>CM016483.1:13064931-13665931 GCA_002890555.2 Lagenaria siceraria | reverse complement strand
GAAAATCGAACTTCCAAATTATCTAGATTCCGTCGTCGGATTATTTGTTTTTTTTCAAAAAAAAATGAATTTTAAAAGAAGAACAAACAAAAATTAGCAAAGATAAACTAAATTGAGAGCATGTAAATATATCAAATAAAATAAATAAATGGTCTAAAAAATAAATTAGAAGATATTAAAGAAGACATACAATGTAATAAAAATTTAAAATTTAATAAGAAAATAAATTAACAAAGATAGTAAAAGAAAAGTTAATAAATAAAAAAAAGATTATATATATAATTATTTGTTGTAAAATCGAGGAGAAAAACGGACACCACAA
Source organism: Lagenaria siceraria (assembly GCA_002890555.2). Taxonomy (NCBI): domain Eukaryota; kingdom Viridiplantae; phylum Streptophyta; class Magnoliopsida; order Cucurbitales; family Cucurbitaceae; genus Lagenaria; species Lagenaria siceraria. The sequence goes on along the minus strand of CM016483.1, from coordinate 13,665,609 downwards.
CAATACAAATATTGGAGAAATATAATATAATAATAAAATATATGAAATATCTTAAATAAAAACTCTCCAAATTTCTTCATTATTTCCAAGCTTTTTGGATTTCTCACCAATGTATATGCATCTTAAGACCCACCAAATGCCACTATTTATAGGCAATTTGTCAAGTAGGAGGTGGACTACATGCACTAATGGTGTGTTATCTTGAGACACATGGATAATACATGGGTAAATATATGGATGACACATGGCAATGGACATTAATCATGGGCATCTAATTTACACATAATTTAAGATATTTGTAATACTCCCCCTTAGATGCCCATTATATAAATATATGAAATATGCCTCGTTAAAACCTTACTAGGAAAAAACCCAATGGGAAAAAATCGTAGTGAAGGAAAAAGAGTACATATTTTATATAATTTATACTTTTATAAAATACAACATTTTGCTCCCCCTCATGGAAACCTTACTTAAGATCTTTGAGTCGCCGCATTCCAATGTCGTGTACCAATTTTTCAAAAATTGTGGTTGGTAATGATTTTGTAAATAATTCCGCTAAGTTATCCTTCGAACAAATTTGTTGTACATTGATGTCGCCATTTTCTTCAAGATCATGAGTATAGAAAAGCTTGGGTGAAATATGCTTTGTTCTATCTCCTTTAATATATCCTCCTTTGATTTGGGCTATACATGCTGTGTTGTCTTCGTATAATATTGTCGGAAGACTTTTACTAGAAGACAAGCCACATGTTTCACGAATATGTTGAGACATTGATCTTAGCCATACACATTCTCTGCTAGCCTCGTGAATTGCAAGAATTTCGGCATGATTTGAGGAAGTCGCCGTTATAGTTTGTTTCACCGACCGCCATGATATAGCAGTTCCTCCACTGTGAATAGATAACCTGTTTGAGATCTCGCTTTGTGTAGATCAGATAAATATCCAGAATCTGCATAACCAACTAAATCAAAATTCGATTTATTTGAATAAAATAAACCCATGTCTATCGTTCCTCGGAGATAACGGAGTATTTATTAATTCCATTCCAATGTCTTTTTGTTGGAGAAGAACTATATCTAGCTAATAAATTTACCAAAAATGCAATATCTGGTATTGTATTATTAGCAAGATACATAAGTGCACCAATTGCACTAAGATATGGTACTTCAGGACCAAGAAGTTCTTCATTATCATCTCGAGGTCGAAATATGTCTTTCTTTACCTCCAGTGAACGAACTTCCATTATAATGTTTAATGGATGTGCTTTATCCATATAGAATCTTTTCAGAATTTTCTCTGTGTAAGTTGACGGATGGACAATTATCCCATCTGCTAAATGTTCAATTTGCAATCCAAGAAAAAAATTTGTTTTTCCGAGATCTTTCATCTCAAATTCTTTCTTAAGATATTCTATCGCCTTTGAAAGCTCTTCAAGAGTTCCAATTATATTTAAGTCGTCAACATATACAGTTATAATAGCAAATCCTGACTGTGATTTCTTTAGAAAAACACAGACATATTAGATTATTTTGATATCCTTCTTTCAACAAATATCCACTCAGACGATTATACCACATTCGTCCTGATTGTTTTAATCCATATAGTGATCTCTGTAACTTTATTGAATATAATTCTCGAGAATTTGATTTATATGTTTCAGGTATCTTAAATCCTTCTGGGATTTTCATATAAATATCATTATCAAGAGATCCATATAAATATGTCGTGACTACATCCATAAGATGCATATCTAGATTTTCATGTACAGTTAGACCAATTAAAAATCTTAGTGTAATTGCATCCACCACTGGAGAATATGTCTCCTCATAATCAATACCAGGTCTTTGTGAAAATCCTTGTGCAACTAGTCTTGCTTTATATCTTACGACCTCATTTTTTTCATTTTTTTTTCTCACAAATACCCATTTGTATCCTACAGGTTTGACATCTTCTGGTGTTTGGACTACTGGTCCAAAAACCTGACGTTTTGAAAGTGAGTTTAATTCTGCTTCAATTGCTTCTTTCCACTTAAGCCAATCTTTTCTATGTCGACATTCTTCAACAGATTTTGGTTCAGAATCTTCTTTTTCAGATATAATGTCAAGAGCAACATTATATGCAAAAATGTTGTCAATAACTACATTAGTTCGGTTCCATCTTTTTCCTGTCATGACATAGTTTATTAAAATCTCATTATTATCTTTAGGCATTTCACCTTCTTCACTAGTCATGTCAAGGATTTCTTCATGAGTGTCTAAATTCTCAACCAAGTCTTTTTGGCTATTGACTATTTTTCTTTTTCGGAGATTTTTATCTTTAGAACCTGCTGGTCTAACACGCTTCTGGCGTGTTCCAGACTCATTAGTGACAATTTGCTGCGTTGGGATATCAATTTTTTATGGGACATTTACAGCTGGTATATGGGATTTAGTTACTTTCTTTGCATCTATAAATGCATCTGGTAACTGATTTGCTATTTTTTACAAATGAATTATTTTCTAAACTTCAAGTTCACATTGATCTGTACAAGGATCTAAATGAGATAATAAAGATGCATTCCATGTAATTTCTTTTTCCAACTTCTTAATTCCTCCCCCTAATGTTGGAAAATTTGTCTCATTAAAATGACAATCAGCAAATCGTGCAGTAAATACATCACCCGTCAGGGGTTCAAGATACTTAATAATTGATGGGGAATCATATCCAACACATATCCCTAACCTCCTTTGAGGACCCATCTTAGTACGTTGTGGTGGAGCAATTGGAACATATACTGCACATCCAAAAATTCTTAGATGAGAAATATTTGGCTCCTGACCATAAGCTAATTGTAATGGCGAGTACTTATTATAAGCTACTGGCCTAATGCGTACAAGTGACGCTGCATGCAAAATAGCATGACCCCATACTGATGTAGGTAGTTTAGCTCTCATACGTAATGGTCTAGCAATTAATTGCAAACGTTTTATGAATGATTCTGCTAAACCATTTTGTGTATGAACATGAGCTACAGGATGTTCAACATTTATCCCAATTGACATACAATAATTATCAAAAGCTTGAGATGTAAATTCACCAGCATTATCAAGACGAATGGTCTTAATTGAATAATCAGGAAATTGTGCTCTTAACTTAATTATCTGAGCAAGTAATCTTGCCAATGCAAGGTTTCGACTTGATAATAAGCATACGTGTGACCATCTACTGGATGTGTCTATTAATACCATAAAATATTTAAATGGTTCACTAGGTGGATTAATAGGTCCACATATATCACCATGAATTTGTTCCAAAAATGTAGGTGATTCAGTCTCCACTTTAGCTGGTGATGGTCTAATTATTAATTTGCCTTGAGAGCAAGCATCACATGACAATTCATTATATTGAAAAATCTTCTGGCTCTTCAATGGATATCCATGTGAATTATCAATTATTCTTCTCATCATTATAGATCCTGGATGACCTAATCTGTCATGCCAAATAGCAAATATATCTGGATTCATGAACTTCAGGTTCATTGTTGCATATGTTTCGATTACTCGTATATGAGTATAATATAATCCAAAAGATAAAGCAGGCAACTTTTCCAGTATACGTTTTTCATATGAGACAGTAGATATAATGTAAAGATATTCTATCTCATTCTTTCTATCCGTCTCAATATGATAATCATTGCAACGTATATCTTTAAAACTTATGTAGATTTCTTTTTGATTGACTAGAGAACAATGCATTCTCAATTGTAAATTTTGTTCCTCTAGGTAAAATAATATTTGCTTTTCCAAATCCTTCAATTAGGTTTGCAGAACCTGATATTGTATTGACTTTTGCTTCCAGCATTGTTAGTTTGGAAAAATATTTTCTACTTGTAAGTATTGTATGTGTAGTTGCACAGTCTGCCAGACATATATCTTCATTCTTCATTTTTGAGTCACTCAACATATGAAAACTGTCCATGATTATTCATTTAACAAAAATAATTACAATAAGAAGGAAAGCTTGAAATATGAAATTTAACTTTAGCTAAATGAAACATAAAAGATAGAAAAGCAAACAACATTAATTCTAAATATTTTCAAAATCAAAAGAAACACTTGACGTTCCATCTACTGTGTCAATCTTCTCTTCAGGAGATTCAAAGAAGTCTGCTACATCCAAATTTGTCATATGGGATGGATCAAATATATCATTATCCTGGTATGCAAAATTTGCTCCACATTCTTCCCTTTGTCCTTCAGGGATGCTTGATAAAGATCAACTAGGTGTTTCGATGTACGACAAACACGTGACCAATGCCCAGTCATTCCGCATCGGAAGCATTTATGTTCATTACCTCTTGAATTCTTATCTTGTGGAGCTTTTCCTTTATGATCATCATTTCGTGTGGTTCTTTTGAAATTTGGATGATTAAAACAACCACCACGAAAGTAATAATTATTTCTTCCTCTGCCACGGTCACGACCTCGACCTCGACCACGATTAAAATTCACAACATTCACTTTAGGGAATGATGTTGTTCCAGTTGGTCGAGATTCATGGTTTTTCATTAATAACTCGTTAATTTGTTCAGCCACGAGAAGACATGAAATTAATTCAGAATATTTTTTAAAACCTTTCTCTCGATATTACTACTGCAGGAGCATATTCGACACATGAAAAGTAGAAAATGTCTTCTCTAACATACTGCATCAGTAATTTTCTCTCCGCATAACAACAATTTTAAACTGATCTTAAATAATGCGGAGTTGTAATCATTTATTGATTTGAAATCTTGAAGCCTCAAATGCATCCATTCATAACGAGCTTTAGGCAGAATAACCGTTTTTTTGTGATCATATCTTTCTTTCAAATTCTTCCACAAGGTACGAGGATCTTTTACTGTTAAATATTCCATTTTTAATCCCTCGTGGAGATGATGACGAAGGAAAATCATGGCTTTTGCCTTTTCCAGACTGGATGTCGTATTTCCTTCCTTAATTGTTTCTCCCAGGTTCATAGCATCCAGATGAATTTCGGCATCGAGCACTCATAACAAATAATTATTTCCATTAATGTCAAGGGCTGCGAATTCTAATTTCGTAAAATTTGTCATGGTAACACTATCACAAAAACATTATATTTATATTAGAAATTTAATTTATACTAGACATACAAAATAATATTTAATTATAATAAACATAAAAACGACCTACCTCTAGGACTTACCTTCAGCGGAGAAAACGACAAGAGCTCGTGCTGATAACGTGTTGTAAAATCGAGGAGAAAAACGGACACCACAATAATACAAATATTGGAGAAATATAATATAATAATAAAATATATATAAAATAATAAAATATATAAAATATCTTAAATAAAAAACTCTCCAAATTTCTCCATTATTTCGAAGCTTTTTGGATTTCTCACTAATGTATATGCATCTTAAAACCCACCAAATGCCACTATTTATAGGCAATTTGTCAAGTAGGAGGTGGACTACATACACTAATGGTGTGTTATCTTGAGACCATGGATAATACATTGGTAAATATAGGGATGACACATGGTAATGGACACTAATCATAGGCATCTAATTTACACATAATTTCAGATATTTGTAATATTAATAATAATAAGAAGAAGAAAAAAAAGAAAGAAAGAAGAGGCAGTTTGCGTCATTGGCAGTGCTGCCACTGACGCAACACATAAATAAAAATAAAATTAAAAATTAAAAACGATGGGATGGGTTGCGCCCATCCCATCCCACCTTTTTTTTTTAAAATAATAATAATAATAATAATAATGCTTTTAAATTTTTTTATTTCTATTTTTAAAAACTCTAATTAAAATCTTTTTTTTAAACCTTTTTTTTTCACACTTAACTCCCATTTCTCTTTCTTTTTCAAAACTACTTTCTTCTCCATCTTTCTTCAACTTAAGTTTTTCTCTCTTCTTTTTCAACTTCAAACCCTTTTTTCTCTCTTCAAAAAGCTAACCAATTTTTTTGTAATCACAGCAAGTGCTTGTTCAATATAAGGTATGCTACTCTCATTTTTAACTTTCATCTCTCTTTTTTTTTTTTTTTGCTTCACATTTTACTTTCTTTTTTTTAAAAAAATAAAAGAAACAGTGAAGAAAATGTCATGGAAGAAGAAGAAGATGAACACGAAAAGGAAAAAAGATAATAGTAAATAAAGGAGGAAACAGTAATAGTAGATCAATGCATATAAAAATGGATAAATATCACATGATAATAAAGTAAAATAATGAAAAATGGAAGAGATAATAGCAATAAAAATAAACCTTCCTTATAACCTTTTCTAGCTCTCTATTTTTTAGATCTAAGAGAGAAGAAGAAGATTGAAGGTTTGAATCCAAACAAGAAGTCACTCGAGGTGCGGATCTTTGGACAAAAAGCCCTACAAATGCAACCTCTAACTAAAGCTCGGACTCCTTTTGGTGTTGGATTTTCCGATTTTTGGGAAGGATTTTGGAAGCTTTCTAATTTTTTTTGGTTTTCTCTGTGTGTTTTTCTTTCTGTCTCTCTAGGGTTTTTCTTTTTCTCTCTGTATCCTCCCCTATTTCCTCTCTAGGTTTTTTTTTTTTTTTTTTTTTTCTGTTGAACAAGATGGCTTTATAGCCAAAAAAATATAATATTCCCCATTTGCCAAAATAATTTACTGGCTAGTTTTTTCAAATTGAAACAAGGCCAAACTTGGCTCACACCCTAAGAAGGAAAACAAGAAATTGAACGTAAAACCTCATAAAAAAAACTTACTCTTTTTGCAAAATTTCTAACTAACTAGTTACTTTAACTAACCAATCTAGTTACTCTAACCAAACAGTAAAACAAGCATTTTTTTCTTTCAAAATAAAGGTGGATAAATACAAAATTAAAATTAACAAAATTAAGACAAAATTAACTTAATAATTAAACTTATTTTAAATAGACCGGACAAAATTAGGTGGCTACAACTACCCTTCTAGTATAGCAGAAAAATATTAAAATGCAAACAATAATCTATTGTACCATTAAGATACCTTAATAAATGACGAAGAGCAACCAACTGATCTTTATCAGGATTATGTGTATATCTACTCGAACTTCTCACAACATATGCAATCATAGGTCTAGTATAGTTCATCAAAACATAACACTTCCTATAATCTTTGCATATTCAGATCGGGAAACATTATCTTCCTTATTTTCCTTAAGATTCATACTAGCATCATAAGGTGTTCTTATAGGAGCATCATTAAAACAATCAAATCTGATTGTCATAAAGAGAAAAACCAATTTTAGTTTTTCTTTTCATAATACCAAGTATCAAATCACTCTCACCTAAATCTTTCATTTCAAATTGTGAGAACATAAATAACCTAAGTATTGTTACTTGCATCTATGTTTGTATCAAAGATCAGTATATCATCAACATACAAACATATACAAATTTTTTTTTTAGTAAAGACGTTTATCAATTGATATTAACATATAATCACACAATTAGCTCAAACAACTTTGAGTAAATACATGAATCAATGGATATTTACTAGTGTACCATTAAAGTTCTCACACTATTATTTGGAAGCTTGCTTAATAAAGCCTTTCAATTGTGTCATGCATATATTTTCTTTCAGGTCACCATTGAGAAACGATTTATTTACATCCATTTGATGTATTATACAAATGTAATTAAGGTTTTATTTCCTTTAAGAAATTCTACTAAATCTATGAAGATCAATTTTCATTTTCTACTTCCAATCAATTGAAATTATATATATGTACACCTATGTACCATTGATCATCTTCTTATCTAACCAATGTGAGACTTTGGTCACATTCTCAACATTCCTCCCCTCGAACAAAGGACCAACTAAACTTCCTCTAAAGTAGTCATCCATCCATGTAACTCTTATCTAAGCTAACTCCTTTTCATGAAAGCATACTGCCTATCTGATAGAGTTCAACCATGAATCACACTTGACTACTTTCGAGGTTCAACTACATTTTTGTTCGACACCTAAGGATTATATCAACATGGCTAAACTAGAGACACGACTCTAATACCACTTATTAGGGACAAAAACTCTCAAAATATCTTCACAATGGTATGATATCGTATCTACTTTAGACATAAGTCCTTATGGCTTTACTTTTGGGTTTGACTCCAAAAAAACCTCATACGAATGAAGATAGTTGTTCTAACTTATATACCCATGAAAAGTTCTTATAAAATACCCACATATTTTATAGCTTAGACAATATTTCAAATTACCATCAAACTTTGCAAGTTACCACATAGAAATGATAGATTTTTCATTTCTTCATATTACCAACGAGCTAGATAATCGGGAAAATAATGTTGTGTGATCAAACAAATCAAAAGTAATAATAATACTTTTCAACATTTTGGAAGAAACATAATATGACAATTTATCATATAATTCATATATAAAATTTATCAACTATAACATATGGAACATTATTTCCATTCATGATAATCAAATTTGTTCAAATTAATCACAATAACATTTCTTTGAGGTATGAAAATTAATCCAATAACAATAATATTGTTATTTTCTTGTTGAACATGTCATTTGCTACTCATAATATATACTAATCAAATATATGTTGAATACCATGCTAAAATATTGCAACAAAATTAAGTTTCTTAATTCTCAAGGTTATATATAAATTTGAAATCTCATTGAGCTTAAAACCATCACACTTGATGATCAACAACTACTAGACCACATTATATATATTGTGTAGTGCTGTAAATTCCCCATCTTTTAAAACAAAAAACACGTCTAGAAACCAACATTAATCAGTCCACAATTTTACCTAAGGCAAAGTGAAAAATCAATATACTTATTATTTTTTTTTTAAATCCAATCATGCCATTAGTTGGATGATTTAATCAACTAATTAATTTTTTCTCATGAGAAATGCTAAATTAATTTTACTCCAAAAATTAATTTCTATTATATGCATGCAAATCATTTATAAGAAAAGTCACCACAAAGAATTAATTCTTTTTCGTTATGTATTCAAATTTTGCTTGGGTTGATCCTTTAGTGCACTAATTTTCTTTCATATGGTTGTATATAAGAAATGGTTCTATCATGTGTAAATTTTTTATAAACGCAGTCCAACAAGCATATATGACAATTAACATAAATCAAGAACTCCATAAATCAAGAACTCTTTATCACAAAGTAGAAACTATATATGCTAAGTTATCTTTCCACTAACTTATGTTGGTAATTATTTTCTTAATTTATTCTACCTACTATCTACTCTCCATTTTTGTTAATTTTACTTCTCAATTTTGATTTTTTTTATCCACTTTTAGCCATTTCAAAAATAAAAATATTATCTCTATAATCTCTATCAAAATTTCTTTCTATTAACAAAAATGGAGCTAAGACTCTTGTACCGTTGAGCTTTGCCTTCTAATAGAGGTCTAGTTCGGTTGGCGTATCAGTTTAAATTCTCTCTCTTTCAGATCTACATTGCCGATTTCATCAGGTTTGCGAGCTTTTTTGTTCCACCACTCATTCATTCCCATTTTTCTTTTCATGAAGCTTTGAGCATGCCTGTGGTTCATTTCTCCTCTTCTTTGCTGGTTTATGAAGGAATTTAGAGATTTTTTTTTTTCTCTTTGTATTCTATGGTACTGATAGATTTGTTTGGAAGAGGTGATGTGTGAATCAATTGTCTGGTGCTTGAAGTCTGTTTCTCTTCTTTTGAGATGTGAATTCTTCTAGATCTGATAGTTCTTTTGAATGTTTCTTTGGGAATGAAAATTTCAATTTGATAACTTTCTTGAATGTCAACCTTCTAGAGGCTGAGTCTTACCAATTGAGCTTTAGCACTTCAATCATCTTCTCTGCATTACATCCCCACTTGAAAATTTTCAAAATCCTTATGAATCTTTCTCTAGAGTCTGAATAGAAGGATCCATCCACATTACCTTCAGATTGATAGAAGAACGAGTGAAACTCGAAGAATTTAATTTTGCTTTCAAATTGTAAGTACCTAATGTCAATTGTTGTTGTGCCGTAGAAAATCTACTGCCTTGAAAGCAAAATCGGCGCGACTTCGATGCTGAATCGCCAAAGTCGGTTGCTTAACACAACTCCCGATCGCCGACGCGCACTGGTCGGAGAACGAAATAGAATCAATAGAGAGTAAATGCTCAGAAACCAGTGAAGAACCAATATCAAAAAAATAAAATTCTCTCTTTTTTCAAAATTTAGATTGCTCTTTTAAGGAAGAATAAGAACTTTTTTTTTTAAACCAAAAGAAAACCGTTTTGAAATTAATTTTAAGACGGGTTTAGAGTTAATTGAGACAAACAATTAATTATTGAATTAATTTCAAACGATTTTTCTGTTTTCTTTTCTTTTGCTATGTTAGTCATTCCCAACATTTTATTATTCTAAAGCCGTGGAGATTTGAATGCAATGTTTCCTGTCTGTGGAGCAATAGCTATAAAAGTTTGGCTTGTTTGTATTGTTGTGTTCGGGGTGGTGATTGGGTTAGTTGAGGAATCTTTAATAGTGCAATATATGGTTTTCATGAGTTAGCTTTGTCACCTTTGTGCATGGTAGCTTTGGCTATCTATGAGGGTTTCATTTGGTGAAGAGATTGGGCCTTTCTCAGGTGTTAGTTTTTTTTTACATTATTAACATCATCCATATGATTTTGATCGTTGGCAGATATTCATAGTGATGTTGTTAATTGTGTTGCAGATATTTCAGGAATCGTTCCTTAATTTAAGAATGTTAGTTTTCAATATGTTCCTCGTAAGTCTAATGATGTGGCGTATACTTTGGCTCGTAGGGGCTTTTCAAAGTTACAATATTTATAGTTAAGAAGCTTTCCTGAGTGGTTGGTCTCTATATATAAATGGGATCTTGCCTTTCTTGTAGCTAGCCCATGAAGCATTTTAGTGTTTGAATGGTTGTGTGTGTTTATATATATGTAATATGTATGTATGTCTCTAGACTTAGAAAGTTTTTATTTCAACTCTTGAACTTTGAAAATATATTTTCAAAAACTACTGTGTTTATTTTCTTCTTTAAGATAAAGGATAAAAATTTGCACAATAGTTTATTGTAAAAATTGTAAAACATACCTAACTGAAGCAAACTGTCGAGACCCGATCAAAATGAAATAATTGATCGAAATTATAATGAATCGAATCAAATCCACTGGAACCATAATTAATTTCCATTAAGCTAAATTTCAGGTTAACATGCTAAAGCAGACGGGGTTCAGTTAGAATTTAAAATGAAAAGACTTAAAGGGAAAAACATGAAATTAAATGAAAAAGAAAAATTACCTAATTTAAAGACAGAAGTTTGTCTGATTGCAAGTTGATTGCACTTGAAATGTGATATCTTGCTAAACTTAATTCGAGTACATTCTAGTGTTTAATGTGCTTATCCTATGAGTTTATGGGTTTCAAGCATCTAAAAGGTAAAATCAAGCGTTAGGGTGAGAACGGAGCTTAAATGAACCATTTGGAACCTAATTCAGCAATTGGGTCAAAGAGGAGGAAAAATGACCAAACACCGGCGACCCACGCTGTGGAGTGCTCGAAAATTTTGATGTAGCATCGCAATGCTTCCTTAGAGCATTATGACGCTACCGACTGGGTATAAATACCCTCTTTATTCTTTTAGGTTAACGATATTCAAATTTCAGCCTTCTCTCTCGATTCCTTTCCATTTTCCTCTATATTTTATCTTGTTTTTTGGAAATTTGTAGGTGGGTTTAGTCCCTCATATTTTAAATCAAAAATAAGTTTAAAAGATCTCCTTAATAAAAAAGAATCATTAAATACTATTTTTTAATTTTCTCTCATCTCTCTTCTTTTTCTCTCCCCCCACCTTATGGCTAAACTTCTAAAAAAAACATTGAAGAAAAAAATTGAAAATATTTCATTCTATTCTCACTCATATTCTCTTTTCTCACACCATTATTCAACAAACATCGAAAAAAAAAAAACAAATAAAAAATCTTTCAAAAAAATAAATTTATAGTGTATACCCAAATTTTTAATTCTGCCTCTCTAAATTAATATATTCTAATTCATTAATTTTATCCCCTATTTATATATTTATAAAAATAAGTGCATAAAGTCTTCCAAATAAAAAAAATTATTAAGTTCTCATTTTGGTCAATATTTTTTGTTCATTAGAAACACATTTTAAAGTTGTCATAGCCATAGAGAGGGAGGGGAGAGAATATGAGAGAGAAGAAAGATTTTCAGTTTTTTTTTTTTTTTTTTTTTTTTTCTCCAGTTCTTGTGTAAGTTTAGCCATGGTGAGGGAGAGGAGAGAATATAATGAAATATTTTTTGTTTTTTATTCAATTTTTTTTTGGAAGCTTCACTATGGAGAGGGAGGACAGAAAAAAAATAGAACAAAAGGTGAGAGCGAGAAAAGAGGGAGAGCGAGAGAGGTTTTTTCCAACTCATCTTGCCCGCCTAAGCATATAGTCAACTTTTTGTTCAAATTTAATGATAATTTGTTTTATCAGAGTGATCTCATAAACCTATTCTTAAAAACTTACAGGTCGTTCGGTTGGAGTATTTTCTGCATGAGAATTGACACAAGCATCTAAAAACTATGTTTATTTAACAGTTTTCAATCCTTTGCCTGAAATAAGCTATTTCCAAGTATCCTAATTTCCCACCGACAAGGTGTTTATATTCCGTCTCAAAACTATGAATTTTCTCTTTCCCTCTTCTTCTTTAGATTTTCATTTTATATATAATTTCATTTTGAATATAGTTAATTAATTGATATTAATTTAACAAGATTAATATAAATATTTGTTTTAATAAATTAATAATAATCTATTAAAATATTTACATAACTTACTTTTATAATAAAAATTTATTAAATAAATACAATTACTTATTTACATAAATTATTAATTAATTAGCAAAAAACATCTTAAATATATTTAATTAGTAAATTAAGATTAGTTAAATTTAGTTAGTACAAAATTTTAATTTTCAATAATAATAATTGATTACTTACCATTTTTATTAATAATGATAATAATTAATTTAATTTGATATTCCATTATGAACCTATAATCATTATTACTTCATTCATTATTAACATATCATATTTTTTTAAAAAAATAGTACTTTTTATTAAATATTCTTTATTAACAAATAATATTTTTTATCTCATTTTTCACTTTTTATATAATATATGGTTTATTAAAATATATTTCTTATATCATTTAATTAAAATTAATATTACTAATGTTGAACTTAATTAATTATAGAAATAATGTGCATTAGATTATAATTAATATGGTATTCATTAAATATACTAATTGGCTAATTTTAATTATAAATTATTCAAATTTCAAATATTTATAATTAAAACAATTTTCAAATATTTATAATTAAACTATAAGCGACTAAATGCACATATTTTTCAAAACTTATGAACCAAAAATGTATTTTTCCCTAAAATTTTCAATTAGAATTATAAACTTTCCTAAGCAAACATGTTAAGACTATTTATTAGTCTTTCATTCTGAAACTTCTTATTTTCAATCATTTTCAATATTAATAACCTAATTAAATAGGCCAAATTACACGAATGTCTTAAAAGTCTAATTTTTTTTTTTTTATGAATAACCTAATGGGTTGGGAAAATTAGGCCTGAATGTCCTTTACACCACTGTATAATTCTAATGGTCTTGTTTTTTTAAAATGGAATACAAAAAGCCACATATCGAAAAAATAATAGAAACAAGCGTCTTAAATAGGTTTTTTTTTTTTATTATTTTTTCAAAATCGTTCCTTTTCAAACACAACTTCGAAGGGATGTTCCAACAATTGAAGATTTCCATTTATGAAAATCATCAACACTTTCGACGAGTAGTGAGGGTTTTGGAACCCATAGTTGCCGACAACCACACAATCAATGATGACAGCTTCAACAATAGGTAAGTTTTCTATGCCCTAAAATATTCGGTACATTTGGGACTGAAACCCTATGTATTCAGTATATACTATATGTTTCATATGTTTATTTTAGGGCACATGCTTAAAACCCGTAAGGATCTGTATACACTGATCTTGGAAACCCTTTTTTAGATGTTTATGAACTTTTAAAGCCGAGGGTTCTATATCTACATTGTCATATATTAGATAGATGTTACTTTAATTGAATGAATAGTTAAGTCGTTTGAATATATCATATAATATATCATATTATATATGACAAATATATCGCAGTATATAATAAAATTTGTAAGACCAGTTATCACGTACATTGTAATATATTAAATATACTTTTATGTCTTGTCCATACTCAACTTTCGTTGAAATAATGTAATATTATAAAAACATGGCAAATAAATTATAGTATATTTTAAAACTTACAAGACCAGATATAATATACTTTTATTTCATGTTCATAACAGTTATGCCAGTTAAAAGTGGACTCTAGGATAGTGATAACTTGTAGAAATACAAGTTATTGATGTTTATTGCATTAGAATAATTAGGAAAATGTAATGGAAATGTATTATCTGAGAGGAAAATCATGCAAAAAGATCATCTTTGCGTTTAACAGTTGCAAAACTATTTATCCTGAAATATGACACTTCTAACCTTTGCAAACGTAGGATTTTGAATTCAAAAGAGCTTGAGCTTATCAAAGAAGATTGATGTTGAAACAGTAGAACGCATAAGAAGACCAAATGAGCGCAACCATGCAGAGAAGAATGGAAACATGCGGTGAAGAAAAATTGATAAGCGCATCGGCGGTGACACATCAAGTCAAAGCAAGTTGCAAACTGATTTGAAAAGTGTGCGGCAGAGCCAATGAACTGATGACAACAACAGAGCAAGAAATATGAAGCTAGCAGCGATAGTGTCCTGCTCGCCAACAGAGATTGTGACTTCTCTTGCTTGCTTGCGTTGATGAAGGAGAAGTATGGGAGGATCCAACTTCTCTCTTGAGGTTGAAGCTCACTGGCTCTCCAATGGTGATGGAAAAGGTACACTCAGTTGTCGCTGAGAGGGGAAGAATGGAGGATGGCTATTGATTCCTAAGCTCTCTCGTAGCCAAAAAATGTCTCTAACTATCTAACCTTTCTTATTCTGTTGCTTCAGCCAGTTTTTATAGCCTTAAGGATGTATTTTCATGATATCATCAAGTAAGGCTCTGACGTAGAGGATAAAGCTTCGCGTTTGTCAATCGTCATATCTAACCAGGTAGGTTGTCACTGTTACGCGGATCAGATGGTCGAAAATCCTCTTTGTCTCCAACTGTCAATATCAGGTTTTCTGAGGTTCAAGAAATTGGCTTTTAGTGCCATGCGTTCGAGGTATGCATTTATGATATCATTCGACGCATGGGTTGAACCTTGTATTTTCCTGCAAAGTTGGGTGTCTAAAGAGATTAAATCATAGATTATTCTTTTTTAAGCCTATATTCATGCTTGCACGCATAAGAAGTATATATCATAAAATTAAGCATAAGATGATGCCTTTTTCAATATTCTTTCACAATTATTCTAAGAAAAGAGAAGCAATAACTTGTATTTCTATAAGTTATCACTGCATCTACTCTATCGACGCACACACATCTCCACGTTCAACGCATACCATCTACATACTCAACACATCATCACTTGCTTCACATAATCCTGTCCCATTTCCCATTCACGTGTAGATAAATTCTCACTACAGTTACTCCATCACATTCTCCATCATAACTTTTATTAATATTAAAGTGTGAAAATTGCTAAGTGACCAACATTGACCAATTAACATAGAAATTCTCTGTGTTCGACCCTGGAGCTTACCAAGACACTCTTATTATATTTACTTTGATTTGGTTAGAGAAAAATTGTGATTATTCAAACCTGTACAATCAATAACATTCAGAATTATTTTATTTCTCCATCATAGAAAAAGGAAAGAATTTTTTGACGCCGTTGTGGAGATTGTTAAGAAGAAAAGAAGGGAAAAGAAGAGGAGAAATTGGCTGCAAAGCATTTGAAGAGAAAATTGAAGGATGAAGAGAAGGAAGTTGAGTTGGTCGCAACTAAGGCCAAGAGGATGTGTCCGATAGGCTATGCCGTAAAAGAAGAGGAAGTAGAGCCTCTTAAAAGAAGGCCTCTCAAGTGGCAGCAGACTATTGGCATTGCCCATGTTGAGTCTTCTAGCAAGCGCTCAATGCAAGAAGAAGAGCAAATAGCAACCAGTCTTGACGTTGCAATTATCGCATCAGTGGCAGAAAGAGAGCAGGCCAAGTTGGCTAAGGTTAAGGCAAAGCTGCAGCAAGAAATCCATGAGAAGACTGAGGAAATTCAAGTCCACATTGCCACAACTACCTTCGAGAAGAAGCTTCAAGAAGAAGAAATTCAACAAGGTGCCGCTGAGCTCTAGAAGAAGCTTCATGAAGAATTAAACGAAGAGGTTGCACTAGAAGCAGTAGCCATAGAAGTAGAGAAAGAGATACAATGAGAGAGCATGGAATAAAAGAATGTTGCAAGCATGGAAGAAAAGAATGTTGCAACTATTTACGCCATAAGAAAAGAAGCACTACAAAGACCCAAAGGAAAAGGAGATGAAAGAAAAAAATAAGGAGGAGGAAATAGGAGAGACAATGGCATTAGAAGGCCCTAAGAAAATGAAAGACAAGGGCAAGAAGAGGTCATTGAGGATGACCAGCCCTTAGAAGGAGAAAAAGGTTGATGCCAACAATTTAAAGGGTTGCTAATAGAGATGGAGTTCTTCCTTGAGAAGTTTCCACTCCCTAAATATATCCTAGACATCATTGACCACCATTGGTAGAAGAGATTTTGCGATGGTCTGCTCATGATGCAACCATCAATAGTCTAAGCCTTCTACAATGGCAAAGTCCACTCTGAAAAGGACAATGTAGAAGTTAATGGCTAAAAAGTACCTTTTCGATGCTAGGGACATTGACATAATATTCAAATTAAGAGACAACCCTCGACGAAGGCAACAAGATCATCGACGCTCCATCTAGTAAACACATGGAGGATGCACTAAATACCATGGCCAAGCCAGAATCAAATTGGAAGATCTCACTAACTAGTGCCCAACTGTTGCCCTCAGATTGCCTGACTCTAGAGGCTAATTTGTGGGTATACTTTGTGAATAAGAAGTTGATCCCTGCAACGCATGACAAATCGATTTCAAGGGATCGGCTTATGGCCTGTATCATGAAGCACATCCCTTTGGATGTTGACCGTATAATTGCTAAGTAGATCAGGGGAGTATTTGGCAAACCTAGAGGACAATTGTTCTTCCCTTAGCCGGTAATGGGGCTATGTGTCAATGCCACCATACCCGTTGAAGATAAGCCAATTCACGAGGCCCATTATATAATCGATAACAAAATACTTCGACGACTGTTAAGGGATTCGTTGTACGATCCTAACTCTCCTAAAAAGGCGAGGCATCCTTCTCAGGCCAAAACTCCTAGCTCCTCGCAATCTCCCAAGGCCAACAAACGAAAGGTAGTGGTGGAAGAGTTGTCTAAGGTGGATGCATCCAACTTAGGCCAACAAGATGTTGACGATGAAGACTTTGACCCACCACTACCTACTAAAATCATATAGTACTACACTCATCATCCTCCTCTGCAAGAAGAAGTACAAGAAAAAGAAAAATCTTATTCGTTGTCTGCTCCAAAGAATGTGGAAGTCCACTTCAACCCAGCCACATTTGCCTATGAACCAATTTGGGACAACATTGCAAGTAATTCACATCATTTCCATGCAGTAAGTTTTGGTGAGGTGAAGGGCAGCTCAACATAGGAAAATGTGGAAATCAACGTAGCCAGCTTCTCAACGTAGACTACATTGAAGTTGACTGGGATGACATGTAGAAGTACATGAAGGTAACTATCCTACAACCTCTGATGCAATCAATCAACATGTTAACCAATCAACAAAATTCACCGAGGGAGTTCATGCAACAACAAGCTCAACGACAAGATGATCAGTTCAATTTCATTTTTAACTACTTTCACGAGGTCCTTGTCCAGTGGATCCCTGTTCTTCCAACATCCCTGTTCTTCCAACATCTCTTCAACTTTCCAGATGAAGAAACATCTACCCCATAACGCAAAGAAGATGACAATGCAAGGGATTGAGAAATTTGAGGGTGTTTTCACTTTCAGTTATACTCTTTTGTATAATTTGCTTTTGTAAATGCTCTTATCTTTTTCAACATGAATGGAACTTCAAGTTCATATTATCCATTGCATTGCACTTGCATTTGTCCATTGTAGTTATTTAGTATTGTTTGCAGTGCCTCCCTTTGTTTTGTGTGTTGATTAAATAACCTTAATATAATACCTATGCTAACCAACTTTCACAAATTCATTAAGATAGTTGGTTAATAAGTTCTTGGATCTTTTCTACAATCCACTGAAGGACCACAATCTACCAAAGGACCACAATCCACTCGATTCAAATCTGGACGTGACTCATTGTTACCCACTGTTCGGTTAACATGTTGAATTGTATCGCACTCCAAATTTACATTTATTGTCCGGTTAGGGGCTACTGATGGGTCCTATGAATCATTTCGACCCCACTGATTACCTGTATTTAAATTACACTAACTATCTATCTGCACGTCCGATGGGTTGGTGTTGTCATTGTCTAATGATAATACCAATGGTAACGTATCCACATATAATGGAAAAACATGGTCTTGTCCATCAATGTAAATTGATTCTTCGTGTTGTCTGTCCATAGTAGAATGGTCATAACTCACATTATTGAAACCCCATATTCACGTTTTCTACATTTTCAATTTCAGCATTACGTATAACTGAACTCGACATAGGTCATCTTGAAAAAGAAGAAAACAAACATCACCATCGTTTCTTATGTATTGTAGAGGGGCTTCGTAGTCCAATTTATACTTAACTCTCATAATAACATCATATTCTAATGAACTCACATTTGTAACCCTCCATACGTGAACTATGAGTTCTTCATAATTCAATGTAATAGGCACGACAATTCCTGTCAGCTTGCCTCCAACATACAAACTTTGGTTCTCATCTCAGTTTCCACTATATCGAACGAGTATGCATTTCTCTGTCATCCTACAATTAAATAGAATATTGGTCATTAACTTGTACAAGCTACAGAATATTGCATTTTACTTGGGACTCTCTAGCGCTGGCTCACTCTCGCTCCATATATCGCTCTCGCTCATATTGATCTCACTCTAAGTTTTTCTCGCACTCTCACTATCTCTCGCTTGACCCCTCTCTCGCTCAGGCTTTTCCTCTCGCTCACACTCTCTCGCTCAATCTATCTCTTACAAATCAATAGAATATGGGAGAACTCATGACATTTTCCTTCTCTCTCTCGCTCTCTCGTAAATTCCTCAGTCTCTTCTGAATGTTCATTAGTAATGCTATTTGCATACCTGTTTGAAAGACCGTTGAAGAATAAACCTCAATACACCCGCCGTACAAACTTCGTTTAACAAAACTCCGTGGAAGAAAGAAATCACCGTTGAACGCGAGGGTTTAAAATAAAATCTTCTTAAATGTATGTTTACGATATTCTTTATTTCAATTCTAAGGCAGGTTTCTTGAAAATTGTCAATCGGGTCATACATACATTGTAAATCAATCACATCAGAAGAAGCGAGATTATGATAGTGGAGACAAGCGAGACTAACAGATAAGAGCGAGACTAGCGAGATGGGTAATGTCCATAATTTACCATATGGCGTGACGTCAGCAGAAGGGAACTTGCTAGTTTTTTAAAACAAATGGGTAATTTGGCCTATCGGGCCCATTTTTTGGGTCATCCGTACAAATTTTCCAAATAGTTTGATATTTTTTCTGTTTATAGTAATTTCTCTCTCTCTATATATATATAACATGAAGAACCATAAATTTATGTTCCATGTGTAGAAGAAAGGTTGTTTACGAATAGATTTTCTTTTATTCAAGTTCAGCAACAGCAAAAGTTGCAGAAAATACAACAACGATACTACTCGAAAGGACGATTTCAGTATTTCTCATATGTAATCCTTTGTATAAACGTTGGGGTGGACGAACACTAAGATGGAATAGCCCCGCTAATATGCCCAATGTACTTGTTATAATATGATGCGAGGCTATTCCGCCCGGAACAAAAGGATCAAACCCTTCGACACCCCACACAGGATTTACAACTTGTACCCTTCCGATTAATCCATAAGGATCGGATACCCATATTCCTAGTATATATACATACATATACATACATACATATACATATATATATATATATATATATATATATATATATATATATATATATATATATATATATATATATAATATGAAGAACCATAAATTTGTGTTCCATGTGTAGAAGAAAGATTGTTTATGAATAGATTTTCTTTTATTCAATGTCAAAATTATTAAATATTTATTTACTTTATTTAAAAGAAAAAATTGAGGTATATAATTCTTATGAAATATATTTTTTTTCTTTTTTTTTTTCATCCCAAAACAAACCGTCAAAGAAGTACCCCATAATTAAAGTAATATTTATGTTATTACATCACTTTTATATCAATTTTATTTCAATTATG
Source organism: Lagenaria siceraria (assembly GCA_002890555.2). Classification (NCBI taxonomy): domain Eukaryota; kingdom Viridiplantae; phylum Streptophyta; class Magnoliopsida; order Cucurbitales; family Cucurbitaceae; genus Lagenaria; species Lagenaria siceraria. The sequence continues at coordinate 13,644,987 of CM016483.1, read as the reverse complement.
TCATTATGTATTTTAATTTGATTCATCAATCTATTTTTATATATTTATTTATTGTAAATTAATAACTTGGAATAAGAAATATATAGTTTAAGTGCTAATTTTTTTAATTACTTCATTTCAGGTTAAATATTTACCAATTAAATTTAATGAATATTCAATAAAAATTTAAATTATATCTTAAAATTTTAAGTCATAAAAAAATTTAGTCACGTGCATCGCATGTGTTGCCCATCTAATATGTCTAAAAGGAGGTGTGGTTTTGAAAAATATCTAATTTTTTTTAATGAAAAAATGTCTAACGATTCCAGTGGAGTGTAATTTATTTATTTTATTTTCCATTTTTACCCTCTAACTAAACTATGGGCCACCTTTTTTGTTTTTTTTTTCTTTTAGATATTTCAAATAAAAGATTTTGATACATTTTGTTTAGATTTTTGTGTGATTATTTTATCTTTATTAATTTGAAAATATCTTTAAATGCAATTTTGAAATTAGTTCGAACCCTTTTGCTGGGCTGACAATATACAAATATAGGAAGAAAAAAAAAAAAAACCAAAATTCTCCATAGAAGTCGGGTAAAATGAAAAACCCTAAAATTTATCATCCCCTAATCAGTTTCATAAGCGAAATTTAGTACAATTTCATAAATTGGGTAATATAATCCAACAAGAACAAGAATGGTATTAGAAACTTACAATATCTCAAATACACTGTCTACACAAGCAGTGCACACCAATAAGGTACGAAAAAACACATGTATTATATCTGTACGATAGGATGCAAGAAAATGTGAGAAAATAGACTTAATTTTTTTTTTTTTAAAAAAAAATGGTTACCAAAGGGGGCCTGAAATATTAAAAATAAAATAAAAATAAAAATGAAACAAACATTTGAGATTATTGAGTATTTTATTGATAATAGTAGGGTATATTAAAATCTTTGATAAAGCATGATTAGTGGAACAATCCTGTATTATTTTTATTTATTAATATTCAACATGCTCTCGTAAACATAATATCAAAGTCGTAGTCTTTAGAATTTATTGTTTTAATTATTGAAGCAAAAGAATCCTTTAATATGGTCGCTCGCCAATAATATTTCCTGGTGGGTAATAGTTGCAGGTAATGAATGTACCGTCATTGTTGCACCTCACTTTTGCACATCCAACTTTTGTTGAGTTATTCCACACAACTTGAGTGTAGTGGCCACACATTTCTTGATCAGCGCATGTATTGGAGTCATAATTGTAGAATTGTTGCTCATTCACCCACATTTCAACTGCCTCGATGCCAGACATTTCAGCAGGATGCATTGCTAGATTCTCCCCATAAGTCCTATTGTTGGAATGCAACAATTGACAATCATTACTACGTTCGTTGGCATATTGCCTAGCATAGTTTGCCACTTCCTCATCCCATTGGATGGGTTGGATGGGTTCGATGGCAACTTGGATAGGGCTATCTTGACCACGGGCACGAGCACGTGCATCATTGTGTGCATCAACATAATCTTGAGGCGAGTCTTGACCAAAAGATGGAGGAAGCATGGTGATAATACTCAAGACATAAAATAGAGACACGAAAAATTTTAGCAAACTCATTAATTTGATTGTAAAATTCGTTAGAAACTACTCGAAAATTGATGTGGAGAGAAATGGGATGACCATAGTTTCCATTTATAACCATCATATTTAGGAATACAGTGTCAAAATTTGACATTTCAAACAAATTTAATAATTCAATTTGTGCACCTTCCTTTCTCTTCCTTGCAAATATTTTTTTTAAGAAAAAACTTTGCATTCACCTTTCCAAGAGTTATATATAATATAGTTTAAGATGAGAGTAGTCCAACTAACTTGTATTTTCCAATCCGAACACAACATTGTAGACCATTAGGAATATTTAAAAACCCAAAGTATAAACCTAATATATCATACATACATACACTACACATTATAAAATCTATTCTAAAAAATTTAATGGTGGCCAAAATATATAAGACTAAGATTAAAATATTATCCTCATTTCTTGATGTTGAAAAAATATAGTCAAATAGAATTTACTGAAATTGGATGGCTATTTATAATTTGGACACATGTCTAAATAGAAAAAAAATAAGAAAAAAGATAGAAAATGAATTATAGTTAGCGGTCTTGTAAAATCAAACCTAGTCTATCAACAAGAATATAGCTATTTAGCATAAAACTTGTACTATCAATCTTAAAGTTAGAGATTCGATTCCCACGTCCCACATATTATAAAAAAAAAAAACATTAGTCTCACGAAAAAAAATATTACTTTTCAATTTAAAAGTTATAGTCTTTAAATTTTAAAAACAATAATATTTGTTTTTTAAAAAATTTGAAAAAATCAATTTATTTGCTTAAAACATTTTAGATTCAATCAATTAAAATTCTAAAGTATTAATTTCATCAATGAAATCCAAATTTCTAATTAATTAATTTAGATATACAAGCTAATCATAACTATTTTTACTTGATTCCGTACAAAATCAACACATAATTATTTCATTAATTAAAATAATTTTCTCCCAAAACCTAGTCAAATTATCAAGAAAAGTTATAATGTATTTTTTTTTCTAAAGATGTCAGAAACAATACTGAAAAAGTAAAATTTGTTTAAGAGCGAAAGTATAATAGATTATCCAAATTAATTTAACTTGGAATGTTTAGAATTCTAATTATTAATTTGAGTTCTCATGGCTAAAAATTTAATAGTGGCAAAAATATATAACACCAACCGAAAAAACAATTATCCTTAATTAGTTATCTTAAACCAATCTTGAGTCAAAATTGAACTTCTCCAAGTTGGGTGGGTATTTATAATTTGACCACCACTTTAAATAAGAAAACAAGAAGGAAAAAAGGTAGAAAAAAAGCCACGTGGAAGGAAAATAATATAGTTTCATTGCTTAATTCCAAAAAAATAAACGTAATGGTTGTGCTCACAAGATCGGATTTTGTCTTACAACAATTTATCTCTTTTAAATTTAGTGGAAGGATATATTATTGCTTAGGTTCGAGTCTTATTTGCAAGAGTTGTGGTTGAGCTGGGTTATAGAATAATTTGGATGAGTCTTTTTTTTTTTTTTAGTACAACCATTGTGGGGTAGGAGATTGAACCTCTGACCCCTAGAGATGAAGAGCATGTCAATATCACCTAGCCAAACTCAACTTTGACAATTAGATAAGTCATTTAAGGATTTTTAAGGTGATTTATAAGTTGGATTTAGACTCATCCTAAAAATTGATTGTTATGTGATGTTAGGGGTTTTGACTTAACCATAATAATTTTGTTGGGGTGTTGAAGCGAGGATTTCGTAAGTCAAATGGGGAAGCTTATCTCGTTAATATCTAGTTAATGCTGAGTAAATGGTTTTTCTGACGACAACCTTCTATAGTGTTGGATATGTATATTTACAGGTTGACTTCGTTAAGAAAATCATGATGCTTATTTAACTTCTAAACTATGTTGCACAATTTATGTTCTATGAATTCTTGCGATGCTTGTACATGTGTTAATGTTAGGAATTAATATAGTGTGGTGACAAATCTTTTATGGGTGCACACATGCAATTATTTTTACGAGTACTTGTATATTCCTTGAATTTTTGTGTGGTATATGCATGTTTGGAATCAATGTGGTCGATGAAAAATTTTCTACGGGTGCACACATCAAATTTGTTCTTGTTATATGTGAGCTATGCATGCTTGGAATCGATGTGGTTTGATGACATACTTTAATTGGTGCACACATGCAAAATTTTCTTGTTTTATATGCGAGCTATGCATATTTTTCTATCTTGAGACATAAATGTGCACGTCTAACTTCGTCATGAGGTTACTTAATAAGGATTCTTAATACTTGTCCTTTTCACATATATTTTTTTCAAGAAAGAGCAAAGGCGTTTGAGACGATTGACAAGACGTTGCTGGCTATGGCTTGGAGATTGAGTCGTCATCAATTTATGCACTTTTTATTTGTTAATAATTGTATTGTTAAACTATTTAAAATTTTCAAGAACTAGCCTTGGCATAAGACAAATGTTATGGGTAATTTTGCATCAAGGCAAAAACCCTAAAGAGGCTTTGGACACACTCACCACCGATCGACAACAATGATAGTATGGAGTGATAGGCGGTGCCATAGTGGTTCAATTACTGGTTGCAAATGAGGAGGCGCTAAAGGGGCTTTAGACAATTGCACTTGAATGAAGAAGGAGATGAACGTAGGGGGTCTGGTGACGCCCTGTAACTTGAATTTTTATTTTTTATTTTTTAAAACCCTAGTTGGCTTGGACTTTGACCAAGTCAAAGTTCACAATTTTAGCCCAAAATCACCCCACAATTAACATGGCGAGGTCCAATGAACTATTAACACCCTTTAATTTATACCAAAAACGAATTTAAATGTCAAAATTAAAAAGATCAAGACCCAATAATTTAGAATATCAAAAAATAAAATGCACCTGCTACACGAAAAGTTACATGCATTTTAATTTATTCTAAATAATTTAAACAATACATCTCACTCTTATATGACACGATCCATGTGTAACTTTATTTGATATCTTAATTATAGGTATTGATTCGATTAAAGATTCAATCATGCTAATAGCATCATAAAAAAAATAGATCTCTTAAACTCACATAAGTCCTCTCTTCCAATTCTTAAAAATAATAAAAATGTGAATGTGAATGATTCAATACATACATAACATTGAAATTGAAATTTTGAAATATTATGATTAAATTAAAAAAAAAATGACTATTGAATATTTGATTGATAATAGTAAGGTGTATAACGATCTTTGATAAAGCATGATTAGTGGAACAATCCTGCATTATTTTTATATATTAATAGTAAACATGCCCTCATGAACATAATATTAAAGTCACATTCTTTAGAATTTATTGTTTTAACTATTGAAGTAGAAGAATCCTTTAATATGGTCGCTCGCCAACAACATTCCCTGGTGGATAATAGTTGCAGGTAATGAATGTACCGCCATTGTTGCACCTCACTTTTGCACATCCAACTTTTGTTGAGTTATTCCATACAACTTGAGTGTAGTGGCCACACATTTCTTGATCAGCGCATGTATTGGAGTCATAATTGTAGAATTGTTGCTCATTCACCCACATTTCAACTGCCTTGATGCCAAACATTTCAGCAGGATGCATTGCTAGATTCTCCCCATAAGTCCTATTGTTGGAATGCAACAATTGGCAATCATTACTACGTTCGTTGGCATATTGCCTAGCATAATTTGCCACTTCCTCATCCCATTGGATGGGTTGGATGGGTTCAATGGCAACTTGGACAGGGGTATCTTGACCACGGGCACGAGCACGAGCATTATTGTGTGCATCAACATAGTCTTGAGGCGAGTCTTGACTAAAAGATGGGGGAAGCATGATGATAATACTCAAGACACAAAATAGTGACACAAAAAATTTTAGCAAACCCATTAGTTTGATTGTAAAATTCGTTAGAGACTACTCGAAAATTGATGTGGAAATAAATGGGATGACCATAGTTTCTATTTATAACAATCATATTTAAGAATAGAATGTCAAAATGTGTCATTTCAAACAAATTTCATAATTCAATTTGTGTAGCTTTCTTTGTCTTCCTTGCAAATATATATATATATTTTTTAAAAATTTGCATTCACCTTTTCAAGAGTTATATACAATATAGTTTAAGATGGAAGTAGTCTAATTAACTTATATTTTCCATGCTTAAAACATTTTTAGATTCGACCCATTAAAATTTTAAAGTCATAATTCATCAATTAAAGACCAAATTTTTAGTTAATTAATTTAGATATATAAGTGAATCATAACTATTTTTACTTGATTCCATATAAAATCAACCCAAAACTATCACATTAAAATGATTTTCTCCCGAAATTCAATCAAATTATAAAAAAAAGTTATAATGTATTTTTTAAAAAAAAAAAACAAGTAAGAAACAATACTGAAAAAGTGAAAAGTAATTTAAGAACAGAAGTCTAATAGATGCGACCCAAATTTGTTTAGTTTGGAATGTTTAGAATTCTAATTATTAGTTTGAGTTTTAATAGTTAAAAATTTAATACCAAAAGAGAAAATTCTAAAATCTGAAAAAAAGAATTAATAGTGGCAAAAATGTATAACACCAATAAAAAAAAATAATTATCTTTTAGTTCTACATCTTGAACCAATATTGAGTCAAAATTGAACTTCTTCAAGTTGGGTGGCTATTTATAATTTGACCGTCTGTTTAAATAGGAAAACAAGAAGAAAAAAAAGATAGGAAACAATAAGAAAAATTTTTACGTATAGAAAAAATTTCAAACTATTTATAAAAAATAGCAAAAAAAAAAACATTGATAGACATTGATAGACTTTTATCAGCATCTATCAGTAATAACTTCTATCAGTTCTATTACTGATAGATTCTGATAGACTTCTATCAGCGTCTATCACAACTATCTAAAAATTTTGCTATTTTGTATAAATAGTTTTCCTTATTTTTCTATTTTTAAAAATCTCCCAAACAATAATAATAATAATAATAAAACAGACATGTTGTAAAAGTAGAGTTGTTTGGATTTTTTCTCTCAGCATCATATTTATAAACATGGAGTAAAATAATATAGTTCATCTCTTTGTGGTTGTGCTCACAAGATCCAATTTTGTCTTACAACAATTCATCTCTTTTAAATTTAGAAGACCTTGAAGATTTGGTTTAAAATATTTTGAGAAATAAATCACAATTTTTCTTACTACAACAAAAAAAAAATATATATATATATATATATATATATTTAAACTAACTTTTCTTAATAAACTTATTTTGACTTAGTTTGAGATTATTGTAGTATTCAAATAATTGTTGGCAGTCGTACTCTTAGAAAAATCAGGTGCGAAAAAAAAATAGAATTTGAAAAAACTAGTTACAGTGTTTGATATATAAATACTAAATTAGTGTAATTTAATTATATGAACCAAAGTAGACTTATTATTTCTATTATTTTCACATTGATAATTAGTTTATAATTTATTATAATGTATTTATTAAAATTTTATAGGGTTTGAATTTCAACTAAGTTTGTTTAATCTAAATTACTTTTTTATAAATAATTAGAAAACAATAGAAAAAAGAGTTAAAAAAAAATGTTCAGTTATTCTTTTATATTCCTTTAAACTACGCATATAAAGTGACCATATTGGTCCCTCCATTTTTATTTTTACTTCATTTTAAAGTTATCAAAATGGTCATTTTTTAAAAGTTCAAGGACCAAAATAAACCAAAGTTAAAAGTAAAGGAATTAGAATGAACATTTTAAAAGTATAGGGACCAAAATGAAGCAAAGCCAAAAGTATAAGGACCAAAATAGTATTTAAACCTTAAAAAATAATAGACAATTATATATATTTAGTGATAAATTGGTTTATCGTTGATAAAAAAAAAAATCCTTGTTGCTCATAATTTTGATTTAATATTTTTTTTTTACCTATTTTGTATTAGTGGGCCCACCCACATCCTAGAAACAATGAAAAAAAAACAAATGTATGTTTAGAAAATTACTATAAACAGAAAAAATATAAAACTATTTATAAATATAAAAAAATTTCACTATCTATCAATGATAGATCGCGATAGAATTCTATCGTAGTCTATAATATAAATTTCATTCGTATTTGTATTTTCTTGTTATAAAACAACACTAAATAAATTTATGAGCTAAATAAAACCAAAACCTTTAAGGGCTGTTTGGGAGGTTGGAACGTTATCATAATTACTGGGAATTTGAGAGGCATTGGAATGAATGCGGAATCGAGGGTAGAACGAAAATGAGATCGTGGATCGTGAAAATGGTGGGAAATAGTATTTAATTGAAAACTGTGAGAAGAGAATGATTTTGATATTACAAGCCGGGTCCAAAAAGGTCAATCCAAACCCATTACAAATTCATTCCATTACATCCTCCCAAACATACCCTTAAAGTAAAAAAAATTTGAGGGTTGAAATTACTTTTTGTTTCTAGAGTTTCAACTCGTAGATTTGTTTGGTTACTGAGATATCATAATGTATATATTTATTTTTTTTTTTGTCAAATTATCTATTTATTTAATTATTTTAATTGCGTGAGCAAATCATAAAAGCTAGACATATATGGTTGTAGTAGATATGCAAAAATATGAACATAAATAAGCACACGACAATGTTAATGTTGTTCGATTTTTTGGCCTACTCTATGAGGCAATGCCCAAAGGTTAGATTATCAAAATATTTGAAGTTTTGAAGATGACCCCTCACACAAAACACTAATGTCACGCAAGTCATCTTAGCGATTAAAGAGACAACACGAGAATAACAAGCAGTAAATTAGAGAATGAACACACAGAGATTAGTAACTCAGTTCGGTGATAAACTACCTACGTCCATGGAGTAGTGTGCTTGAGAAAGGTAATTCATTAATATGATAAAGTCGAGCGATTACAACATTGTACTTATCTGTAATCTATAGGATGATTACAGTGACACATGTAGAGCCTAACTAATTTGATCATCTAGGCTCCCCCTAGATATGAGACTCCTTCTCGATCATAACTTAGGCTCCCCCTAAGTGTGTGGCTATTAGTGAAGAAACACTTAGTCTTCCCCTATGTGTGTGAGACTCCTTCTTGTTGTGAACTTTCCCTTCACTTGAAGTACTTAAGCTCCTCTAAGTTTGAGAATCCCTTCTCAATCAACTTTGCCTTCGGCTCCCTCTAAAAATGAAGAATGCTTCTCAAGAGTGAAACATCCACTGAAAGAACAACTATAGAACACGTCGTCAACAATCAAGAATATCTCTTGCTTTACAAACAATGAAAACCTTTGAGAGTCAAAACACAATAATCGATTTCTCATATAAGCAAATGTGACAATCCTAGCAAGACGACTTATTGCCCTTAAATAGCACAGTGAAAATATGAAAAAAATTTCTCATACAAATTCTGTAGACCATAAACAAGGAATGCAGCCTCGGGGAAATCAAACATAAAATATTTTACATAAGGAAAAAAATCTTGCATAAACAAGAACTTGTGGGACATCCAATGAGACAAGTTCTAAAACAATACAAAAACAACCCACCAAGCAAATAACAGGTATCTTAAAAAATATATAAAGCCAAATACACAACTCTAACAAACTCCTCATTTTGGCTAATATTTTTTTTTAAGACAAAACAAATTAAATCAAATCCATCCACGAAAATGATAAGCACCAAGGCACCAACCATAAAATTAGGTGAAATGACTTCGAATAGAAGCTGATAGGAAAAGAGTACATCAATAAAAGGTTCACATCCTAATAGGAGAAACAAAACAGACCAACCAACCCAAAGCACCACCATTCACAGAACCAACCAAAAAAGGAACATAAGATTCTCCCTCTCTATGGAAAAAAAATCAAGCAGTCCCCTAAAAAGGTCTAGCTTGTTCACTAGCAGAAGCAACCACCTTCATAAAACAAAGAAGTATGGTCGTTTCTTCCTTCCGTGCAATAGTACAAGCAATTACATCATCAAGGGTACAAATTTCAGCAGTCAAAAAGTGCATGAGTCGTTTTCTAAACGGAGAATTCACTAGAGCAGCACTCGGGACATCTTCATTGCTTGTGCGAGAATAGGGAACAATGTCTGGAGCATGCCTCGATTGTTGCCCTGGTGAATTATCCGTTTGGAAGGAGGAGCAGGACCTAAAGGTTAATCAGAAAAGAGCAAATCCAATTTATGTGATAGCAAAATTCCACAAATGAGTCGAGGATACACAATAGGAAGTTTAAGTTGCTGAGACCCTATATGACGCTTCAACAGATTGATGACAAAGACCCCATATAATCAAATGGGGCATACTTCCCAATCTGGTATAATAAGCTTACCAAAGACCATGAAAGATTAGAGTGATGCGATGAAGGACACCAATTGGCAATCCCAATGCAAAACAAGATTGCATACTTAACACTTAATTCAACACAGGCTAATTGAACATTCTTTGGCCACAACTTCCTCATTCCCCCTGTTAATTCCAGCACAAGCTCATTCATAGAGGGATAATCTTCAGTAGTATTAAGCGGCACAATCCTGTCAACATATTTATTTATCATAGAGGAAGAAAACACAAAACTATGCTCACAACATGCACTTGACAATAATAAGGAGAACTTGAATTGTCAAAATCTTAGAGAAAATCACTATAAATTATGGAACAAGGTGGGGGTAATAAGGTTCAAGGTTTAAAATAATTTTAAGATCAAATTTCACCAGGAACTCCATGATCTCTACACAATCATGCGCTTGATCAAATAATTCTTTCTCAGTAAAAAAAATTTCCTTCCACCACATATTTTCATAATGCAGTACTTTCTTCAGAATGAAAATACACTCCATCTAAAGGAACAGAAGGAACAATAGGAGGAGCAACCTTCTCTCCTCTAGTTTTAGAAGATGCATGAGTTACTGGAGCTTGTACTATATTATCATTATCAGAGCTAGATTTCAGATAATATCTTCTTACTCATTCTTCTCTGAAGACTCCTCAGATGTCTCAAAAGTAGCAGTACCAACATGTGTGACGTCTTCATTTTTCTTGGTCATATTATCCGACAAGGGGAACATTATCATATGAGCTATGACATTCATCACATCCTGCTTACCGAAAATTTTCAGAGAATTATCTCCAGAGGAAATTCTAAACATTATCATATGAGCTTATGTCACTCATCACTTCCTGCTTACCGATAATTTTCAGAGCATTATCTCCAAAGGCAATCGTATCTCCCACAATATTTGTATCGATCAAATCATTGATGTCTATTTCCACATTTTCAACATGCTCAACAACAGGCTCATCAAAACCTGGAATCACATAAGTCTCAACTATAGGCTGAACAAGACCCACATCAGATTTATTAAATGTCTTAGATATCCCACTCTTGGAAGAGGGCTCAACATACAGATTCTCATCATCAACACCACATGAGGTCGGGTTGTCACACTATGTTTTCAAACAACTTTATTAACTAGATCACCTAACAGAGAACTATTATCCACATTGACAAAAGAATCGGACAAGACATGATCATCCACATTTTCAGTAAGCCTTTAGTTAAATATTAACTAAAGGCTTGCTAAAACCCTAACTAAAAACAGGCTCACCAGAACCTGCAAGCCACATTAGTTAAATATTAAAAATAGACATGATCATCCACATTTTCAGCAAGCCTTTAGTTAACTCATTCAACTTGTACTCATTCTCATAAACCCTAACTAAAAATGGTTACTTATGAGCTCTTAGACATTAGTTAAATATTAAAAAGTGATTATGATAGATTAATAAATAAGTTTTTTTTTAAAAAAACAAAAAAATGTAGCGGTTAAAATTTTCTCACAATCACCCATTGCAAAAGCAATCCTAAACCAAGCCTCAGACTCTCAAAAAATGATTCTTAACTCATTTTAGTTATAAAATAAACCTAAACTTGTCCAAATAAAATTATTTTCTCCAAAACTTTGATAAGGTTATCAAGAAAAGCTGGCATTAATTTCTTTTAATAAATAATAAGAAAACAATAGTGTTCGCACAAGGTTTCCAGAGAAACGTATTTTGTAGAGTTGAACTTGTGTTTATGTAGATTTGATGTGGATGTGGTTCGATCTCTAGTAATTTATCCTCTGATTCTCTCAGTTGAACGCGTGCGCTTGATGTATGGAAGCGGAACACGTGGATGTTCTTGAAGTTGGAGCTCTGGAAGGATGTATTTATTCCAAGGAACTTTAGTCTTCAAGTGTGATTTAGCTCTAGACGTTAGGGAGTCTTCTGATTGTAGGGAAAATTCTTTTTAAGCTCTATGGAGTGTAAATTTTCTAAACCTTGCAAATGAAGGGAAACTCTTCTATTTATAGAATCTTTGTGGCCTTGGGCTTGGCTGGTCCATGAACCTGGCCCTTGGGCCCAATTAATTAGTTTTGGGCCTTTGTTGGCATTTGCACCAAATTAAATCTATTTTTGGACTCAATTGATTTTTAATCAAAATATTAATAATTAATTGAACAAAAAATAATTAATTTGATCCAATGAAAACACATGGCACCATCGAGATTTGCCAAAGACACATGTAACTTTTAATTAGTCTTAAATTTAATTATTTCTAATTTCACCATTAATTTGAGAAATGACGTAAAAATTTGTGATTGGTCCGAAATTTCTCATTCAACAAATGCCCCCTTTTCGTGATTTATGCACGTATATAAGTGGGTGAATCCTGAAAAAGATAAAGTTGGAATCAAAACAAGTTATTTGCTCTTGATTTTAACTCCATTTGATGTGTCAATTTAATCAAACTATGAATTTGGTATATATCTACCGGTACGGAGTTCCTCACTGAATTGTGACAAATAATGGAAGACAATTTTCCAATAGTCTGATGGATAAATTATGCGAAAAGTTCAAGTTTAAGCAATACAAATCGTCCATGTACAACGTGCTGAGATTAAAACCTAAGCGCAGCGAAAACGTATCAGAACCGTATCTCAAAATTAATTTTAAAAATTTTGAAATAATTCTACATTGTAAAAAAAAACCTAAAATAATCTAGGTTAAGCATATAGAATACAAAAAAAAGAGAGAGAGAAAAAAAACTTACGTGTCAAAATTAATTTTAAAAAACGCAGAGAATTTTTTTGTTGAGGGAATGAACCATTCAATTCTTTTCTGTTAGATGCTATATAAGAAAGCGAGAGAAAATGGGAAACGTGGATGTTATCCCACGTATTAAGTAACTCCCCTACGTCGGAGTTACAACTAATTTAATTAATATTAAATTAATTAATTACATTAATAATTAGTTAAATTAATAATTAATAATTAATTAAATCTAATTTAATTAACCAATTCATTTAAATCATCTTTAAATGAACATCCTTCACATAACCTATAGTTTTAATTCAATTAATTTAATTAAATCAAATTAAATTAAATTAGATTAAATTAAATAACTAATTAATTCTCTAATTAATTAATTACCAAATTAAATATCAAATATTTAATTTTAACTTGCATTTGAATCAAATTCAAATACATTTTTCTCATAACCTATAGTTTTAATGTACATCTAATGCGCATTAATTTTAACCTATAGTTTTAATATAAATCTAATTCATATTAAAATAGGGAAATTAATATAAACAGAAAAAATATCAAATTATTTACAAATATAGAAAAATTTTACTATCTATCAGTGATATACCACAATAGAATTCTATCGCTTTCTATCGCTTTCTATCGCTCTAGCAAATAATTCTATCGCTAGAGCGATAGAAAGCGATAGAATTCTATCGCGGTCCATCACTGATAGACTGTAAAGTTTTTCTATATTTGTAAATAGTTTGACTTATTTTTCTATATTTGAAAAGAACCCATTAAAATAATATTTGAACAATTTTAAATATTTAATTCTCTTACAAATTAACTTTGAGTCATATCCAAAATTATATTTGTACTATAAAGTTTAATTTGTAAAATAAACTTTATATTATAATGTATCATTATACATTATACTTTTCCCTTAGTAAATTTAAACTTTTCAAATTTCATCCAGGAATAAATTTCCTCAATATTCTTTACGAGCTAGGAAGGGGACCTAATGGACCTACAGATCAGAAACTCCAACGATATGAAATTAACGGGCTAAACTCATTATCCACATTAATCAATATTCGTTAACTGTGGGTACACTCCACTAAAGACCCACAACTGCACTCTTCTCACTGTAGATATATTTCTGTGTCCACGGATATAGACCAATAACAGTAAAGTCCTTCACAAGTGTTCGTAACACCAGCTAGGTTAAATTACCGATATACCCCTGGGTTACTTCTAAATCCTTAAGTACCAGTGCTCCTCTAATGAACAACCTGTTTATGGTCCAACCATCAAACAGAAACTCCTCTCGGGCCAGTGAGAGGGTAGGGCCCTTTGTTCAAGTCCCAGAGACACCACTTAAGAGAACGCTTATCTACTTACCCTAAAGTCGGGAAAGAGTGAAATCCATCTTGTATAATTATGTTCCCAGCTCCCCACTCAGTCTTGTCCCCAAAATGGTAGGCATGTCGAGTCGGAAAACGAGCCACTCTCACCCATACAAATCAAAGGAAAATTCCTCGTGAACAGGAGTTCATAATATACTCAAGATTAAGACTAAGTTGCCTAGGTCAACCTATTGAAATAGAAACCTAACCAGTCAACGGAGTTATATCTAGTGGTTACTATTTTGTGGTCCAGTCTTATGCAAACTCATTGCATAGGATACCCCCACTCGCATGTCTCCTACACGAACGCGTTGGATCATTGCGTTTGTATCAAATACAAAATGGGTCGTATCCATAGTGTTACCAGGATAAGGTACTCAGCCTATCCTTATACTATAGACCCTTTAGGCTGTAACTCGAACATTGATGTCTATATGTCTCTACATATTGTTCAAGACTCATAAAACAACCTAGGATGTTAGTTTATTGGATTTTAGGGTTATTAAAACAAGATAAAATAAACAAAAACATTTATTAAATAATAATGAATAATCATTTATTAATGAAGGTCAAAATACAACATTTACTATCTACGAGTTTTAGGGCATAAAACCCAACACAACGCTGCTGCAAACGGGCTAGTAGAAGCCTTCAACAAAACGTTGTGCAACCTACTGAAGAAAATTGTCTCTAAGTTAAAGAGAGATTGGTGAACCGCTATGGGCTTATCGAATGACTCATCGTACTCCTATAGAAATTACCTCATATTCTCTTATTTATGGAGTGGAAGCTGCTCTCCCACTAGAAAGAGAAATTCCATCACTAAAGATGACAGTTCAAGAGGGGTTGACTACAAAAGACAATGCCAAGTTATGTCTTCAGGAGTTAGAAACACTCGATGAAAAATGGCTAGAGGCTCAGCAGGTGTCACACCCTCACCCAGATTACACTCTTTAACGTGGAAAAGAGCATGAAATACATACATTCATCTATACAACATTCTCCTTATTCACATACAAACAATGCAACCCAAGGGGTTTACTCAACCTGTACACCTGATAAATAGTTCATAAATAACTTGCTCCTCAATTACACAGGCATACAAAATCCATTCACAACATGTTTTTATATATACAAAAGTAGAGGTTACATAATCATCTGCTAAGTTTGTACAACAATGGTTCCCTCTAACCCCAAGCTTTCCATCACCTCTACTACATGCCAACTAACTCAAAACCTAATATTTACAAGCTAAGGGAGGATCCGCAACAGAGACTTTGCGAGGGTAGGTCAAGCTCCTGGAAATCGTTCGCTACCTAGGGAATAAGAGAAAACATTTTAAAAAAACATTAGACATAGATCTAGTGAGTGACAGAGTTATTAAAATGTTCTTACTAAATCATGCTTGCTTAAACATAAAGGGAGCACTTTGCATAAAATATTTCATAGGTATAAAACTTGAAATGATGCTTCTAAGTACTTTTCCATCTAGAAACATAGTTCATAAACATCGTGCTCATCTGAAAACATAGTACCCTTAAATCCTTAGTTGAAGTGGAGCAAGCTCAACACTCTCGACATCGTAATATCATAAACCCTCATATGTGCACTCAGAGCTATCATACATCGGGCTGTCCTGACATCACCGAAGTCCTCATACATCAGGGTCTCATTCATCTCGATACTGTCTCAATGTGCTTAGGTATCGGTATATAGGGTACTTTTAATTATCTAAAACATGTTCAATAATCAAGATCTTGTAAAACATATATAAGAAACGTGGAGTATAGAATGCCTTGCAAATCATAAATACAAGCTCACAAATCATTCCTAGGTAACATCGAGGGGCTGTCATGCGCACAAGGCAGCAACTTGAGGTCCTGCATTTTCTAGATTTTTACCCTAATTTAAAATGACCATAACTTTCTCCATTTTTAACCAAATCGAGTGAAATTTATTGAAAATTTTTCATAGTTAAGTTCTCTACAACTTATCTTCAGAGTGAAAGACCTAAAAACTCATGGTTTGCCCAGAATGAGCCTCAGACCAGAATTTGCTCCAGATTCACGATTTCCCCTGCTTCAATTTTTCCCATATTTGAATCAATTTTTCATCAGCATATTTGTACTCACTTTTATACCAAATTAACTCAAATATTTTGCAAATAACTCATGACTAACTCCTCTACAAGCTTACCTTAAAGTTGGAAGCTTTGACAACCCTTGAGTGCCCGAAATCAACCCAAAATAGAAGCCTCTCCAGACTGATACGAAAATCAAACCAATCACTTTCACCTACATTTTCACCCATTTCCCATCATAATTAGCTCAAACATTCTTCATGAAAGTTGTTAAGAAATGAGTTAGCTTACTAACCTCAAAGTTCCAGCTTGCAATTCGATCTTTACAGCTCAAAATCATCCAAATACTACAGATTGCTTGAATTTTCTTCAATCTTAGACCACTATACATTATAAAGGGTATGTAGACAACTTGAAGGAAACTTTAAGTTCAGTCTAGTAAAAAAAAAAAAAACTTAGTTGAACTACGTTATGACTGATCCCTTTCTTAAAGGGCACATAGGTAACCTAAAGAAATTTAAGTTCAATCGAAGAAAAAAGGAGATGTCACAATCGCCTAAAGCATGACACTAGGAAATTGAAGGTGTTCATTATAGCTAAAGAATGTCGCTAAGGAGGTCAAAGATGTCTCACTGGGGGCAACGCGACAAATCAAAGGAGTGAAGCACTATAAGTTAGATACTTATAAAGTAGCTTTTGGAGAAATTTTGTGTTTCTCTTTGGTCTCTTTAAGTAAGCTTTGAGTGGAGAGCGTTGCTCGCTTTAGTTTGGAGGCGTCATCGATACTTCCTCATATTCAAGCTTAGAGGCTTCATTGATGCTTCTCCATCCTCAAGTTTGATCGTTCCGCTGCAGGCTTTCCATCCGCAAGTTCGATAGGTTCACTGCAGCTTGTCCATCTCCAAATTTGATGATTTCTTTGCAGCTTCTCCAAGTCCAAGCCAGACAGTTCTGCCGTAGCTTTTTCATCTTCAACTTCATTGGTTTCTGCAGCAACCTTTCCATCTCTAAATTTGATGGTTTCACCGCGACTTTTCCATCTCCAAATCTGATGGTTTTGCTGCAGCTTGTCCAGCTCCAAGTTCAATGGTTTTGCTGCAACTTCTCCATCTCCAAATTTGATGGATTCACCACAGCTTTTCCATCCCCAATTTTGATGGTTCTGCCGTAACCTTTCCATCTCGAACTTTGATAGTTTCATCGTAGCTTTTCCATCTCAAAGTTGGATGACTTCGTTGCTTCCTCTTAAAGATTGTCGTATTTAGACGACTGATAACTTGTAGAAATACAAGTTATTTTACTTCTTTTTATTAGAATAAATGAATGATTAGTGAAAAGAAAGGCATTTCAACGCATGATTCCTTAATATATTCTCATACTACGCGTAAGTGCATGAAAAAGACAATATGCGATATTATTGATAAGAATTGACAACTCTTGAATGTTTTATGTTCAGGGCAACTTCAGCGCAACCTTGCGGCGAGAACTTTATTCGCTTGAATACTATCTGATAGCTTGGCAACTTCAGCGCAACCTTGCGGCGAGAACTTTATCAACGCATGACCAGCCAATCATGACAGCTGGAGGACATTCTCGGTGCCAGAAACCGTTAGACAAAGGCAAAGCGCACGATCAGAAATGTCAGAGACGGACGCGTTGTGGTCCCACCTGCAACAAAGATGGACAGTACCACGCTTGCGCCTATAAAAGAAGAGAGAGGAGGAGAAAAGAAAAAAAATGAAGAATTGGAAAAGAGAAACAACTCAGGAGACAACATTTTTTGGTGGAGCGCCGCTGCACACCAGTTCATCTTCTTCACAGCGACGGCTGTAGAGTATCAAAAGGCGCAGCTGCTGGCGATGAATTCCTGCTCGAGAGAGGCAAAATTCCCACTGCTATCAGCAACCACTACTTGCATTCTCAGTATCATTGTAGCTCTGTTAGCTAGCTAGACATTCTTGCTAACAGTTTTTACTTCTCATATTTTCTCATCATTTTAGACCTTCATGTATGCGAAATTTCGAGAACAACCATTAATCTAAGACTTGCATTTTAGCTACATTTGTTATTGTCTGAAACTCCTTCTTCAATGCTGAACATTCTATCCATATACATTTTTATAGCTAAAATGAGTAGCTAAACCTTTAGGAGGTCGGGGGCTGTAGACGTTAATGTTGTTGAAGTTGAGCAAAAATCTATTGATCATTTACAAGAGTGTATTCTCTTAGTGACTGCTTGATAGGGTAAGTCATTAGTGATGGCATTATTGTAGATCTTAGGATAGTCTTAGAAATAAGCTTTACCTTAGATCCATTCGAATTAGCATGCATCATAGACATATGATTAGTGTGGCATCTCTGCCGACAGGTGTGAACCAATGTTGTTTGAATGAATGATTGATGAAATTAGCTCGAAGTTAGACATATTGATGAACGACAGTCCCCAACACTCTACTTTTCTATCGCCTGTTACACTGAGATTGCATTGTGAACTCAACGCATCCTGTTTTACTTGCTTTCAAATATTTACATTCGTATTCCTCACAAATCTTCTAAGTAATTTCCTTGTCCTCGAGATTTTCGTTATAAGCAAAGTATTAGCTACATAAAAATCCCTGAGTTTGACCTTGGTTCTCACCAAGATAACCTGGTATCGATTTATACTTGGATTGATATTTAGGAAAACTTAAATTGCTAATCGCCTAGCAAACCACATGCATAATTAAGCAAAAACAACGACCTAGTGTAGACTCGAGAAACCAAGCTATCCACGAGGAATTAGGACCCACAGACCACTCTTCAAACCATTTAGACAAGAGGACAACATTGTCTAGGTTACACAACCACAAGGGAAGGTACCTAGCAGAAGTGGACTTGCTGACGTCGAACCTATAACGCCCGACCATTCTTGCAAGTTACACAAGCACAAGGAAAAGTACCTAGCAGAAGTGGAGTCGCTGATGTCGAATCTGGAACGCCCGACTGTTCCCGCAGGTTAGGCAACCACAAGGGAAGGTACCAAGTGGAAGTGGGCTAACTAACGTAATCTAGCCAAGTCAATTTCATGACCCGAAAAGGCCCTTAGTTACAAATGGATTTGTTCTTGAAATTAGTTTATCATGCAATGTTGTGAAAAGACCGTCTTAAACAACCAATTTCACCCACAAGCATGTTTTAACCCTTGTGATAGCACCTAAAATGTGCTATCAAATGTTTTTAATCTTGCCAATTGATGATCACTAATGTGCTTAAATGCGTTATTTTGTAGGTATCGAGCAATTTAGAGGTAGAATCGATCATTAAGAACAAAAGGGAGCTGAAACAGACCAATTTGGAGTCCTAAATAGTCAAAATTACAAAACTGCCACTACAGCGCTGTGGCACTGTTCCTTAGCGCCACGACCCTATCTCACAGTATAAAAACTGCTATTCGATTTTTAGGTCATATCTTTTGATATGGGTGGCTATTTTTGATCTGCGACACGATTTTAGAGTTCTTTCCATCTTCTTTCTGTAATCAAGTCAAATGATGTCGAGAATGTCGATTATGGGCTAAGGTGAGTTTCCAGCTTGGGTTTTGGGATCTTTTCCATATTTCAATGTATTTGTGAGTTTTTGAACTGAGTTTCATATTGTATTGTTAATTTCAATTATGTTTTAATGAGAATTAGATCATATTATCTTACACTTGGAGATTATATGATATTGCTTTTGATTGACATTAATTTGTGATACTTGATTGTAGGGCAAAAAATACTTTTGGTCTTTTAGGTTTAGAGTTGGTATCTATTTGGTCCCTGGAGTTTTAAAATGGGCACTTTTAGTCCTTGAGGGTTCGAAAAAGGTTCTAAATGGTCCTTGGGGTTAGTTGACCGTGAGTTGACTAACGAAATAATGACATAAGCGTTGCTTGTTGGATTGGATTAGGATTACGTATCAAATATATTATTTTTATATTATTTTTCTTTTTGTGATAGGACTATGACATGGCATATTATATCTCTGCGTTTGCAAGCAAGAAACCCATTGCCTCCCAAACTCAATTGTTCCTTCTTCTCAACTCCGTTGTTGACCCCTTTGCTCAATTTCTAATTCTTCTTGTTTGAATTCACCTTCAAAGTCAATCCACATAATTCACTTTCTGCACCATTTTTTCCTTCATATACCCATCGATTATTTTTTTCTATTTCTTATCTCAATGTGGGGATTAGAGGAGTTTTAATGGCAGTGGTTTAGACCAATTTTCAATTTTGTGGCTTCATTTGATCTTTTACATAGCAATATTTCACGAACTTTACTATCGTCGCCCCTTTAGGTCTGGAATGAAGAACATTGGTCTTCAGTAGAATTGGAAAACTAAGGCCCCGTTTTGTAATCATTTCATTTTTTATTTTTATTTTTGAAAATTAAGCTTATAGACACTCCTTCCACCTTTAAATTTATTTCTTTGTTATCTAATTTTTACCAATGATTTAAAAAACCAAGTCAAAAATTGAAAACTAAAAAAATAACTTTTAAAAACTTGTTTTTGGTTTTCGAATTGGGGAAGTTTTAAAAATAGAAAAATAAGGTAAATTATTTACATAAAATAGCAAAATTTTTAAATAGTTGTGATAGACGCTGATAGAAGTCTATCAGGATCTATCAATGATAGAAATGATAGAAGTCTATCACTGATAGATGCTGATAGAAGTCTATTAATGTTTATCAGTATTTTTTTTTGCTATTTTATGTAAATAGTTTGACAATTTTTTTATTTGTAAAAATTTTCTTTTGGAATTTGGTAAATAATTCAATTATTGTATGCAGATCAATGTAAGAAATTGAGAGAAAATAGGCTTAATTTTCAAAAATACAAAAAATGAAATGGTTACCAAACGGAATCTAAAATATTTAGCAAGTAGCAAAAAAAAAGCCCTAAATCCTCATATATTTTTTATAGGTTTTAATATTTTGAGGAATAAGAGAAATCTAGAAGGTGAAACAGAGTAATGATTAACCGATTTATGGGGATAAAAACAAAAAAGAAACTTTTCATGTACCTTGTTTAAGACAAGGGCAATAGGTGTAAAGGCATGTTTGTGAGTAGTTTTACAATGACTAAAATAACTTTTATCATTTTCAAAATCACCGTGAAATATATTTTTAATCCTTCAAAACTAAATTTGATGATGAAAAATTGCATTTAAAAGTATAAAATTAAAAATTAAAATAATGGAGTGATTAAAGTGTGTTTTTTAGTGATTTTAAAAATGATAAAAGTGATTTTAACGATTTTAAAATCACTCCCAAACATGCCTGATATGAACCGCCCAAGGCATCAAATTATTATTTAATAATTTTGATGTAATTTAATTATTTTCCAATTTTATCCTTGTTAATGACATTTTAAGTAGGGTTATTTTAGACATACTATGAATTATGATAAGCTATTAGGGTCTTATTGGGAGGCTATTTAAAGCCTTGCCTTTAGGTTGTTTAGAAAGTTTTTGATATTTTTATAACGTTAGGGTTTTCTTGAATAAGAATTCTTTGGTAGATGACAGAGTTTCATCCTGCCACTTTTGCAATTCTTGAATCAGGGTTGCATGCCAAGAACATTCAGTTAAGTCTGATCATCTTGCTTGTGGAGTGTTCGAACTTGGAGTAAGGAACTAGTTCTCCTTATCTCTTGATCTTTGATCAAAAGGTAATCCAATTGTAGTCTTTTCCTTTGGATTGACGTCAATTAATTTGGGGGGGTTTTGGGATTTGTTGTTAGGGGTTCGACAATTGGGTTCCTAATTTTCAAATTGGTAGGGTTTTCATATCATTTGGTATCAGAGCCTAGGCTCTAGACCGGGTATATGTTTATTTTAATTGTCTTTTTTTTTGTTGAGTCTATTTCTTGATTAGGGTTCTTGTTTTGAAAAAAAAATTAAAGTTTAGAGGTCTGCAAATTCGAAATTGAGAAGGAAAAAAAAAAGAAGCAAGCAGGTCAAGTAAGCACGTGAATTAAAAAAAAAAATCGGTCGTGGGTTCTGTAATTGGAATCAGAAAAAAAAAATAAGTAGGCACGTCAAGCAAGCACGTCAATTTTTTTTAAAAAAAGTTTGCCGACGGTACTGTGAAGGAAAAAAAAGCAGGCAGGTTAAGTAGGCAGATCAATTTTCATGAGTTTTAAGCTGCTGAAATTTATAAGAAAAGTTAGTTGTTTCAAATTAAACTTCAAAATTTCTTTAAATTAGGGTTTGGGGGTAAAAGTAGTGTTTCTAATTCCTAATTCTTGTTTCTTTTTTATCATTGATTCGTCTAGTTGTTTGCCATTTTCTTGTTCATCTTGCATAACTCTTTGAATCTTGAATCTTAAATTCTTGATTCTAAATATCTTGTTTTTCTTGATTTCTTGTCTAGTTTGTCAAATCTTGAATATTAGATTCTTGATTTTTAGTTTTCATTTTTTTTTTTGGAATTCTACTAGTTCTTTGCTTGAGTTTGACACTTTACAGCAATTCTTGCTTTGTTTATTTTTAGCTTGTTTTTCTGATCTTGATTGCAAATTTTGGCTCATTGCCCTTTGAGAACATTCCTTTTTGTGAGAGAGCGCCTACATTAAAGAGTGTAAACACGAGTGACTATTCATCTTTTGAGTGAAATATGTGAGGGAGTGATTGTGAGGTTCAATTTTCTTTATGATAACATCTTCTTGCAGCAATGCTCACACAAAGAAGAGCGCCACAGAATGACCATCATGTTGACCGAAATAAGCTTCCATTGTTCTTTGGAAGTATTTCAGATCCAAAGGAGTATATTCTTTGGGAGGAAGAAATTGATACCATACTTTATCACTACTGTTATAGTGAAAAGGGAAAGGTAAAACTTATTATTTCTACATTTGAAGATTATGCTTTAACATGGTGGAATAATATGTTATCAAAAAGGAGGAGCGAAAATCAAGGAACGCCTTCATGGAAAGAGGTCAAGATTCTTATGAGGAAACATTTTGTTCATAAGTCTTTTCGCAAATTGGAAACTTTGAGACAAGGGACTAAAAGTGTGGAAAAATACTATGAAGAGATGCTTGTGTTACTTGAGAAGATTAACCTGTATGAAGATGAAGAAACTGTCATGGATTGATTCTACAAAGGACTTAATGAGGAGATCGCTGATATGCTTGCTAATCGAGAAGAAATTCGACCTTGTGTAGATTTGGAAGAAATGGTGCATGTTGCCATCAAAATAGAAAGACAACTCAAAAGAAGATCATCAAGGTATACTAAATCTAAGTCTAATTTCAATATCAACACATTAGTAGAAAAAAATAATGTACCTACCATATACGAGCATTTTGAGAAGGTGGTTAATAGTAAAGAAAAGTTTGCTTATATTGCATCTACACATGATAATGATGTTTCTCCTTGTAGATCATTAGATACCAAAGAATTACAGGTTTGTAATCTTACTACTATTGTCGAACCATTTATTTATGGAGAAATAGGTGTTAGTAGTAGTGGGGTAGAGGAAGTAGATGGTAATGAACTTGAAACTAGAATACTTTGTGCTAACATTACTAGTTCATTAGAGCTCAAAGTAACAATTGATCTTACTATTGTATCATTGCTTCCTAGAGAAGAAAAATTTGATGTGTGTGAGTTGGAAAACAAAAGGCATGAGACCGAAGCAAAAGCAATAGAAATATATGAAGAAGAAAAGTGTGCAAACATAGATGTGAGAGAAAAGCATGTGAAAAATACTCGGTCTAGAGATAAAAATGAGAGAAAAGCCAAAAATGCAAGTTTGAAAATTTGTGAGATTACTTGGTTCTTGTTTACAAAACATAGCATTCAAGACATTTTAAGCAAAAGAGTTTGTTTTCTAACAGGTGAGCTTCAATCAAGTTTGCCTAGTTTCTCTTTTGAGTTTTTGCAGGAGGTTAAAGCATTGAATTTGAAGCAAAGCTCAAAGAATCGCCCTAGTTCTTTTGATTGTCACAAATTGAATGAAGATTGGAAGGATTGATATTCTTTCCAATATAGATGGAATCCAAGACAGTGCCAACTTTTGACATCTCATGACTACAAGGTTGCTTTACAAGGGAGACCATCCAAGAGAGGTGCTAGGAAATTGACATCATTTTCTTCCCATGACTTCAAAACTGCTTTACAAAGCTATGATTTGGATTCGAGGACGAATCCTTCAAAAGGAGGAGAGGATGATATGAACCGCCCAAGGCATCAAATTATTATTTAATAATTTTGATATAATTTAATTATTTTTCAAATTTATCCTTGTTAATGATATTTTAAGTAGGGTTATTTTAGACATTTTACTATGAATTATGACAAGCCATTAGGGTTTTATTGACAGGCTATTTAAAGCCTTGCCTTTAGGTTGTTTAGAGAGTTTTTGATATTTTTATAACTTTAGGGTTTTCTTGAATAAGAATTCTCTGGTAGATGACAGAGTTCCATCCTGCCACTTTTGCAACTCTTGAATCAGGGTTGCATGCCAAGAACATTCAGGTAAGTATGATCATCTTCCTTGTGGAGTGTTCGAACTTGGAGTAAGGAACTAGTTCTCCTTATCTCTTGGTCTTTGATCAAAAGGTAATCTAATTCTAGTCTTTTCCTTTGGATTGACGTCAATTGATTTGGGGGTTTTGGGATTTGTTGTTAGGGGTTCGACAATTGAGTTCCTAATTTTCAAATTGCTAAGGTTTTCATATCAATGGCCTAAAATTTTTTCGATCTAAAATGAGATTTTTTTAAAAAATTTTTTTTGCCTTCCAGTTCAAACTCTGACCTTGTCTATTTCCACACACCATTATTTTTTTTCTTCCATCCACATCTTCTTCTCTATTTTATTTTTCTGCCAAACATTTTGTTAAACTCAATAGGGCGTGACCTTTTTAATTTTCTAATTTTGAGTGTGAGAAGAAGAAAGTGGTAGTAGGTTTCATGTAAAGATCCATCTTCCCAAATTGTAGTGTGGGTGAGTTATAAGGAATTAAAAATGGAGTTGGAGCGATGGAGCAGGTTGTAGACGGAGCGTCGACCAATGAGGATCATGAAAAGCAAGAGAACGAAGGGGCGAAGGGTGCAATCTTCATCGAAGTGAAGGGATAAAAGAATGTTATTTGCCACATTGTAGTCCCAATCACATAAAAATATATATAACTATTATATTTTGCCAACTACTCATAATCTAGTCAGCAAATAATGACCATGTCACTATTCCGTTAGTCAACTAGCAGTCAACTGACCTCAAGGACCATTTAAAACCTTTTATCAAACCTCAGGGACTAAAAGTGCCTATTTTGAAATTTTAGGGACCAAATAGATACCAACTCTAAATCTGAAGGACCAAAAATGTATTTTGCCCTTGATTGTATGTTAATCCATAAAAAGCGATAGGTTAAGTTAGCTTGCGAATCGAATTAGAAGAGTATTGATCTAACCAACCTAGGATTGAACCAAACGAATATTTCACTAGGCGCTTGAAAATTAAATGTTCCCCTAACGTTCCCTAGATCTTAATGCAATTAGAATAACTTGATTTGCATGTTTTTCATCTAATCAATATGGACTAGTTAGTTGTGTAGGACAATTTAAATAGCTTTTCTAATTAAAAATGGTTAGGTGCAAATAATTAATAGATTTTGGGAATGAGTATTCGATGAACAAATATTTTGAATAGGGAAATTTCGTTACAACCTAAGCTAGACTTTTTCATCTTACTTTTTAAACCTTATTTCGTTCTTTTCTTTTATACAATTTTTTTTTTTTGCATCAAATCACTTCAAATCCCCTCCTGGTTACCTCGTGCCGTAAATCGTTTAATTGAGAAAACATGTGTGCTCCCTATGTTCAACCCGTGCTACCACTACTACATTTTAGTGGATACGGTTAAATTATTGGTCCGAAATTGGGCGACAAATTCCATTCGACTAAATTGTCGTCGTTGCCGAGGAGCCAAGAAATTTCTCTTTTGAAAGGTTTATAGTTCTTTATTTGTTCTTAAATTTTTCTTTCTTTGTATGACCCGATCCTCCCAGGATCAAAATTCTTTATTGTATTTTGCAGATCTTGGTAGAGAGGAAAGGAGACGAAGGAGAGAAGGTCAAGAACAAAGAGACTTAGAAGAACAAATTCGTGCAGAAGGCACAATTGAAGAAGAATTTTTATGATTGAAACTCCTTCTACCACTAACTCTGTTTGTTCTAGTACTTGCATTTTTCAGGATAGTGGCCAACCCCCTAAGTTATGGGTGGGAGAAGATGGATCGGCGAGCCTTGATGGTTATGGTTGATGAAGCCGAGGGGGGTCGAGCATAACGACCTTAAAAATTGCGATACCTGGAGGCAGCCAGGATCTTTATTGCTTTCTTAGTATAGGTTTCAGTTAATTTTTATTCTTTTAATTTTTTTTATTTGAGCTGAATTCTTTCTATCTTTCTTGATTTTGGTTTTTGTAGCCCATTGAGAAGATGGAGAGAATTATTCTTTGATGAGCCCGATATCACTGTCATCCTTGTGCCAAAATTCAAGAAAGATTTTTGTTTCCCTTCTATTTTGTCCCTTGCTTTATTTTCTTTATCATATTGGGGAGAATAATAGATTTTAGGTTGGGGGTGGGGGATGTCTGTGTTCTGGCTGGAGCCCTTAAGCATCTGAGCTCGGGCTATATATGTGCTTAATTGCTTGCTTGCTTATGCTATGCTTGATTCGTGATGATGACTAGTTGATGACGCACTCCCTAGTGATTTTTCTTGTATGAGATGAAGTTTCTATGAATAATCATGATTTTTAGCTATTTTTAAAATTTTTTCTTACTTTTCATGCACATTTAAGTTCTTTGTCTGCCTATATTAGGTCTCGCATGCTTAAATTTGTATTACTTAGCTTGTATTTTTGTTGTCACTTCGATAGGCCCCACGGATTTGATAGTGTCTTGCATGATAGGTTGTAATGTAATACTAAGAAGTAAAAATAATTTATATGCCTGTTTAAAAATCTGCAGATAAAAATGTTGTGCTGAAAAGAAAGTATTAAAAATAAATTTTAAACTTGTAATATTATGCATGACTAGGGATAGAAAGAGCTACCTTTACTGTGACTAGTTAGGACACTCGCGAGAAAAAAAGTGAGTACAATTCCCTGCAGTGATGTGTGAAAGCTAATACCCCTAGGTAAAAGAAATGCAAGTTTAGGGTCCTAAAGTTTAATTTCAGGCACCTCAGTTAACATATTATTGCTTTGATTTTTTTTTGCACTTCACAATTTTTACATCACCCAATTTTAGAGAAAAAAAATTTGAGAGTCATTTAATGCCATTTCGAGGTGTTATGACTTAATTAGAAAGACTTTGAACTCACTCTTGGGTGAATAAGTTTTGAATCAGTTTTAAAATTGTGCTTCATTGATTGATTATAAATTGATTTCAATGTTGATTGCAAGTTGATTCTTGGTGACTGTTGAGACTTGAGTAACGAACCATACAACTTGAGCGAGCATATCTCTTGTATGACTGTGAGTTTTATTCTAACTTGCTCGAGGACGATCAAGAATTAAGTTGGGGGTGTTTGATAGCACCTAAAATGTGCTATAAAATGTTTCTAATCTTGCCAATTGACGATAATTAATGTGCTTAAATGTGTTATTTTGTAGGTATTGAGCAATTTAGAGGTAGAATCGAGTGTTAGGAAGAAAAATGAGCTGAAACGGACGAATTTGGAGTCCTAACGAAGCAATTAGGCCAAAAACAGCTAAAATTATGAAACTGTCACTACAGTGTCGTGGCGCTGTCTCGTAGTAAAAAACCTACTCTTTGGATTTTAGGTCATATCTTTTGATTTGGGTGGCCGTTTTTGGTGTATGACCACTCGTTTTCTTTGTTTTTTTGTGCTCTATCTATCTGTAGTATTATATTTTAGAGTTCTTTCCATCTTCTTTCTGTAATCAAGTTTGATGATGTCAGAAATGCCGATTATTGGCTAAGGTAATCGTTTCTTGCTTAGGTTTTAGGATCTTTTCACTATTTCAATGTATTTGTGAGTTTTTGAATCGAGTTTCATATTGTATTGTTGGTTTCAATTTTGTTTTAATGAGATTTAGATCATTTTATCGTACGCTTAGGGATTATATGATATTACTTTTGATTGACGTTAATTCGTGACACTTGATTGTATAGCTTGCGAATCGAATTAGAAGAGTATTGATCTAACCAACCTGGATTGAACCAAATAAATATTTAACTAGGCGCTTGAAAGTTAAATGTTCACCCTAATGTTCCTTGGATCTTAATGCAATTACAATAACTTGATTTGCATGCTTTTCATCTAATCAATTTGGACTAGTTAGTTGCTTAGGGACTGTTGAAGGAGAAATTTTGGACCAATCACAAATTGCCACGTCATTTACCAAATTAATGGCAAAGTTATAAAATAATTAAATTTGGGACTAATTAAATATTACATGTGTCCTAAATTGAAATTGAAGACAAAAATTGGCAATCTCGATGGTACCACGTGTTTCAGTCCTCATCATTGGATCAAATTAATTATTTTTTGTTCAATTAATTATTTTTGGTTCAATTAATTATTAATGTTTGGGCTAAAATTTAATTAAGTAAAAAAATATAGACTTAATTTGGCCCAAATGGCCCAAAAGCCCAAATCCAATTAGTTGGGCCCAATGGGCCAGACCCATAGACCAATCAAGCCCAAGCCCATAAAGCCCACCTGAGAACTCTATAAATAGAGAAGTTCTCTTCATTTACAGGGTTCATAAATTTTACACTCCGGGAGCCTAGAGAGAATTCTCTCTACAATCAGAAGACTCACTAACTCCTGAAGCTGAACATACTTAAAGATTGAAACTCCTTGGAATACATACATCCATCCAAGACTCCAACTTCACGTGCATCTACGCGCTCCGCTTCCATACATCAAGCGTACGCGTACAGACATCCATCCAAGACTCCAACTTCATGTGCATCCACGCGCTCTGCTTCCATAGATCAAGCGTACGTGTACATACATCCATCGAAGACTCCAACTTCACGTGCATCCATGCGCTCCGCTTCCATGCATCAAGCGTATGCGTACAGACATCAATCCAAGACTCCAACTTCACGTGCATCCACGCACTCTGCTTCCATACATCAAGCATACGCGTACATACATCCATCAAAGACTCCAACTTCACGTGCATCCATGTGCTCCGCTCCCATACATCAAGCGTACGCATACAGTTGAGAGAGAATCAAAGGATCAAGTACTAGAGATCCACATCCGCATCAAACTTATATAAACACAAGTTCAACTCCACGAAACACGTTTCTCCGAAAATCTCGTGTAAACAAATTGGCACGCCTAGTGGGACCTCTCTACCTCTCATCTTTCCTTCAACACTCAAATCAAGCAATGGCCTCTAAGAAAGCTGCGTCCAATGCTCCTGCAGCATCCAACGCTCCTACTGCGTCTGTAACGAACCAAGTTTGTACATAAATATTACAGGAAATTACAAGTTGAAATTTAATTTTACTTTAATTTTCTAAGACTAGAAAGAGATGACCAATTCTAAATTTAATACTTTAAGGTTAAAAGTTGATCCATAAATATCCTTGACTATTAATTAATTTAGTAATTAAACAAATTTCTTAAAGACCGACCCCAACTCCATACTACATGCCCAAGAAGAGATGGCCCAAACCTAGAGCACTACAATACTCAAGACCATCAAAATGTGCAAAAGATCTAGAAGCTTCCAAAAAATTCTACAAAATTCTAGAAAGTGCTAGAAAGATCTAGAAAGTTCTAGAACATACATGAATACCCTAGATGTCTCTAGAAAGTTCTAGAAGATGTATGAATATCCTAGAAACCGCTAGAATATTCTAGAAGATGTATGAATATCCTAGATGTTTCTAGAGAATTCTATAGAAGTCTAGGAAGAACTAGCATAATCTAGAAAGTTCTAGACAAAACTAGCATGGTATAGAGAAATCTAGAAATGTATGGAGAAGTGGGGAAATATATAGAAACATATAGAATAATCTAGAGGAAAGATCCTAGCCATTGGATCAAATCAATCCTCACCATCCATTAAGGAGGTGGAGGGCTATAAATACCCCATGGGGGCTCATTTGTAAGACAAGGATGGAAAGAACCACCCAAATCTCCCATCCGAAAGTCCTTATAAAAGATCTCCCAACTTTTATTCCATAAACTTTCTATTACAATCTTTTCAAATCATTCGAAGACAAGCATAGGAGAAAGATAGAAGCAACCAAGAGGTAAGTAGCTTGTCTCGCCTCTCTTTGAGTGGTTTATGGTAGTTGCCTTTGTTATGTTGCATAATTATGTTATTATTTATATGTTGCATTACATGATCAAAATATGCTTCTTTATAAGGGACCCCATGCATTATGTATGTTCATGATTATGTTAAGATCAAGTTTTATTTGGGTATAGGTTATGCTTCCAGGGCTAGCAGGGTATGTATGGTTGCACCCCTCTAGACCCAATCTTACGTTATGTTCATGTTAGGGGCTAGTAGGGTATGTATCGTTGCACCCCTCTAGTCCAATCTTACATTTACGTTAATGGTTGATGTTGGATGCGACTCTAAGTCTACTGACTGTATGACCCGCTAATCATCAGATGAGTTAGTTTCGCTTAAGTCCACATCTTCCTATCAGGGCGGAGGAACTCATGTTGGAAGCATAACCGACTACCTCATCTTATGACAAGTCCAAGTTTTGGGTCCCAATCATATGTTTTTTTAATTTTTCATAACATGTTGCATGTGATTGTGCATATGGGCACTATCATAGGTGACAACTACTTATTGGGTATAATATATACTCATCCTATTCCATAGACTTTGTAGGTAATGGCACAGCATAGAGGCATGACAGGACACCACTCAGAGG
This sequence comes from Lagenaria siceraria, assembly GCA_002890555.2. Lineage (NCBI taxonomy): Eukaryota > Viridiplantae > Streptophyta > Magnoliopsida > Cucurbitales > Cucurbitaceae > Lagenaria > Lagenaria siceraria. The sequence goes on along the minus strand of CM016483.1, from coordinate 13,613,908 downwards.
GCCAACCATCAAATTCACTGTTTTGGTCACATATGCATTTTGTTCCACTACGCTGATGTTTTGTTTTTATGGATCCTAGGATTCTGTAAAAAGAAGTTTTTGTAAAGTTTTTACTTAACTAACAGAAGTTTTGATTTTTACTCTAAAATATTTTTGACCAAAACCCAACTCATGATATGAAAGTTTAGGTATGCATGTCGTAGCGGTCGGACCATGTTATGTAAGGGTCAGGTCGCTACAGTGTCCCATGCTCCTGCTGCGTTCAACGCTCCTGCTGTGTCCAACGCTCCTGCTGTGTCCAGCACTCCTGTTGTAAGCGATACATACACAGGATCCATCACTCGCAGTTGCTCAAAAGGGATCATGCAAGAGAAGGAATAAAGTTCTGCCGTCGTAGAGAACATCTTGAGGCAATTGACAGAATCTCCTCAATGTGGGATTGTCATCAAGGAAAATCCTTTGTTTGACAACTCTGCTTCTGCGTCTGACCGATCCAAGAAGGAATCACACCCTGATGTGATGTTCGTCATGATGGCTGACATAACGACCAAGGCAGCCATGGCAGAATTAGAGAGGAAGATAAATTTCCTAGCGAAAGCTCTCGAGGAGCGAGATAATGAGATCGCCGCCTTGAGAGAGCAAATGCAGGCTCGAGAAACTGCTGAATCGAGCCAAACTCCTGCTGTCAAGACAAATGACAAAGGAAAAACTCCGCTGCAGGAAAGCCAGCTGCAGCACTCTACCTCCGTCGCCTCTCTATCAGTCCAGCAGCTGCAGGACATAATCACAAATACCATCAGAGCTCAGTATAGGGGATCGCCACAAACTTTTTTTATGTACACCAAGCCGTACACTAAAAGAATTGACAACCTCAGAATGCCTGCTGGATATCAACCACCAAAATTCCAGCAGTTCGACGGAAAGGGCAACCCTAAACAACACGTTGCTCATTTTGTTGAAACTTGCGAAAATACAAGGACTAGAGGAGATCAACTGGTCAGACAGTTCGTCCGTACCTTGAAAGGAAATGCTTTCGATTGGTACACCGATCTAGAGCTAGAAGTGATTGACAGCTGGGAGCAATTAGAAAGAGAATTCTTGAACCGCTTTTACAGCACTAGGCGGACTGTTAGCATGATGGAGCTAACAAACGCCAAGCAACAGAAGGGAGAGCCAGTCATCGACTACATCAACTGATGGAGAGCTTTAAGCCTTGATTGCAAAGATAGACTCACTGAACTATCTTTAGTGGAAATGTGCACCCAAGGCATGCACTGGGAACTTCTCTACATCCTGCAAGGAATAAAGCCTCGCACATTTGAAGAATTGGCGACTCGCACCCATGATATGGAGTTGAGCATTGCCAACAGAGGAACAAAGGACTTCCTGGTTCCAGGAGAAAAGAAGGATAAGAAGGATAAGAAGAGCACTGAGAAAACTGTGAAGAGTGCCACGGAAAAATCTATGGTCGTCAATACGACCCCATTGAAATTTTCCTCTAAAGGAAGAGATTCAAGAGCTGAAAAGAAAGATGATAGAGGCGAGCGACGTCACCTAACTTTGAAGGAGAGGTAGGAAAAGGTTTATCCATTCCCTAACTCTGATTTTGCAGACATGCTGGAGCAGCTGCTAGAGAAACAACTAATTCAACTGCCTGAATGCAAGCGGCCGGAGCAGTTATGGAAAGTCAACGACCCCAACTACTACAAATATCATCAGGTCGTTAGCCACCCAATCGAAAAATGCTTGATGCTGAAAGAGCTGATTATGAGGTTGGCTCGCAAAAAGAAGATAGAGCTAGATCTGGATGAGGTAGCTCAGACGAATCACGCTGCGGTGGCAATGACTTCAAGCGTTCCACCATCAACACTGTTTTATGATCAAAGTGAAAGTTTGATCCAATTTGGGACCTTTGAGCCTATAGTCGTTCGGTTCCAGCAAGAGATCATAACGACAGACCTTCAAGGCAAAGATGACTTTGTTGAAGATGATGACGAAGGGTGGATCCTTGTGACTCATCGAAAGAAAAGAAAGGCGAGCTCCACCAAAAAAGAGTTGCGCTTCCGTCGAGATTGCATAAGAGGAAGCAAGACTCAGAAAAAGAAAACAAAGAAGAAGGTGTGGAAGTCTAAGCTTCTCAAGGAGGAGGACGAGGATTTTCCTCAACCTCGGCGACTTGTGACTCTGGAAGAATTTCTTCCAAGAAACTTCCTTAATGATTATCCAGAGGAAGTGTTAGAAGTTGTTGCATTCCATGTCGTCGGCACAGCAGAAGGCGAGTATTCCTTCAAGCTCGTTGGAGACGATGGTAGAATCAAAAGACCTACCATTGTTCAACATAGGTGACTTGTTGTCTCTCCCTGAGACAGCTAAGACTGCTCTTATTGATGCATTGCTAAACTCAGGTGCATCAAGTTCATCAAGTTCAAGCGTCCCAGCTTCTAGGGTGCGTACATGCGCTTCTTGCTGCACATCTATAGGCTTTTCAGATGAAGACCTATTGTTGGGATCAAAGTCTCATAACAGACCTCTATTTGTCTCGGGATACATGCGAGAACAAAGGGTTGGTCGAATTCTCATTGACGATGGATCAGCTGTCAACATTATGCCTAAATCGACTATGAAGCAATTAGATATCTCAATGGAAGAACTGATGAATAGCAAGTTAGTGATCTAAGGCTTCAATCAAGGTGGTCAACGAGCGATCGGCATGATTCGCCTGTAACTCATTATTGGCGACCTAAAGGCCAACACATTGTTCCACATCATAGATTCGAGGACCATTTACAAGCTGTTGTTGGGGCGTCCTTGGATTCATGGAAATGGAGTGATAACTTCTACACTCCATCAATGCTTCAAGTTTTACCAAGATGGCATTAAGAAGGTTGAAGCAGATTCTAACCCATTCTCAAAAGCTGAGTCCCACTGTGCAGACGCAAAGTTCTACTTAAAGACCGATAATGTCGGTGAAGTTATGCCCGTGGAGATTCCTCTAATAAAAGGGGAGGATAAGTCTCAGTCCAAGCCACAAATAGATGCAACAAAAGAACCAAGTGAAGGGGCCAGTACTCCTGACTCTCAAAAGAGTAAGGCATCTACTAGCTCTACGAAGACTGAAACTTTAGAAGATGAGAAAGCTCCAAGTTCTCCAATCTTGCGTTATGTTCCTTTGTCGAGACGCAAGAAAGGTGAATCACCATTCGCAGAATGCTCGAGGGGCTTGAAGGTCAGTGATGTGGAGATCTTAAAAGAAAGTTTTGTTACACCTTTTATAAAAATAACAAAACCAGAAATTCACAAACCAAAAATGGACCTAACGAAGGCGAATTTGCCTGAAAGACGAACAAAAGATGGGTTCGACCCAAAGGCTTATAAGTTGTTGGAAAAAGCAGGCTATGACTTTACAACTCACACTGAGTTCAAGAGCCTGAAAATTTATGAGCAGCTTGAACTTTCTCCGTCCTAGAAGAAGCTTTTGTAGGAAGGATATGCCATACCTGCCTCAAGGAAAGGACTTGGATATAAGTCTCCTAAGCCGGTTCGCATAACTAGAAAGGGAAAGACAAAAGCGGCTGACAACAATCACATAACGATAAAGGAGGTTGATAACTCTAAAGAAGGAGAAAACAATGGTCAAAGAACCTATGTCTTCGACCGAATTCGACCGCCTGTCGCACGTTCCTTAATCTTTGAAAGGCTAAGTATGACAGAAACGGAAGAAGAAAGTCAGCGCCCAACGGCTAACCTCGACCGACGCTTTGCCTTTCGAAGGCTTGTTATGCCTTCTGAGGAGGAAGAAGACATTCTTCATTCTCCAATGACGACTCGACCCTTGACATTTGAAAGATTAAGTGTGCTTACGAAGAAAAATGAGGAAGCACCTCGCGGGTCAATTTTCAACCGCCTTAAGCATGAAAGTGTCGAGAATCACTCTAACAAAAGGTTGTCTTTCGAACCAAAAGAAAAAGAAAAGATTCGCGGCGATGCCCCTAGTATACCTACAAAGAAGAGTGGTGGAAAATCCGACACGTCAATTTGGCGCCGCATCAAGCATGAGGATGCCAAGAACCATTCAAATCGGAAGCCCCTTTGCGAGACAAAGGAGGGAGGAGAAATTCATAGTGTTGTCCCTTTCCGAATGAAAAGAAAAATTTTCGTCACCCTTAATACAAGTGAAGGCTCTTTAAAGGTGAAAAGACGTGATGTTATTTTTACTAAGCCTGACAGTGAAAACTTAGAATAGGAAGAAGGCAAAGCTGCATGTCATCATATCACCGTGTTCGAAGAGTCGAAGGACGAAATGTCCGAAGAAGATGTGGAGGATGCCCCTCTCATGCTTGAGGATGGTGGTCAATCCACAGTAGATGATCTCAACGAAGTGGATCTCGACACAGTAGAGGAACCACACCCAACTTTCATTAGCGCGTCTCTCTCAAGTGAAGATGAGGCAAATATATGAGCCTGCTTGCCGAATATAGAGACATCTTTGCTTGGTCATATAAAGAGATGTCAGGGCTTGATCCAAAAGTAGCAGTCCATCATCTCGCATTCAAGCAAGGGTATCGACCCGTCAAACAGGCTCAACGACGCTTTCGCCCAGAGCTTACCCCCCAAATTGAAGCGGAAGTCAATAAGTTGATTGAAGCAGGATTCATTCGCGAAGTCAAATATCCAACGTGGATAGCCAAGATTCTTCCCGTTAGAAAGAAGAACGGACAGCTTCGCGTCTGCGTAGACTTTCGTGACTTGAATAATGCATGCCCAAAGGATGACTTTCCATTGCCTATCACGGAGATCATGGTTGACGCAACTACTGGGCATGAAGCCTTATCCTTTATGGATGGGTCGTTCGGATATAATCAAATACGAATAGCTCTCGCGGATGAGGAAATGACTGCCTTCCGCACTCCGAAGGGAATATACTGCTACAAGGTGATGCCCTTCGGATTAAAGAATGTTGGCGTTACTTATCAACGCGCCATGCAAAAAGTGTTTGATGATATGTTGCATAAACATGTCGAATGCTATGTTGATGATCTAGTAGTTAAGTCCAAGAAACGACAAGACCATCTGAGAGATTTAAAAGTTGTGTTTGACCGCTTGCAAAAATACCAGTTGAAGATGAACCCTCTCAAGTGTGCGTTCGGCGTAACCTTAGGGAAGTTCCTTGGTTTCATCGTAAAGCATCGGGGAATTGAGATAGATCAGTCCAAGATCGATGTTATTCAGAAGATGCCAAGGCCAAGAAATCTACACGAATTGAGAAGTCTCCAGGGTCGTTTGGCTTACATACCTTGCTGGTCGATGTCAGCCTTTTCAAAAGTTAATGAGAAAAGGAGAAAGTTTTGAGTGGGATGAGGCTTGTCAAAATGCTTTTGACAGCATAAAAAAATACTTGCTTAATCCCCCTATCCTAGGCGCTTCCTTAGCAGACAAGCCGTTGATATTGTACATTGCCGCACAGGAAAGGTCATTGGGGGCATTTCTGGCGCAAGAAGGGGAGAAAGGGAAGGAGCGTGCTTTCTACTATCTAAGTAGGACCCTAACTAGAGCTGAAATCAATTACTCCCCTATCGAGAAAATGTGTCTTGCACTTTTCTTTGCGATAGACAAGTTGAGGCACTACATGCAGGCTTTCACGGTTCACCTAGTTGCGAAAGCTGACCCCATTAAGTATATGTTATCCAGGCCGATCATCTCCGGGCGCCTGGCCAAATGGGCAATTCTGCTCCAGCAATACGACATTGTGTATATGCCACAAAAGGCGATTAAAGGACAAGCATTAGCTGACTTCTTAGCAAGTCACCCAATTCCATCAGATTGGAAGTTATGCGAAGACTTGCCCGACGAGGAAGTTTTCTTGGTTGAAATTACGGAGCCTTGGACTATGTACTTTGATGGTGCAGCATGAAGGAGTGGAGTGGGGCAGGCATCGTCCTCATCTCACCTGAAAGACATATGCTGCCTTATAGCTTTACACTTGGTGAATTATGCTCAAATAATGTCGCTAAATATCAGGCTTTAATAATTGGCCTCCAAATGGCGTTAGAAATGGGAATATCGTACATAGAAGTTTATGGCGATTCGAAGTTGATAATCAGTCAACTTTTGTTGCAGTATGATGTGAAGTATGAAGATTTAAAGCCTTACTTCACCTATGCCAGACAATTGTTGGAAAAGTTCGACAGTGTAATGTTGGAGCATGTACCAAGGTCAGAAAACAAGAAGGCAGATGCTTTGGCAAACCTAGCTACTGCATTGACGATTCAAGACGATGAAGCTCTAAACATATCGCTTTGCCAGAGGTGGGTTATACCGTTAATTTGAGATTGAATGCGAAGAAATGAACCTGACATCAGTCTATTTAATTGACGAGGAAGACTGGCGCCAACCCATTATATATTATCTTGAACATGGTAAACTTCCAACAGATCTCCGTCGTAAAACTGAGGTGCGAAGGAGAGCAGCTCACTTCTTTTACTATAAGGGGACCTTATATCGTCGTTCCCTATAAGGACTCTTTCTTCGATGCCTCGTAAAAGAAGAGTCAATAAGAGCGCTAGAGGAGGCACATTCAGGCGTCTGTGGCGCACACCAATCTGGACCGAAGCTTTAATTCCAGTTGAAGAGGATGGAATATTTTTGACCCAAGATGATCTAGGATTCGATGGAGTATGCAAAGAAGTGTGAAGCTTGTCAATACCATGCAAACTTCATACATCAACTACCAGAACCCTTGCATCCAACTGTGGCTTCATGGCCTTTTGAAGCTTGGGGACTTGATCTTGTTGGTCCTATAACGCCCAAGTCATCAGCAGGACATTCTTACATCCTTGCAGCGATAGATTACTTTTCAAGGTGGGCTGAGACCATTGCGCTGAGAGAAGCCAAGAAAGAAAATGTGGCAGACTTTATCCGAACTCACATCATCTACCAGTACAGAATTCCTCACCGAATTGTGCCGGATAATGGAAGACAATTTTGTAACAGCCTAATAGATAAATTGTGCAAAAAGTTTAAATTCAAGCAATATAAATCCTCCATGTACAACGCAACTGCGAATGGGCTAGCAGAAGCATTCAACAAAACTTTATGTAACCTACTGAAGAAAATCGTCTCTAAGTCAAAGAGAGATTGGCAAGAAAAGATTGGTGAAGCGCTATGGGCTTACCGAACTACGCATCGCACTCCTACAGGAGTTACACCATATTCTCTTATTTATGGAGTGGAAGCTGTTCTCCATTGGAAAGGGAAATTCCAGCACTAAGGATGGCAGTTCAAGAGGGGCTAACTACAGAAGACAATGCCAAATTACGTCTTCAAGAGTTAAAGGCACTTGACGAAAAACGACTAGAAGCTTAACAGGCGTTGGAATGTTACCAAGCGCGGATGACCAAAGCCTTTGATAAGCACGTGAAGCCTCGGTCATTCCAAATTGGTGATCTAGTGCTTGCTATAAGGAGACCTATCATCACAACAAGACATACAGAAAACAAGTTCACTCCTAAGTGGTATGGACCCTATATCGTCAAAGAAGTCTACACAAATGGAGCATACAAGATCGTCGATCAGGATGGATTAAGGATTGGCCCAATCAACGGCAAATTCCTTAAGAAATTTTATGCATGATAAGTTTGTAAAATGCTCCTTATCGCAAGAGCCTAAACTGCACGGTGCTCCTGCCCCGCATGAGCTTAAAAGAAAATTTTTGAACTACGTTATGACTTGATCCCTATACATTATAAAGGATACGTATGCAGCTTGAAGGAAACTTTAAGTTCAGTCACGTCATGAAAAAAAAAGTTGAAGATGCCTTACTGGGGGCAATGCAACAAGTCAAAGGAGTGCATCACTAAGGTTGAAGATGTCTGCCTCGCTCCACCCCATTTGCAAGATCAATCCGGCCTGCTTGACTCTGCCTTATTTGTGAGATTAAATTTGATCTGTCTGGCTCTGCCTCATCTAAAAGATTAGCTCCGCTCCATCTCCAAATAATGGTGCAACTTCACTCCTTCTCCAAAATATTGGTGCAGCTCCGTTCCACCTCTAAATATATTGCTGCATCTTCCAAGACGCGTTGGTGACTCGCAAGTTCCTCGGGGCGGCGAACGAGCTCAGATCTTATAGCGAATCAAATGACCTCAGATCCTCGCAAGTTCCTCTGGAAGGGGGACGAGCTTGGATCTTATGGCAAACCAAATCACTCAGACCCTCGCAAGTTCCTCGGGGCGGCGAACGAGCTCGAATCTTATGGCGAATCAAATGACCTCAAATCCTCGCAAGTTCCTCTGGACGGCGAACGAGCTCGGATCTTATGGCGAACCAAATCACTCAGACCCTTGCAAGTTCCTCAGGGCGGCAAACGAGCTCGGATCTTATGGAAAATCAAATGACCTCAGACCCTTGCAAGTTCCTCGGGGCGGCAACGAGCTCGAATCTTATGGCAAATCAAATGACCTCAGACCCTCGCAAGTTACTCTGGGCGGCGAACGAGCTCGAATCTTATGGCGAACCAAATCACTCAGACCTTTGCAAGTTTCTCCAGGCGGCGAACGAGCTCGGATCTTATGGTGAATCAAATGACCTCAGATCCTCGCAAGTTCCTCTGGACGACGAACAAGCTCGGATCTTATGGCGAACCAAATCACTCAGACCCTTGCAAGTTCCTCGGGGCAGCGAACGAGCTCAGATCTTATGGCAAATCAAATGGCCTCATACTCTCGCAAGTTCCTCTGGGCGGCAAACAAGCTTGGATCTTATGGCGAACCAAATCACTCAGACCCTCGCAAGTTCCTCGGGGCAGCGAACGAGCTCGAATCTTATGGCGAATCAAATGACCTCAGATCCTCGCAAGTTCCTCTGGACGGCGAACGAGCTCGGATCTTATTGCGAACCAAATCACTCAGACCCTTGCAATTTCCTCGGGGCGGCGAACGAGCTCGGATCTTATGGCGAATCAAATGACCTCAGATCCTCGCAAGTTCCTCTGGACGGCGAACGAGCTCGAATCTTATGACGAACCAAATCACTCAGACCCTTGCAAGTTTCTCGGGGCAGCGAACGAGCTCAGATCTTATGGCAAATCAAATGACCTCAGACCCTCGCAAGTTCCTCTGGACGGCGAATGAGCTCGAATCTAATGGCGAACCAAATCACTCAGACCCTCGCAAGTTCCTCCGGATGGCGAACGAGCTAAGATCTTATGGCGCCTCTAGGCGGTGATCAAGGCAAACCTGGAAAAAAAAAGACTTTTCCCAGTTTTACATGTTCTGTAAAACAACGATTATGAAGAAACTGGAGCTCAAAACAAACATCTAACCAATCAGAATGTGGCCTTATGTGTGTCGAACAGGCAGATAAACTTTCAATATGATCCGACGGTTGAAACTCTGGCAAATGACAATTTTCCGGAGCTGTCGCTGAAATAAGAAACAAAATTTCCCAGTTTTACATGTTCTGTACAACAACGATTATGAACAACTTAGAGCTCAAAAAAAAGATCTAACCGTTCAAGATGTGGCCCGATGTGTCTCAAACATGCTGATAAAATTTCAATATGATCCGACGGTTGAAACTCTGGCAAACAATAATTTTCCAGAAGTTGTCGCTGAAAATCCGAAGTTCTATTTGTGTTCTCCGTTATTTTTGTGGATTTTTATCCCTTTTTACCTCATTAAGTCACTTAATAATATAGATATATATATATATATAATCCTAAACCCTAATTCCTTAATGAATTAAGTATATATGTATATTCTTAAATTTCTCACATTAAAATTTGGCCATATTCCAAATTTTGTCTCAAATCCAAATCAAATTTCGAAGTTATTCAAAATAAAAATTTGGCCATATTCCAAATTTTATCTCAAATCCAAATCAAATTTCGAAGTTATCCCAAAATAAAATTTGGCCATATTCCAAATTTTATCTCAAATCCAAATCAAATTTCGAAGTTATCCCAAAATAAAATTTGGCCATATTCCGAATTTTATCTCAAATTCAAATAAAAACTTCGAAGTTATCCTAAATTAAATTTGGTCATATTCCAAATTTTATATCGAGTTTTAATCAAACTGATGTACTAATTTCATAGTTTGATTGACACACCAAATATGGTCAAATTCAAGAACATATACAACTTGCATTTTGACTCAACTTCATCTTTTTGCGAGATTCATCCACCATATACGTGCATAAATCTCGAAAAGGGGGCATTTGTTGAAGGAGAAATTTTGGACCAATCCCAAATTGCCACGTCATTTATCAAATTAATGACAAAATTATAAAATAATTAAATTTGGGACTAATTAAATGTTACATGTGTCCTAAATTGAAATTGAAGACGAAAATTGGCAATCTCGATGGTGCCATGTGTTTTCGTCCTCATCGTTGGATCAAATTAATTATTTTTGGTTCAATTAATTATTAATGTTTGGGCTAAAATTTAATGAAGTCCAAAAATATAGACTTGATTTGGCCCAAAAGCCCAAATCCAATTAGTTGGGCCCAATGGGCCAAGCCCATGGACCAATCAGGCCCAAGCCCATAAAGCCCACCTGAGAACTCTATAAATAGAGAAGCTCTCTTCATTTACAGGGTTAAAAAATTTTACACTCAGAGAGCCTAGAGAGAATTCCCCCTACAATCAGAAGACTCACTAACTCCTGAAGCTGAACATACTTGAAGACTGAAGCTCCTTGGAATACATACATCCATCCAAGACTCCAACTTCACGTGCATCCATGCGATCCGCTTCCATGCATCAAGCGTATGCGTACAGACATCAATCCAAGACTCCAACTTCACGTGCATCCACGCACTCTGCTTCCATACATCAAGCATACACGTACATACATCCATCAAAGACTCCAACTTCACGTGCATCCACGCGCTCCGCTCCCATACATCAAGCGTACGCGTACAGTTGAGAGAGAATCAGAGGATCAAGTACTAGAGATCGAACCACATCCGCATCAAACTTATATAAACACAAGTTCAACACCACGAAACACGTTTCTCTGGAAACCTCGTGCGAATAGGGACAATTTATTAGTTTTTCTAATTAAATTGGTTAGGTGCAGGCAATTAATAGATTTCGGTAATGAGAATTCGATGAACAAATATTTTGTATAAGAAAATTATGTTACAACCCAAGCTAGACATTCTCATCTTAATTTTTAAACCTTACTTTGTGCTTTTCTTTTATGGAATTTATTTTTCCTTGCATCAAATCACTTCAAACCCCCCTCGGTTACCTCGGGTCATAAATCGTTTAATTGAAAAAAATTGTGTGCTTCCTGTGTCGACCCGTGCTATCACTAGTACATTTTAGTGGATACGGTTAAATCATTGGTCTGAAATTGAGCGACGAATTCCACTCGACCACCTTGCCCCATTTGAGATTAAAGACAAAGCACTCCTAATCTCCAACATTCGAAGAATTAAAGAAAGTTGGAAAAAAGCCCATAAATTCAATGCATAGAAGTTTAAATATCAATCAAGAACAGATAGTTCCACAAGCATACATCATAGAATTGAAAAATCAAGTTTCCCAACCAATATTAATGGGTTTCAATCCTACCCTAAGCTAGAAGTACTTACCTTAGCCACACAATAATGTGCCAAGATGAAGTTCAAAATGCAAATAAATGAAAGTACAAAGAAGATAGGAGCTGGAAAGAAGAAAATACATAGAAAATGTAGCTGGAATCACCAAAATCGGCCTCCAAATGACCTAAAAATCGAGCCCTTAAATAGTACATATGTCGAGAGCGTCGCGACGCTCTACCCTAATTAGCCGCAGCGTCACTTTGCTCTCGATAAAGTACCAATACTGCCTTTGAGCGTAGAGCACAACATATGCTTTGTGCTGGCCCTAGGGGCATTTTCGTAATTTTGTGTGCCTTTTCTTCCTTTTGACTTGGTTGCTCCGTTAGGGCTCCGATTTGGTCCGTTATTCTCCCGTTAGCTCTCTAATGCTTGGTTCTACCTCTTAGGTACTCAATACCTACAAAATAGCCTAATAAACACATAAAATCCACAAACGAGCCTGAATTAAGCTAGGAAAAATGGCATTTTTACAGTGCCATCATTCACTTACAGCAACTTTAAAAACCAAGAGGGACACCAGCACCAGTGACTTCCCAGCTATTCTCTTGGGACAATAATGAGGCTTGTGGGAACCTTTGCCTTCTTAGAATTGAAGGGAGAAGAAGAGAACAATTTCTGTATTAAATTTTAGAGATAATTTTGAGAGTAAAAATGAGTTAGAGCTTCAATCCCCAATTTTGTAGACTTTCTACAGATAAATAGAAGTGAGCGGGAGTTATAACTCTCTCTATCCACTCCTCCCTCCTCTATAATATGCAGGGGAATAACTCATTTTTTTAAAATAATTATTTAATTAAGAACCAAATCAAATTTAATTTATAATTAAATAATAACAATAATTAATTAATCTTATTAATTAAATATAAACTTAATTAAATATCACATATTTCATTAAATATGCATTAAAATGCATAACTCTCTCATAACCTATAGTTTTAATATAAATTTCATTCACATTAACTTTAACTTATAGTATTCATATGAATTTCATCCATATAATTAATATTTGAATCTTATTTAAATATATTATTCTCTTCTATCATATAGTTTCAATTATAAATCATATTTATAATTAACTATATATTACAATGTAGCAATACACACTATAGTTTATATTAATCATATCATGTATGATTAATATATATTTTGTAACGACCCGAGTTCAAGAGGGGGACATGAATAAACTGAGATCGCATCTGAATGAGAGAGATCTTGAGGACACGAAAGTATGGTTAAGAAAGCAAAGAATTGAAATTTACTACCTATATCAACAGGTGCACCTTCCTTTTCGGTGGCTCAATCATAAAAACTCCACAATGAAGTGTGCTGTGAGGACAAAACATGCGGAAAGGACCTATGTTGATTTGTAGGGACAACGTTCACTCTTAGAAGCATTCAAGACAAGCAAGGATGACCTTGCCAGGTCACAGGGGATGCAGGGGAATGTCGGGGCCAATTAGGAGCCGAATCCAGATTATGAATCATGGTTCGAATCCTAGGCCTGAGGCGTTACATATTTTTTTTAAATAATTTGTACAATTCAAATTATTCAAAAATTACTTATTCCTTTTTTTATCCTTAGTGAGCTAGCAGGGGAACTATTATCTCGAATTTGTTGTCGCCTACAAACTCTTAATAAGCAAATATTATTTATAAATTTTACCAATCATACTCTTATTACTATAAGGATCTAGCAATAGTGGCAAGTTTGGGGCCAAACCACAAGGAGCTAAAGATTTAATCTCATCTAAGTTAAATTAATCCTTGGAAAGCAATAAAAATGGGGGGTTTTGTTTGGTTTAATAGGGAAAACTAAATGCAGAAAAGTAAGTTAGATTGAGAAAGAGGTAGAGCAAGAACAATACTACATTCAGAGATCGTTGGGCTTTCTATGAATTTAATCATCGATTAATCATGCAAACATTCTTGAATTAATTAATTCTCAAGTGAATGTAGAGATAGCATCTACAAGCTCCCTAATGAAAATCAACATGTCGTCAACTTCTAAATTAACTAAGCTCGTTACAAAGGCTACTCACTTAGTTAATTGCATTACGTTCTTGGGTTAATTAGAACAATTAAGAAAGAGTGGCCAATTCTATCCTAATGCATTTTCAATCTTTAGGTTTTAGTTATCTCTTAAGTTGATCCTAGAAAGCTAGAAATTAAATATCAATTATGACTAAAAACCTATTACTACTGAATTAAGCATAGTATCAATGCAATTACGGACATCAAAATCACACATAGCAGGGTGAATTGAAAATAGAAGATTAAGTTTTCAAAATTTCAAGAAGAATTACTCATAATCTCATAAAATTCATAGAAAAATACCTACAAACCTCAAAATTGATGATTTGGCCTTCAAACATTCATCGAAATTGAATCATGATGTCAAGATTTGTCAAAATACAAAGTAATCTCATGAGTTTTGGCCTAAAATGGCAAAAACTGAGCATTAAGCTCTCAAATCGGGCTAAATCTCCTCCTCTCTCTCACCTAAGTTAGAAAGAATTAGGGTAGCGATGTTGAGAACAGCGTAGTTGGAGCATAAGGTACCGCAGCGGCGCTCAAGGGATTGAGGTAGGTGCACACGCAGTGAGTTTCACGTCAAATTACGTAGTGTAGCTACCGTTGTTGAATGTTGAAAGGCGTCACGACGCTGCATGAATTTTGTGGCTATCGCATTTGAAAGTAGTGTTGAGCATAAAGCTAGGGTATAATGACGTTGTATGCAGGGGCAGTTTGGTAATTTTTTTATTTCTTCAATTTTGGTGCTCTAAAGCTTGTTTTTTTATCCTTTCTTGCTCCAAATAACTTTTCTACCCTTGTATCGAATATTTCCTACAAAATTAGAGAATTAATGCATAAAAATCACAAACGAGATAGAAATTAGTTAGGAATTATAGCAGTTTTTTGTGCTATCACGGACCTAATGAACCTACAGATTAGAAGCCCCAACAATTCGAGATTGATTAATTAAACTTTTTAATTAATTTATTCAACATTCATTAACTGTGGGTCATTCCACTAAAGACCCACAACTACACTCTTCACACTCTAGAATATTTCTGTGTCCATGGATATAACCATTACTAATAAGTCAATCCTTCACGAGTTGCTCATAATGACTATTGGGTCAAATTATCGTTTTACCCCTGTAACTACTTCTTACTCCTTAAGTCCCATTGATCCTCTAATTAACAACCTGTTTATGGTCCTAACATAAACAAATCCTTCTCAGGCTAATGAGAGGGAGGGGCCCATTATTCAAGATTTGAAGTTAGCACTTAGACGACAAGAAGTGAATTTCATCTTGTGTAGCTATGTTCCCAGCTCCCAACTTGGACAAGTCGCTAAACTGGTAGGTTTATTGAATCGGTGACACGACCCACTCTCACCCCTACTTATCAAAAGATTTCCCGTATAGACAAGAGTCCATAACTCACTCAGGATTAAGATCAAGTTACTTATAGTCATCATATGAAATGTTAATCTCTTTAGTCAACTATCTTATAATGAGAGATTAATCATTTTGCGGTCTGGTCTTATACAAACTCTCAGTATAAGATACCCTCATTCACATGTCTCCACATGAATGATTTGGAACAAATCATTTGTCTACAAAATGGGTCGTATTTGTTGCGTCACCAGAATAAGGCGCCCAACTTTATCCATATACTACAGACCATTTAGGCTATTACTTGAACATGATCCTCGTGTATGTCTATCACATACTGTTCAATTTTCATAAAATAACCAAGGATCTTAATTTATTGGATTAATTGATGCAATCTAAATGTTGAATAAAATACTATTTTTTTATTAAATAAATAATTCATTTATACAATTTACAAACTACGAGACTTAGGACATAAATCCCAACAAGATAATCATTAGAAAGAGCTTTGAAGAACGATCAAGAGAAATTATAAACACCCCAAGTCTTGCACCTTTTAAGGGTCCCGAGAACTCATTCATCCAACCATCTTCATCATCTATCTCCACCCAAGTTCTCTAGTTCCCCTTCTTCATTTGATACTGAAGGAGAAATACTTAAGTTCGAAGAATAAAAATATAAGGAAAGAAGTCATTCCTCACTCTATGGCACTAGTGAAGTTAGTTGAATTTATAAGTCAAAGGGAGTTGGAAACCACAACCAACGACTTACCACTACCACTTCTTTGCTTTCATTTTGTTCACCATTCTTTATATTCACTTGCAAATTCATATCAAGACATTGATATTGAGTTGTACCTCACTATCAATATAAATCATTGGGATCTCACTTTAAAACAAAAGAAAAAAATGCGTTCTTGGAAAAGTGAGAATCCCACATTGCTTAGTTTAGCATAGGGATCTCACTTTATTTATCATTCCCTTACTGATGGGCTTGGGCCCCAAGGGGTACCCATGTCTTGGAAAGGGTGAGGAGATAGGCAATGGTGAGCTTGGTGGCTTCTCCACACGCCGCCGTCGGGCGTGGTGAGGTGGCAATAAAGATAATTTTTGTTATTATTTTTTTAAAAATTTTTTTTAAAAATAAAAATAAAATCTCTTTTAAAATTTACGGTCTTGCCCCTCGCCACATCGATCGCATGGTCTTCGGTCATCACGTGGTCTTCGTGTCTGCGCCTTTTTTTCTGCGCACGTGGTGTGGACGAGCGCTCACCGCGCGACGCACGTTTTATGCCCGAGCGCTCGTCCCTCATGCGATGGTTGAGCCTTGCGTAGTATAAATGCCCTGCCATCTTTAGTTGAAAGTAGAACGAAAAATCTTTTCTCTCTGAATACCGAACAACATAGAAAGAGTGTGAGTACCGATCGATTCTTGTGCGAGTTTCGACCGAGACAATATTATCTGGGCTGTTTTATCCTTGGGACGGCGTGGCATTCAGTCAGAACTGCAAGCACCTTGGGCAGAGCCGCGAAACGTCTTTAGAGCGAGCTTCGCGGCTCAGCCTTCACGAGTTTTTATTTTGTAGGTTCATCGCATAGTAAGCATCCAACTTCATCGCATAGCAGGCGTCCAACATAGTTCATCACATGCCAGCGTTGACCACTAGGTGTTGAGTATTAGGCGTTGACCACCAGACGTTGGACATCAGGCGTTGACCACCTTGCATTGAACGCATAGTGCACAAGGTTTCCAACATGAGTAGCTAAGTCTTGAATGAGTTAGGAAGAATAATTACATTCTAAAGAGTTGTGGATAAGTAGAGGTTTATCTTGTTTGATGTGTGTGTAATGTTATTGCTTGAATCCATTTGATCAATCGGTTTAAGTAGAAATAACTAACTACTTGAGAAAGTAAGTGGCTATGAAACTCATTAAACAAGGAAAGTAGTATCTTTAAAACTAAAGATAACCTTTCATTTAGTTAACTAAAGCATGTATCTTAGAGATAAGATTAATGTGGCTTAAATACTGAGAAGTGGTTACCAACTTTTGATTAGGTAAATGCATGAACAGATACTCATGTATAAACTCAAGTGAATGTTGATAAATCTTCCAAACCCTACTTTAACCATTGATTATTTGTGTCTAAAACCAATTAGTTGTACTTGTGTTGCATCTACTCTATCGATGAACACACATCTACGTGTTCAATGCAGAACAACTACATACTCGATGCATCATCACTTGCTTCACATAATCCTGTCCCATTTTCCATTCACATATATGTAGATAAATTCCCACTACAATTATTACATCACATTCCCCATCATAGCTTTTACTAATATTACTTAGTGTGAAAATTGCTAAGTGGCCAACATTAATCAATTATCAGAGAAAGTCCATGTGTGTTTGACCCTGAAGCTTACTAGGACACTCTGATTAGATTTATATTTGGATTTGGTTAGAGAAATCTTGTGATTATTCAAACCTGAGAAATCAAGAGCATTCAAAAGTATCTTATTTTTACATCATAGAAAACGCAACAGGTGGTGTCTCCCTTCCAAATTCTAATATACAAAATAGAAACTAAGGGATGGTATATTTCATATATGTTTTAGATATAAATTTTCCATCTTCAAAACATAATTATGATATTAGAAGAAAACACGATTCATAAAAGTGATAACCTATAACATACTCATGTATTTCTTGAACATAATTGGTGTGGAGATACATAAATTCTATTAATATTCGATAACAAATAGATGAATAAAGCAAACCGACGGATCTTAAAATGAAAATTTGAACACCCAAACTTCAAAATTCTGATGAATATATTCAAATTCTTGACTTAACCCACCGCCGAATGCAAACGAAGAAATCGGGTTCTATACGCTACCATAAGCAAGGAAAAAAAGTAACTACCATATCATATTCTTTAATTCTAAAAGTATATACCATATTAGTTAATAAATAAAAAGGCAAAATGCACTTTTGGTCCTTGAGGTTTGAAGTTCATATATATTTGGTCCCTAAAGTTTCAAAATAGGCACTTTAGTCCTCCACATTTGTAGAATGATTCTAAATGGTCCCTAACTTAACTTTAAGTTAACGAAAGGTTGACTAGCCCGTTATGTGTTGACATGGATGCTAATTGTATTTGATGACATGTTAATTATTTTTTATTACTTGAAATTAAAAATGAATTAAAAGAAGCATCAACTCCTTCAACCCTAAAACATTTGTGATTTTTTCTATCATCCTCATACCATCAATAAATAGTTTTCAGCCTAGTGAAGGCTTACTGAAAAATAACCTAATAATTTATTCTTCCATTATCCTAAACTACTGTTCAGATTTCATTTTGATTTACAAACCTTCATAAAGCCATCTTTCTCCTTCCTGGTTGATTTGATGGAGGATCCAAATTTGGAGTTCATGGGAGGTCACTATTTTGATTCTCATGTTGTTATTTAGGATAACCCAACTAAAAATTTCATAGACATTGTTGCCAACTGCCATTTTTCAATATTTACATGTATTTCCCTTACCAATTCCCACCATAATTTCAACCAAACTTGGGAGAAATTAGCTTGAGCTTCCCATTTTTCAATATTGAACATTTTTTCGAATATAGGGTTCGGTTTGCTGTGTTTCTAATTACTGCATTTGGATTGCAGATTTGGATTTGGTCTGGGTTTGATTGTTTTTCTTTATTATTAATATGTCGATTGTCTTTATATTTGTTTTCTACATAATATTACCTAAGTTTCCTAATTTCATAACCTTTAACTACTTTGTAAATAAAAAATTCTAGCAAGTGAAATTTAAATTTCATATACCATAGATTTAGTTAGTGGTCAAATATAGTTTTTTCTTTTCTTTTCTTTTTTTTTTTTTTTTTTTGAGAAATTGCAATATTTATACTATATTAAATGGGAGCATAATGGAGAATTTTTACCTTCCCATATTGCGCTTCAATTTTAAGCAAATTTTCATTATTCCTACTCATCACCCATTCTATTTACAACTACTCTTTCATGTGATTGTTTGTTACGATTGTATTTTATCAACACCTTCTCATCTTGCCACGTCGTTAGTGTTTTTGGAAGCTTGATACATATTGACAACCCACCCAATTTCTCGATATTTACAACATGTAGTTCTCGACTTTTCCTTCAATCTCTGCAAAGGAATCGTAAACATGGTGAAGCATGACACTAGCCTCTTTTTGTCTTTGACATTGATCGATAATCGATCATATTGTCTACAGTTCCTGGAAATTAGCGATTTGCATTGTCTACACTTCTTGGTAATCTATCTTTTTGTGATTTGAAATTGAATATATGTGAAATCTCTAATCTAAATCCAAATCCAAATTTTATTTCTTTGTTTCCTATGTAGAGACCAATTTTTTAAATTTATTTCTCTTATTACTATTATCGTATATGCATAGTTCTTTCTATGAGCATTACAAATTCTTCACGCTCTCAATTCCAAATCCATCATAGTTGTTATCTTAGTCATAGTTCTTCGTTTGGTTATTTTAAGTTTTCTTTTAAAAAATTCTTATCTTAATGGTTGATAGTATCGTAAAAGTGTTATTTTTCCTAGCTTAATTCGGGCTCGTTCATGAATTTTATGTGTTTATTATGTTATTTTGTAGGTATTGAGCACCTAAGTGGTAGAACGAACCATCATAGTTGAAACAGGGCGAAAACGAACCAAAACAGAGCTCTGTAGAATCAACCGTGAAGAAAGAGAGAAAATTACGAAAATGCTATGGGGGCCAGCGTAGCGCATAGTTCAGTTATGTTGGGCTTTACACTCTAGGGTAGAGAGCTATATTTTAGGGAGCGCAGCTACGCTCCAAGCGTAGTGACGCTTGAGGCTTACGCTGCAGCTAGGGCCTACAGCGCATTGGCGCTCCCCTACAGCGCAACTATGCTGCCCCCGTATATAAATGTATTTTTGCCCAATTTAGGTCATTCTAAGTCTGATTTTGCTGATTCCGACTTTATTGTCTCTTTATTTTCTCCTTGCCTCTGTAATTCCTCATTCTTGGGTGTATTTTGATGATTGTAAAGCTCATCTTGGACCGATCTTGTGGCTAAGATGAGTTGCTAGCTTAGCTCTAGGTGAAACCCATGGATCCATTGTGCGGATTTTTGTTCTAAATCTATATATATATTTTTTTTTTATTTTCTACAGTTCTTGAATGTATTTAAATTTCTATGCTTAGAGGTATGATAGACTTGATCAACCATCATTCATTCTTTGATTGCAAGTGTTAAAGCATGCTTTGGGTGTGAAATTAGGTGTTTAGAATAATCCTTTCACAAACATTGCATGATTAGCTAATTTCAAGAACACACGATGAGTAACTTAGGCCTATCCGGATTATTAATCGTCTTAGTTGAACCTATCGAACTTAATGCCATTGTTTGCTTGTTATGGCGCTATCGAACTCAAACAACTAAGCAATTAGTCTAATTAAGAAATTAATTAAAGTAATTGTAAGATTTCTATGGACGCTATCAAACCCAACTAATCGAGCATATGTTTTAATTAAGTTATTCATTAGTAAGTATGGCGCTTGTCCTTGACTATTCGAGCAAGTTGACTAAGCACATTAAATAGAGAAAGATAATCCTTAGTAATCTTGTGATCAATAGAACATCAGATGGATCCTAAGTCCCGAGCTAGGCGTTTCTTTTACTTTTATTTACTTTATTTTTTTTAAAAAAAAAATTGAGGTATACAAATCTAATGAAATATATATATATTTCAAAAACAAACCATCAAACAACTACCACATAATTAAAGTAATATTTTATGTTATTATGTTACTCTTGTATCAATTTTATTTCACAAATTTTATTCCTATTATATCATTTTAATTTGATTCATCAATCTATTTTTATATATTTATTTATTGAAAATTAATAATTTGGAATAAGAAATATATAGTTTAAGTGCTACTTTTTTTCAATTACTTCATTTCATGTTAAACATTTACCAATTAAATTTAACGAATATTAAATTAAAATTTAAATTATATCTTAAAACTTTATATCATAAAAAAAAATTATATCTTAAAACTTTATGTCTAAAAAAACAATTATATCTTAAAACTTTATGTCTAAAAGGAGGTATGGTTTTGAAAAATATCTAAATTTTATTTTTAATGAAAAAATGTCTAACAATTTCAATGGAGTGTAATTTATTTATTTTATTTTCTATTTTTACCCTCTAACTAAACTGTAGGCCACGTATTTTTTTTATTAGATATTTCAAATAAAAGATTTTGATATATTTTGTTTAGATTTTTTTGTGATTATTTTATCTTTATTAATTTGAAAATATGTTTAAATGCAATTTTGAAATTGGTGAGAACCCTTTTGCTGGGCTGACAATATACACATCCATAGAAGAAGAAATATATGCAGAAAACAACCAAAATTCTCCATAGAAGTCGGTTAAAACGAACAACCTTGAAATTCATCATCCCCTAATCAGTTCATAAGCGAAATTTAGTACAATTTCATAAGTTGGGTTTTATAATCCAACAAGGCCAAGAATTGTATTAAAAACATACAATATCTCAAACACACTTCCACACAAGCAGTGCATACCAATAAGGTACGAAAAAACATGTGTATTTGTAAGATAGAATGCATGAATGAGGTAAAACACAAGTCCACCCATTACAATGGAGCGTTTTCAAATTAAGCCTATAAGTACTTCTCTGATCTCTAAATGTCTTGCTTTCTTATCTACTTTAACTCATGTTTTCGAAAACCAAACCAAATTTTGAAAACTAAATCAAAGTAGTTTTTAAAAATTTGTTTTTGTTTTTGAAATTTGGCTAAAAATTCAACTGTCGTACTCAAGAAAGTTGCAAACCATGGTAAGAAAACGTGAGAAAATTTGTTTAATTTTCAAAAACCAAAAACAACAAATGAAATGGTTACCAAACAGGGTCTGAAATATTATGATTAAAATTTTAAAAATGAAACAAACATTTGAGACTATTGAGTATTACATTGATAATAGTAAGTGTATAACAATAATCTTTGATAAAGCATGATTAATGGAACAATCCTGCATTTTTTTTTATTTATTAATAGTGAACATGCTCTCATAAACATAATATTAAAGTTGGAGTCTTTAGAATTTATTGTTTTAATTATTGAAGCAAAATAATCCTTTAATATGGTCGCTTGCCAATAACATTCCCTGGTGGGTAATAATTGCAGGTAATGAATGTACCGCCATTGCTACACCTCACTTTTGCACATCCAACTTTTGTTGAGTTATTCCACACAATTTGAGTGTAGTGGCCACACATTTCTTGATCAGCGCATGTATTGGAGTCATAATTGTAGAATTGTTGCTCATTCACCCACATTTCAACTGCCTCGATGCCAGACATTTCAGCAGGATGCATTGCTAGATTCTCCCCATAAGTCCTATTGTTGGAATGCAACAATTGGCAATCATTACTACGTTCGTTGGCATATTGCCTAGCATAGTTTGCCACTTCCTCATCCCATTGGATGGGTTGGATGGGTTCAATGGCAACTTGGACAGGGCTATCTTGACCACGGGTACGAGCACGAGCATCATTGTGTGCATCGACATAATCTTGAGGCGAGTCTTGACCAAAAGATGGGGGAAGAATGGTGATAATACTCAAGACACAAAATAGAGACACGGAAAGTTTTAGCAGACCCATTAATTTGATTGTAAAATTCGTTAGAAACTACTTGACAATTGATGTGGAGAGAAATGGGATGACCATAGTTTCCATTTATAACCATCATATTTAGGAATACAGTGTCAAAATTTGACATTTCAAACAAATTTAATAATTCAATTTGTGCACCTTCCTTTGTCTTCTTTGCAAATATTTGTTTTTATAAAAAAAAACTTTGCATTCACCTTTTCAAGAGTTATATATAATATAGTTTAAGATGAGAGTAGTCCAACTAACTTGTATTTTCCAATCCGAACACAACATTGTAGACTATTAGGAATATTTAAAAACCCAAAGTATAAACCAAATAATTCGAATCAAAACCTAATATATCATACATGCATACACTATGCATTATAATATCTATTCTAAAAAATTTAATGGTGGCCAAAATATATAAGAAGAAGATTAAAATATTATCCTTGTTTCTTGATGTTGAAAAAAATATAGTCAAATAGAATTTACTCAAGTTGGATGGCTATTTATAATTTGGACACATGTCTAAATAGAAAAAAAAAATAAGAAAAAAAGATAGAAAAGGATTTATAGTTAGCGGTCTTGTAAAATCAAACCTAGTCTATCAACAAGAATATATCTATTTAACATAAAACTTGTACTATCAATCTTAAGGTTACAGGTTCGATTCCCACGTCCCACATATTATAAAAAAAAAAAACATTAGTCTCACGAAAAAAAATATTACTTTTCAATCTAAAGGTTCTAGCCTTTAAATTTTAAAAACAATAATATTTGCTTTTTTTTAATTTGAAAAAATCAATTTATATGCCTAAAACATTTTAGATTCAATCAATTAAAATTCTAAAGTATTAATTTCATTGATGAAAACCAAATTTCTAATTAATTAATTTAGATATACAAGCGAATCATAACTATTTTTACTTCGTTCCATACAAAATCAACACATAATTATTCCATTAAAATGTTTTTCTCCCAAAACCTAGTCAAATTATCAAGAAAAGTTATAATGTATTTTTTTTCTAAAGATGTAAGAAACAATACTGAAAAAGTAAAAATTAGCTTGGAATGTTTAGAATTCTCATTATTAATTTGAGTTCTCATGGCTAAAAATTTAATACTCAAAGAGAAAAATCTGATATTTGAAAAAAAAAATATTAATAGTGGCAAAAATATATAACACCAATGAAAAAAATAATTATCCTTTATAGTTGCTATTTAATCATTTGACCTCCTCTTTAAATAGGAAAACAAGAAGGAAAAAAGAAAGCCATGTTGTAAAAATAGAGTTGTTTGGTTTTCTTTCCAAAAATTAAACTTAGTGGTTGTGCTCACAAGATCCAATTTTGTCTTACAACAATTCATCTCTTTTAAATTTAGAAGACTGTGAAGATTTGGTTTTATATATTTTTAGAAATAAATCACAAATTTTTCTTACTACAACAAATAAAAAAAATCTTAAGGTAATGATTTTGCCAATTAAACATACTCTCATTAGACTTAGTTTGAGATTGTTATAATTTTTAAATAATTAAAATAAATATAAAATTTAATCAATTAAATTTTGAAAATAGATGTGAAAAATAATAATGTGGAAAGAATATATTATTGTCTAGGCTCGAGTCTTATTTGCAAGAGTTGTGGTTGAGTTGGGTCATGGAATAATTTGGATAAATCCTTTTTTTTTTTTTTTTTGTTTAGTACAATAATAGTGGGGTGGAAGATTGAACCTCCAACCTCTAGGAACAGAGAGCATGTCAATACCACTAAACCAAACTCAACTTTGACATTTAAATAAGTCATTTAAGGATTTTTAAGGGGATTTATAAGTTGGATTTAAGCCCATGGTAGAAACGGATTGTTATGTGATGTTAGGAGTTTGGACTTAACCATAATAATTTTGTTAGGGGTTTGGACTTAACCATAATAATTTTGTTAGGGTTTTGAAACGAGGATTTCATAAGTCGACTTGGGAAGCTTATCTCGTTAATTTCTAGTTAATCCTCGGTAAGTGGCTTTTTTAACGACAACCTTTGATCTTGTGTTGGATATGTATATTTACTAGTTGATTCATTAAGAAAATCATGATACTTATTTAACTTTATTTGATGTCTTAGTTATAGGTATTCACTCCATTAAAGATTCAATCATACTAATAGCATCATAAAAAAAATAGATCTCTTAGACTCACATAAGTCCTCTCTTCCAATTCTTGAAAAATAATAAGAATTTGAATGTGAATAATTCAATACATACATAATATTGAAATTGAAATTTTGAAATATTATAATTAAATTAAAAAAAATGACAAACATTTGAGACTTGAATATTTTATTGATAATAGTAGGGTGTATAACAATAATCTTTGATAAAGCATGATTAGTGGAACAATCCTGCATTATTTTTATTTATTAATAGTGAACATGCTCTCATGAACATAATATTAAAGTCGCAATCTTTAGAATTTATTGTTTTAGTTATTGAAGCAGAAGAATCCTTTAATATGGCCACTCGCCAATAACATTCCCTGGTGGGTAATAGTTGCAGATAATGAATGTACCGCCATTGTTGCACCTCACTTTTGCACATCCAACTTTTGTTGAGTTATTCCACACAACTTGAGTGTAGTGGCCACACATTTCTTGATCAGCGCATGTATTGGAGTCATAATTGTAGAATTGTTTCTCATTCACCCACATTTCAACTGCCTCAATGCCAGACATTTCAGCAGGATGCATTGCTAGATTCTCCCCATAAGTCCTGTTGCTGGAATGCAACAATTGGCAATCATTACTACGTTCGTTGGCATATTGCCTAGCATAGTTAGCCACTTCCTCATCCCATTGGATGGGCTGGATGGGTTCAATGGCTACTTGGATAGGGCTATCCTGACCACGGGCACGAGCACGAGCATCATTGTGTGCATCGACGTAGTCTTGAGGCAAGTCTTGACCAAAAGATGAGGGAAACGTGGTGATAATACTCAAGACACAAAATAGAGACACGGAAAGTTTTAGCAGACCCATTAATTTGATTGTAAAATTCGTTATAAACTACTAAAAAATTGATGTGGAGAGAAATGGAATAACCATAGTTTCTATTTATAACCATCATATTTAGGAATAAAAGGTCAAAATGTGACATTTCAGAGGAATTTAATAATTCAATTTGGGTTGCTATTTATAATTTGACCGCCTGTTTAAATAGGAAAACAAGAAGAAAAAAGATAGGAAATAATAATAATAATAATAATAATAAATAGCCATGTTGTAAAAGTAGAGTTATTTGGATTTTTTCTCTCAACATCATATGTATAAACATGGAGTAAAATAATAATATATATAGTTCCATTACTTAATTCCAAAAAAGTAAATGTAGTGGTTGTGCCCAAAAGATCTGTCTTACAACAATTCATCTTTTTTTTTTTTTTTTTTTAATTTAGAAGACCGTGAAGATTTGGTTTAAAATATTTTGAGAAATAAATTACAATTTTTCTTACTACAGCAAAATATATATATATATATATATATAATCAATTTATATATTTAAACTAACGTTTCTTAGTAAACTTATTTAGACTTAGTTTGAAATTATTGTAGTTTTCAAATAATTGTTGGGAGTCGTGCTCTTAAAAAATCAGTTGCAAAAAAAAAAAAAATTAAAAAAACTAGTTTCAGTGTTTGATATATAAATACTAGATTAGTGTAATTTAATTATATCAACCAAAATAGATTTATTATTTCAATTATTTTCATATTGATAATTAATTTATAATTTATTATAATGTATTTATTAAAATTTTGTAGGGTTTGAATTACAAGTTTGTTTAATCTAAATTATTTTATTAAAGTTTTAAAAAATAATTGTAATAAAAAATTGAATCAAATAAATTTTGAAAATAGATGTTACAAAATATATTAACATGGAAGGATATTATTATAATATATTTATTTAATTGGTTGGGAAGGTAGTAGATTTTTAGGAAAGCTAAATTTAAAAACGGGTATTTATGAGCTTTTAAACATTAGTTAAAAATAAAAAAGTGATTATAGTAGATTAATAAATATTTTTTTTTGAGAAATTATTATAAGCAGAAAAAATATCAAACTATTTAAAAATATAGAAAAAATTCACTATTTATCCGTGATAGAATTCTATCGTAGTCTATTGCTGAATAGACAGTAACTTGTTTTTATTATTTGTAAATAATTTGTCTTATGTTTTCTATATTTGAAAATAACTTTTTTTTTTTACCAAAGAATGTAGCGGTTAAAATTTTCCCACAATCACCAATTGCAAAAGCAATTGTAAACGATGCCTAAGACCCTCAACAAATGATTCCCAACTAATTTCATTTATAAAATGAACCTAAACTTGTCCAAATAAAATTATTTTCTCCAAAACTTTAATAAGATTATCAAGAAAAGCTTTAATCTATTCTTTTATATTCCTTTAAACTACGCATATAATGAAGCGTTATAAACACGTGAGAATTATGGATAAAGCGTTTTAGAATGAAAACCTAATAGATGGTCTTAATTAATTTACTTATAAAAATTTAAAATTCTAACCGACACAGTTATTAGTTTGAATTTGGAAAAGGACTGGAAATTTATAAAAATTTAGACACCTAATTATAAAATACTATAGAAAAATAGATGTTTTATTTGCTATATGCATTCAAAAATAGGTTTAAATACTACTTTGGTCCCCGTACTTTTGGTTTTGGTTTAGTTTGGTCCTTATACTTTCAAAATGTTCATTTTGGTCCCTATACTTTCAACTTTGGATCATTTTGATCCCTATACTTTCAGAATGTTCATTTTTTGTCTTTATACTTTCAAAAAGTGACCATTTTGGTCTCTCTATGTTCATTTTTACTTCATTTTTAAGTATCAAAATGGTCACTTTTTGAAAGTTCAAAGACCAAAATGAACCAAAGTTAGTTCAAGGACCAAAATGAACATTTTGAAAGTACACGAACCAACATTAAAAGTATAGGGACTTGTATGAACATTTTAAAAGTACAGGGACCAAAATAATCAAAGCCAAAAGTACAGGGACCAAAATAGTATTTAAACCTTAAAAAATAATAGACAATTAAATATATTTAGTGATAAATTGGTTTATTATCGATAAAAAAAAAACAAAATCCTTGTTGCTCATAATTTTGATTTAGTATGCTTTTTTTACCTACTTTGTATTATTTTTTATACTTGAGCCCACCACATTCCAGAAACAATGAAAAAAAAATAACAAAAAATGAACGATGTAATATATTTTTCGAAAATTACTATAAATAGAAAAATATCAAACTATTTACAAATATAGAAAACTTTCACTATCTATCAGTAATAGACCAAATTCTATCGTAGTCTACCACTGATAGACAATAAATTTTTTCTACATTTGTAAATAGTTTGACTAATTTTTCTATATTTAAAAACAACCCTATATTTTAAAATAATTTAAATTTCATTCGTATTTGTATTTGCTTTTCTTAATATGTTATTTTAAAACAACACAAAATAAATTTCTGAGCTGAATAAAATCAAAACTTTTATGAGCTATTTGGGAGGTTAGAACGTTATCATGATTACTGAGAATCTGATAGGCATTGGAATGAGTGCGGAATCGAGGAGGGAACAAAAAATGGGATCGTGAATCGTGAAAACGGTGGGAAATAGGAGTGGATTGAAAATTGTGAGAATGGAATGATTTTGATATTACAAGTCGAGTCTAGAAAGGTCAATCCAAACATGAATTTGGAGTTAAAACCCATTACCAATTCATTCTATTACATCCTCCAAAACATGTCCTTAAAGTCAAAAAAATTTAGGGGTTAGAAATTACTTTTTGTTTCTAGACTTTCAACTCACAAATTTGTTTGGTTACTGAGATATCACAATGTATATATTTGTTTTTTGTCAAATGATCTAATTATTTAATTTATTTAATTATTGGAATTTCGTGAGCAAATCATAAAAGCTAGACATATATAGTTGCAGTAGATATACAAAGATATGAACATAAATAAACATACAACAGTCTTATCGTTGTCCGATTTTTCGATCTACTCTATGAGGCAATGCCCAAAGATTAGAAAAAATTTGAAGTTTTGAAGATGATTCGTCACACAAAACACAGATGTCACACAAGTCGTCCTAGCAATTTCAGAGACAACACAAGAATAACAAGCAGTAGATTAGAGAATCAGCACACAGAGATTTATAACTCAATTCGGTCATAAACTACTTGCGTCTGGAGAGTAGTGTACTCAAAAAGGATAATTCATTAATATGATAAAGTTGAGCGATTACAACGTTGTATTTATCTGTAATATATAGGATAATTACATTGACACATGTAGAGCCTAACTTATTTGATCACCTAGGCTTCTCCTTGATATGAGACTCTTCTCGATCGAACTTAGGCAACTCTAAGTATGTGGCTATTAGTGAAGAAACACTTGGTCTCCCTCTATGTGTATGAGACTTCTTCTCACTATGAAGATATTTTTCCTCCTTCTTGTGAACTTTCCCTTCACTTGAAGAACTTAAGCTTCTCTGAGTTTGAGAATCCTTTCCCAATCTACTTTACCTTAGGCTCCATTTAAGAATGAAGAATACTTTTCAAGAGTGAAACACCCACTGAAAGAACAACTATAGAACACGCCGCCAACAATCAAGAATATGTCTTGCTTTGCAAACAATGAACACCTCTAGTCAAATGTGGCAACCTTGCATTATATTAATATTAGTTTAAATATTTGAATCTCATTAAAATATTAATACTCTCAAAATATAAAGTTTTATTTTGAATCTTATTCAAAATTAATTTTATTTTATAATGTATCTATATACATTATAATCATGGGAAATTACTATAAATAGAAAAAATATCAAACTATTTACAAATATAGAAAAATTTCACTGTCTATTAGTGATAGACCGCGATAGAATTCTATCGCTTTCTATCGTTCAAGCAAATGAATTCTATTGCTTGAGTGATAGAAAGCAATAGAATTCTATCGCGATCTATCACTAATAGACTATAAATTTTTTCTCTATTTGTAAATAGTTTGGCTTATTTTTCTATATTTGAAAAGAGCCCTATAATAATTGTATCTTATACAATTAATGCACTATCCCTTATTCAATTTGAACAATTCAAATTTTCCAAAATTAATTAATTCTTGTTTTGTCCTTAATGAGCTAGCATGGGGACCTAATGAACCTTCAGGTTAGAAGCTCTAATACTCTTTAATTAAATTAATCAACATTCATTAACTGTGGGTCACTGTACTAAAGACCCACAGCTGCACTCTGCACACTGTAGATATATTTCTGTGTCCATGGTTATAACCAATCAATAGTAAGTCAACCCTTCACGAATCGCTCATAATTACAGCTAGGTCAAATTTGCCGTTTTACCCCTTTAAGTACATCTAACTTCTTAAGTCTCATTGATCCTTTAATGAACAACTTGTTTATGGTCCTACCATAAACAAAATCCTCTCGGGCCAATGAGAGGAAGGGGCCCCATTGTTCAAGTCCCGGAGTCAGCACTTAAGGGAGCAATTCCTCTACTTACCCTAAAGACCATAAGGAGTGAATTCTATCTTGTGTAGCTATGTTCCCAGCTCCCTACTCGGAGAAATCTCCAAAATGGTAGGCACATTGAGTTGGCGAATCTGGCCACTCTCAACCATATATATCAAATGATCACCCTCATAGGCAGAAGTTCATAACCCACTCAAGATTAAGGTCGAGTTATCTATGGTCAACCTATTGAAAAGTTAATCTCTTCAAGTAACGACGTTATAAAGAGAGATTAATCATTTCGCGGTCCGGTCTTATACAAACTCTCTGTATAGGATACCTCGGCTCGCATGTCTCCACATGAACGATTAGGATTAAATCTTGTAACACTTACAACTCTTGTAGTATTTACAAAGTGAGGTGTATCCGTAATGTCACCAAGATAAGGCATCGAACCTTATCCATATACTACAGACCATTTCAATTATTACTTAAACATGATCCACCTATATGTCAACCACATACATGTTTAAGTTATAGAAAATAATCTTGGATCTTTCTTTAATGAATTATTGCATATATTAAATAATCAACCATTATTTCAAATAACATATAACTGTGAGGCTTTAGGGCATACATCCCAACAATAGAATCACAAACCAATTGTTCATTAAAGGATCAGTGAGACTTAAGGAACAAGATGTACTCACAGGGGTAAGACGATAATTTTGACCTAGCTGTGATTACGAAAACCTGTGAAGGATCGACTTACTAATTATGGTTATATCAAGTGGACAGAAATATATCTACAGTGAGGAGAGTGCATCTACGGGCTTTAGTGGAGTGTCTCGTTAGTTAACGAATGTTGGTTAACTAGGTTAAAGAGTTTGACCAGTTAATCTCATATCATTGGAGCTCATGATCTGTAGGTTCATTAGGTCCATCTACTAGCTCACAAATGGAAAAAACCTTAGATAGTATGGTGAATGAATTTGAAACGTTCAAATTTGGCTTTGAAAATAAATGTTGAACATATGCGATATATTTAAATGTATCGACGTTTAATTAAGAATTAAACAACCAAAGAGAGTTAAGAATAATGCTTAAATATGATTTAGATATTAAAAATATGAATAAGGATTCATACTCGAAAAATCATTTTTCAAAAAATCGGGGTTGGTGGAAAATAATATTATTTTAATATTAATTATTAAATTAATATTATTTATTTATTTAAATTTATATTTATATAAAATTTATTATTTAATTACAATTTTATTTAAATTAATTTTATTAAAATTTGAAAATTCAAATTGGAAAATCTCATTTTTTTTTTAAAAAAAAAAGATTTCTCCACTCACAAGCAAGAAGCTTGGTGTAATCTTAATTTTTTGCCACTAATCTCACTCCCAATCTTGATCAATTTGTTGTCATTTTAGTGTTGACTCTCAATGCATGTTCTTTTTCTATAAAACATGAAGGTTTGAGCTGAGATTGGGGTTGAGATTTAAGAAAAATAAGGATTAATTTTGCTGAAATTTCTCAAAAACTCCTTCACTCACCTTCTTCATTTACCTCAACGTACTACTCACTTGGGACACCACCAAGAATGATCTTCCTTGCTATATCTCAGAGGAAGAATCTACGGAGCAGTGGACTTTTCCTTTTTGGTGAGGGAATTTGAAGATTTTTAGAGAGATAATTTTCAGGGAGAATTCTTGTAGAGGAACTCACACACCTTTTTAATTCTTCGGTGTTTTCCTCATATTACATGAGAGAGGTGGAAGGGAGTAGTTATTTTTAACTCCCTCCATAACACGTATAAAAATAACTCCCTTAAACATAACTCCCAAAGGGAGTTACTTTAATATTATAATTTAATAATATTAATTTAATTAATATATATATCAAATCATATTTAACATATATAATTAATTAACAATTAATTAACTAATAAATTAAATGGGAAGTTTTAAAAATAGAAAAATAAGAAAACTATTTACACAAAATAGCAAAACTTTTAAATAGTTGTGATAGACGCTGATAGAAGTCTATTAGGATCTATCAGTGATAGAAATGATAAAAGTCTATCACTGATAGATGCTGATAGAAGTCTATCAATGTCTATCAGTATTTTTTTTTGCTATTTTATGTAAATAGTTTGACATTTTTTTATTTGTGAAAATTTCCCTAAATTAAAGGAAAATTATTATAAACAAAAACAAAAATATCAAACTATTTACAAATATAAAAAAAGGGGTCTTTTCACAAATAGAAAAAAAAAAAAAAACAAAAGTAATTACATATATAGAAAAAAAAGTGGGAAATACAAAAGCATGGGGTGCACTTTTTTCTATATGTGTAATTAGTTTTAATTTTTTTCTGTACATAACAATTTCCCTATAAAAAATTTCTTCTATTTACAAATATAGAAAAATGAGTCAAACTATTTACAAATATCACTGGCTATCGCTCAAGCGATAGAATTCAATCGCGGTCTATCGCTGATAGATGGTTAAATTTTTCTATATGTGTAAATAGTTTGACTCATTTTTCTTTATTTTAAAGCAACCCTATATTATTTGATATATTCATTATTTTTATTATTTATTACAAATAACTTCCCTACAATGCAGGGGAGTTGTGAGTGGGGAGGGGAGTTACCAAGTTCCCTTACGATGTATTCTTGAGATGAGATCTCAATTTAACCTCTCTGCATTTTTCACAGAAGAAAATGTGTTCACCTTCTCTCTCAAAATCTTTCCGCAAAAAGAAAACTGAAAAAAAGCTCTGTGACTTCTTCACTGCTCTTTCAGAAAGGATCCCACAATCCCCTTTGTTCCAAGAGAATAGTGGAGAAGTCCTCTTCGTGGTGTCCTACTTGTGTTTTTTGTTTATGCAATGTTGTGAAGGAATAACTCAATTTGGAGAAGAGATTGAAGATTGTTCTACAAAGGTAATTGCTTTTCTCCCTAATCTCTTGGAACTCTACAACAACATGCTTAATCACTGTTTCTGTATGTTCTGTATGTTTATTTCTGTAACAAAAATTAGGGCAAAAGTGATTAATCGTTTTGCACTTGGATTAAATCCCTTCAACAATCTCCACATATAGATCCATTGACAGCTCGCAATGGAGGCGATCATATTGTAACATTCTTAGTTACAAACTTTTGGATAGTCTTCATACTCACATGTCCCAAACGTTTATGCTACAAACTAGTCTCATCTTGATGAGAGAGATTACACACTTGAGAATAATTGTTAAGGGGCCACAAATAACAGTTATCAAAGGAGCGAGTACCTACCATAACAAGTGTTTTATCATTGTCTGCAACAATGCATCGATCCTTTGTAAAGTTGACATTTAGGCCTTGATCACACAATTGGCTGATATGTTGATAAGGTTTGCAGTCAGACCATCAACTAACATAACATCACGAGGTGAAGGTGTTGGGATTTGTGCCCTAAAGCCTCGTAATTTATTAATTTATTAATTTAATTATTAATTATGCAATATTAATTTATCCATTAACCATAAAATTTGAGGTAATTATATGAAGTCTTGAACATGTATGTAGTTGACATACGAGTGGATCATGTTCAAGAAATAACCTAAAGGTCTATAGTATATGGATAAGGTTGGGTGTCTTCTCCTGGTAACACTATGGATACGACCCACTTTGTAATAGTTACAAATGGTTTGATCCAAACCATTCATGTGGAGACATGTGAGTGGGGTATCCTATACAAAGAGTTTGTATAAAACCAGACCGCGGAATATTTAATCTCTCTTTGTAAATCCGTTAATTGATGAGATTAATATTTCATAGGATGATCATGTGCGACTCGATCTTAATCCTGAGTGACTTATGAACTCCTGTTTGTAAGGTCAGTCCTTTGATTTGCACGGGTGAGAGTGGCCCGAGTTGCCAACTCAATAAGTCTACCATTTTGGGGACTTGACTAAATAGGGAGCTGGGAGCATAAGCTTCACAAGATGGAATTCACTCCTTCCCGCATAGGGTAAGTAGATGAGTAGTTCCCTTAAGTACTGATTTCGGGTCTTGAACAAAGGGCCCCACCCTCTCACTGGCCCGAGAGGGACTTAGTTTATGGTTGGATCATAAACAAATTGTTCATTAGAGAAATCAGTGGTACTTAAGGAAAAGATGTAATTACAGGGGTAAAACGGACATTGACCCAGCTGTAATTATGAACAACTCGTGAAGGATCGACTTGCTTATACTGATAATATCCATGGACACAACTTGTCCTACAGTGCATAAGAGTTCAACTATGGGTCTATAGTGGTTTGCCATGTAGTTAATGAATGAATGTTAATTTAATTAAAGAGTTTAATTAATTAATCTTGGATCATTGAAGCTTATAATCTGTAGGTCCATAAGGTCCCCTTACTAGCTCACCACAGACCAACAAGGATCAACTATCTTGAAAGAAAAATTTGAAATGTTCAAATTAATGAGGGAAATATTAATTGTATTGGATACAATTTAATTACATGATTTATTGTAAAGTTTATTTGAATGAGATTCAAATTATAACTTTATAATATGGAGAATTAATTTATTTGAATATGATTCAAATAGTTAATTATTTATTTGGATGAGATCCATATAAATAAATAAATTATTTAGTTTGAATAAGATTCAAATTAAATATATAATGGGAGAATTAATTTATTTGAATATGATTCAAATAATTAAATTATTTGGATGAGATCCATATAATAAAGTTATTTAATTTAAATAAAGATTTGAATTAAATAATTAGACAGAGAATTAATTAATTTGAATTGGATTCAAATAATTAATTATTTAATTTGGATGAGATTCAAATTAAGATTCTATTGGAGATAAATATTTAAATATGATTTAAATATTTTAAACCATTTAATATGAGATATTATTTGGGTAGATATTTATTAATATTAGATATTATTAAATATTTAAATCTCTGCAAAGGTTATCCTGGTAGGATTAGGAGTGACCTATAGAGTTCTATAAATAGGGCCATTGGGAGCTCTCATAGAACTCAACTTTTACACTAGACACACCCTACACTCTCTCCGCAAGGAATAATCTCTATGATTATTCTAAAACTCTCCCTCTAGAAATTCTCCCACTTTTCTTAGAAAAGTTCTAAGAAAATTCTCCTTCACATCCCCTTCACTCTTTCAAGAAGCGGTTCCCACAAACCGGATTCTTGCCAGAGTCATAGCAAGGAAGATCTCGTGGAATTAGAAGAATTCAAGGAGAAGATCGAGAAGAATTCAAGGAGGAGATTACTGATACGAGGAGAAGTTTTTTCTGCATTTGTGGATCGACAAAGGTATGGTACTTAACATTTTCTTGCTATTTGTATTTTTAATTCTTTCAAGAAATCAAAGAATGCGATCACACGCTTCCACCAGGATTCAATTCCCTTCAGAAGGGAGACCAGGATAGTTAAGTTTTCCCTTCCCGATTATTTTTCCTATAGCATCATCTCCAAAAGTTACTTGACTGGAACTCACTGATTTTGACGCAAAGATATAACATTAACTCTTTTCACCTATCATATATCTTAAACTACCACTGTCAAAGAACAGTCTCCTTTGGCAGAAGACCTGAAAGAAGTCAAGACAACATTGCACATATTCTGCACGTTCTAAATTCTTCATTCTTGTTTTAACCTGTGCTCCTTTCAAGAGCGATTTCTGAAGAGACTAGAAGCCTTGGACGTAATGGTAAATCTAGGAGGTAATCCTGTAACTGATAATAAAAATGATGTTTATGAAAATTCTCAAAATGATGACAAATCCACTTCTGTCTAAATAATCTCTTGAACTTCTAGTCTTGATTAGTAGAGAAGTTCTTGGTAAATTGAGAGAGTCGGAGTTTTGTGCTCTAACAAACTCTATCTTCTGTTTTCCTTTGTATTGAGCCTACTTATCATTCATGTTCCCTCTCTTGGAGAATCCAATACCAGAGTGATCACTAGCTGGATTCCCTTTTGTCAAAATCTTATCTAGAGCCTCAGTGCTAAAATTAAGCATTCTTACAAATTTACACACATATTCATTCTCTGCTCTGACCTGATTTAATTCGCGCTTCAAATGAGCAATTGTGGATATGAGTCTATGATTATCTGCCATCAGTGCCTCAATCCTTTCTTTTTTAGCATCAAGCATTTTCACATCATCTTGCCATTTGTTGAATAGAATTTGATAAGATGGATCAGATGACGCATGGTGGATTTCACTGCTATCACCTCCCACAAATACATCATGATTAGGATTTTCGTATGATGAAGTGTCAGAAGAGATGTTATTGACAAGGGCCTTAACATCTTCCTCTGAATCACTACTTTCATGAGAATCATCATCAGACAGTGTCATAACATAACTTCTATTTTGTTTTTTCAAAAAATTTGGACACTCAACTTGAAAATGTCCTTAGCCTTCACATTCTCTACACTTAAAAGATTTCTCTTCGTGCAAATAGTTGATAAATCCATCCTTGTTAGCTTCCTTCTTTAAACTCTGAGTCTTGAACTTTCTTGAGGAGGGAGTGCCTCCAGACTTAGCATTACGAGAGCCATACATTGCTGATTTCTTATTTAAGTGTTTAAGTACTCGATTGAACTGTTTATAGAGTAAAGGATATAGAGTTTGCAAAAGATTTCTCATATTCTTTTGTTTAATTCATCTTGCACTTCTTCAAGAGAGGATTGCAAGGCAGTCCCTTTATTCTTCTTATTAGATTTGCCCTCCAAAGACATTTCAAAAGCTAGCAGAGAGCCAAACAATTTGTCGACTTTCATGGAAGCAATGTCTTGTGCTTCTTCCATGGCGGTTACTTTCATGTGAAATCTCTTAGGCATAGACCTAAGCACCTTCCTGACTAATTTTTCTTCAGATATTTTTTCTCCCAGCGCAAAGGACTCATTAGCAATATCCAGCACCCGAACATTGAAGTTAGCAAATGACTCATCATCATTCATCTTTAGATTCTCAAATTTGAAGTCAATAGTTGCAGTCTTGAAATTTTGACCTTGAGGCACCCTTATTAGCAAGTGATAAAATATCTCATGTTTCCTTTGCAGATACACAATTGTTAATTAGATGAAATATATTTCGATCAACTCCATTCAACATAGCGTTCAAAGTACGAGAGTTCCCCAGAGAAGCTTCATCTCCAATTTCTGACCACTGAATTTCAGGTTTCGAAGTCTCTTTGCCATCTACACCTTTAGTAGTTAGATGAGACTACCTTGTTACAACAACTTTCCAAGTTTTGTTGTCGATTGATTTTAGGAATGCTGTCATTCTAACCTTTCAGTAGGAGTAATTCGTTCCATCCAGAATGGGAGGACGACTGGTAGAACTGCCTTCTTTAATTCCATCTATGATCGATACACCTAAGATAAAGGTGACCTACGTTGATACCAAGTGAAATTTTTAAGATGATCCGTCACACAGAACATAGATGTCACACAAGTCGTCTAGCCATTACAGAGACAACACGAGAATAACAAGCAGTGAATCAAGGAATGTACACATAGAGATTGGTAACCCAATTTGGTGATAAGCCACCTACGTCCGAGGGCAGTGTATCGGGAAAAGTTAATTCACTAATATGATAAAGTCAAGTTATTACAACGTTGTACTTATCTGTAATATAAATTATGATTACAATGACACATGTAGAGCCTAACTTATTTGATCACCTAGGCTCCCCTAAGTTACTAATAGATTTGTTATTGAAATTAACTAATCATGCCATGTTTGTGAAAAGACTATTCTAAACAACCTAATTCACACCCAAGCATCCTTTAGCCCTTGCCCCTTTGAGATTAAAACTACATTAGAGCAACCCTAATCTCTAGCAATCAAAGAATAAATGAGAGTTGGCCAAAAACCTATAAACTCAATGCATACATATTATAATATCATTCAAGAACAGAGAAATATCGCAAGCAAACATCATGGAAATTAAAATACAAGTCTCCCAACCAAGATTAACGGGTTTCAATCCTACCCTAAGCTAGAAATACTTACCTAAGCCACACATAATGTGCCAAGATGAAGTCCTAAAATGCAAATAAATCAGAAACTAAAAGAAGTAAAGTCTGAAAAGGGGAAAATATAGAGGGAATAAAGTTGGTGGCTGAAAAATCGAGCATAGAATGACCTAATTCCAGTAAATTTTCATTTATACACAGGGCAATCCTTTAATATATTGGCGAGCGACCATATTAAAGGATTCTTCTGCCTCAATAATTAAAATAATAAATTCTAAAGACTGCAACTTTAATATTATGTTTATGAGAGCATGTTCACTATTAATAAATAAAAATAATGTAGGATTGTTCCACTAATCATGCTTTATCAAAGATTGATACACTCTACTATTATCAATAAAATACTCAATAGTCTCAAATGTTTGTCAATTTTTTAAAATTTTAATCATAATATTTCAATTTCGATATTATGTATGCATTGAAGCATTCACATTCAAATTCTTATCATTTTTAAGAATTGGAAGATATGAATTATGTGAGTTTAAGAGATCTCTTTTTCTATGATACTATTAGTCTAATCGAATCTTTAATTAAGTCAATACCCATAACTAAGATATCAAATAAAGTTACACATGGATCATGCCACATAAGAGTGACATTGTAGTTTTAGATTCCATAGACAAACCATGATTACATTATTGTAATTAAAACAATGAGTTGTATTGTGATAACTTGTAGAAATACAAGTTATCGTTCTTTTCTTAGAATAATTGAGAAGTTTAAGAAGAGAAGAGCAAGATATCTTTAGGGATATCTTGAAGAGTATTGAGCGTCGAAAGTGGGCGGAAGGAGGTCTTGTGGAGGAAGGTGAACTGAATTAGCCTGACCGGAGTCCCGGTTCATGGCAGGCTAGTTCTCGATTTGGAATTGAAGAGTTGGAGGAAGCTAAGTTGGAAAAAGGATAAAAGAGTGTCATTGCGTCTACCTGAAGAAGTAGTTGTCCAAATCTTGGAAGAGCTTAGGGACCTGTCTGAACAAAGTATTTTAGACGCAATGTAAGTGGAAACGAAGAAGAAAGAAGAAAAAAAACGGAGGATTCCTTGATGGCGAGCTTGGCCATGCAGTGGAAGAAGAGGGAAGCAATGAGGAAGTCCCCGATCACAACAAGGAGGAAGTGATTGTGCAGAATTCACCGCAAGGGTCTGTCTTTGCGGCGACCGGCCCTGAAGAATCCAACAAACATGCCAATGAGGATTCTAATGAGGGGCTTAGTGAACCTGTTGTGGCCATTTCTGAGAGTGGACTCTGATGAGGATGACGACGAAGTAGAACCACTCAAGAGGAGACGACTCAAGAGTAGAGCAGAGTTTAGCACATAAATTGTTGTCGAGCTTCAGCCTACACCAAATGTTGCCCGCACAGAACATCAAGTTGCATGCGACTTGAGCAAATCATTGAAAACGAGCTAAGTGTTGAGGTTCAAGTTGAATGCCTAGCCTCTGAAGAAAGGCATGAAGTATCTAGTCCTGAGGTTGACATTGCCATAACATCTTTTGACAAAGTTGTTGCCAAGCTGGCTAAGGCTAAGGCTAAGCCGAGAAGGTAACTGTGTGAGCTCCGATGCGAAGATCAAGACTATCAGGCAGCAGTTGTCTTTGATAGGGTGCTTCAAGAGGAAGCACAAATTGAATAAGTCATGAGCGTAGTTGAAAAGGAGTCCCGTATGGAGGATAGTGTGGCTAACGCAACTGATAATCTTGAAAAAGGGTTGCAGAAAGATGAGACCATAAAAACTATGGCTACCACAGAAGCTGAGCTAAGAGCATGAAATATAAATTGAAGATGATGTCACTTTAGTTGTTGCGTTGAGTGCCCTAGGTTCTAATGAGGCGAAAAAGAAGAAGAGAAGAAAGCTAGTGAAGAAGTTTTCTAGCCAAAAGATGGATCGCATCCCTGAGGATGCGGGCAATGCGAAGAAGAAAAAATAAAAGAAAGGGAAGAGAGAGGAGGGTGAGCCCAGCCAGCCAAAAAGCCTAGCACCAAAAGACAAGGGCAAAAGAAGATGGTTGAGGACTAGCCGCAGAAGGAAGAGGGTCGGGATCAACGTAGGCAATTTGATGACCTAGTGCTGGAGATGGGATTCTTCCAAAGGAAATCCCCCGTCCCTGCATACATCCTGGAGCTGATTGACCACCACAGCTGGAGTGATTTCTATGACGGCCCAACCATCATGTCTCCATCAGTGGTCCGGGCTTTCTAACAAGGCAAATTCCACCCTGAAGAAGATATGGTGGTCGTCAATGGCTGTGAAGTCCTATTCAATGCCTGAGAGATCAATGTGTTATTCAATATGAGGGACGATTCGAATGCAAAGGGCAATCACATCATTGCCAACACCTATCACGAACGCATGCAACATGCCATTTAGATTATGAAAAAGCCAAGATCAAAATGACCTTAAGATGTCTAAATCCAAAGGCCAACATGTGGGTCTACCTTGTAAAGAAGAGGCTCATCCCCACGACACACAATGCTCCAGTTTCAACGGACAAAGTCATGGCAGCTTACTGCATTATGCAATGCATCCCTCTGGAAGTTGGCCGCATAATCACAGCTCAAGTGCGAGGCATCTTCAGCAAGCCCTGCGGGCAGTTGTT
Source organism: Lagenaria siceraria (assembly GCA_002890555.2). Lineage (NCBI taxonomy): Eukaryota > Viridiplantae > Streptophyta > Magnoliopsida > Cucurbitales > Cucurbitaceae > Lagenaria > Lagenaria siceraria. The sequence continues at coordinate 13,572,941 of CM016483.1, read as the reverse complement.
CTTCTCGTGGATGATCATATCTTTGTGCGCCAATGCTGGCTTGACCAGTCTAGCACTTAATGTGGATGATGAGTCATTCGTGTCAGTCAATAGGGTCATCAGCAACAAGACCCTCAGAAGGCTTTTGAAGGACTCCTCGCATCACCCTAACTTGGTCAAATTACCCAAGGGAGCCTCCAAGACAAGGACTGCGCATCCACTACAGCCCCCGAGATCCAAGAAGCAAAGGGTGGTAGTGGAAGAGATTGAAGAAGAGGAAGAAGCAGGCAGTTCACCTGAGCCCCGTGTTGAAGAAATTATTGAAGAAGACATCTCTTTGCCTTACTTCCCACTACCCCTCAATCCTATAGAAAAATCCCCTTATTTGGCTTCACCGCAAAACAACCCTCCTCCTCATGAGCCAAAAATACTTTCAAGTCCTCTATCCGAGCCAGCCCAATCTTCCAGCCATTCCCTCATCCCTGATCCCCTCGTTTATGAGTCGCCCCTTGGTGGAAATGATGCAAGCAGTTCGTGTTCATTGCCCCTAATGATTGATGAGACTAGGGTGCCTCCACTTTCCACCGCCACAAGCACCGCGAGACCACCACCACCAGTAGCCAACACACAATTTCTGTCGCGTAATCCAGCACATTAGTACTTTGACGTTGGCATGGATGACATGCAGGCTTTCTTACGCGACTCCATCCTTCAGCCTTTGTTGCATGAGGTGTGTCTACTGACCTAACAAAACGAGGAGCAAAGAATGCAGACTTTGCGTTTGCTTTCTCAACAACATGACGAACAGTTCCACTTTACTTTGTCTTATATGTGTTGACTTTTTTGCCCTTAATCTCAAATTAATTAATTTTAATTAATTAATTAATTAATATTTTGATGATAACAAACCTACTTTTTATTCACTAACAATTTTAGTATTTTGAAGTGTTCAGTTCATAGAGCTCAGAACAACGATTCCAACGCAATTTGAATTACTCAAATCCGATTTCAAACGAAGAAGATATAGCTGAAACAAATTCAAACAATGGAGCATGGGAGGAATAACACATGGTGGGCTTTTGATTTTTGGTTGGATTTAAAAAGAAATTGAATTTAAAAGGAAAATGAATTTAATATTATTATATATATTTGTGTCTAAGGGCTAGTTGCCTTTAAAGGAAAATGAATTTAATATTATTATATGTTTGTGTCTAATGGCTAGTTGAGTTTAAATCTCTACAATTCAATTTTCTTTTAACATCATGCAACGATCCAAATTTAACGTGGTTTCCAACAACTTTCCTCTCTTTTTAAACACTCCATCTTCTCCAAATTTTTACAACAATTGCATATTATTTTCAATCTTCCATAAAATACAAAGCCCATATTCTTGCTCTCTCCAAGCTTCAATTTTCTTTTTTTCATCTAATTCTTGAGAGAGAGATATTGTATTGTGAGGATTAATTTATTGAGCATTTCAAATTTGTAAATCTACTATTTGAGAGAGTTTTCTCATCTTTTTTTCATTTCCAAATTCATCGTAAGGGTTGCTCTTGATCCCTAAAAAGAGTGGTTGTGATGGTTTGAATCTCAATTGTGGAAAGGATCGAGTTTGCTCTTGCGCTTGAAAAAGAACGTCGTAACGATTCGACTCTAAGCCATGGAAAAAGTCAAGTTTGTAGCGACATACCCAAGAGGAGCTTGAAAAGTGGATGTAGGTCGATTGTGCAGAATCATTATAAATCACGATGTCAATTTCTCTTTCCCTCTTCTAATTTATTTTTGCAATTAATTTCTGTTATTATATTTCATTGCATGAAATTAATTGCACTTTTTAATTCTTGAAATCAATTGCTCATATTTGTTTATTTTGATAGGTAGTTCTTAAAATTCAATATCATTTACTAATTTTATTCTTAGAATTAAATAGGGCGCTTAAAAGTGTTTTTAATTTCTTGATTACTTTGAGTTGAATTTATTTGCATGAAATTCTTGTTTAAATTATTTATTAGCAAAAAGTTTATTGATTTGCTTAATTGGGCCCACATTAGGAAAAAGTTTTCATTAGCTTAATTAAACTCTATTCACCCCTCTCTAGTATTTCCATACTGAGCCTACAATATGCAGCAATTGTTCACTCATTGCCCTGATCTGCCCGCTCTTGAGGTCCCGCTACATCTCAGTCAGCCGTTCGTGTTTCCTACTGATCAACCCCTTGCTCCTAAACGCAGGGATAATGAAAATGAACAACATGATTAAAATTTAGGGGTATTCATTTTTTCTTTTATTTTTCACTTCTTAGGCGAGTGACTTAGCCAGTGGGAAATATTTGTTCAAGAACGCTTGGGCCAATGCATCCCAGGTGGTTATACTCTTTGGCAGTATGGACTCTAACCAATCCTTTGCTCGGTCCTGTAAAGAAAACGAAAATAGTCTTAGTTTAATAGCATCATTTGTAACACCGCTAATCTTTACCGTTATGCATATCTCTAAGAAAGAGCGTAGGTGCTTGTGAGGGTCCTCGGTCGAATGTCCTCTAAAGGAAAGGTCTCTAGCCATGTGAATCAACCTCGGTTTGAGTTCAAAGTTGTTAGCATTGATGGGAGCATTTGCAAGTCCGGGTTGATTTGTCGGTAGCATTAGTTGGAAGTAATCTCGGATCACCTTTGGTGCTTCCTTTGCTATCTCTCCGGTGGAATTTTCTTGAACTCTTAGATTTCTCCTGTAAGTTCTATCAATATTGGGATCAAGAGGAAGAAGACTAGTATCATTACAAGGCATAAACCAAAAGCAACTAAAAAAAGAAAAAAAAAAGTAAAAATACACCTGAAATTAAAATCTATCAATTCTTTAAGTATTTAGCAAAGTAAACCGTTCCTTAGTCCCCAGCAACGGTGCCAAAAACTTGATGGGCGGTTTCCGCAAGTGCACAGGTCAAGTTATAATATAAAACGGTTAAGTCCAAGTATCGTTCCATTGAAGACCTTGTTACAGTTCAAATACTAAGCTATTCAAGAATTTAGTCAACTTTAGTTAAGGAATCAACTTCGAGTTTTGTTTTGAATTGAGAAAAACAAATGAAGAAAGTAAAAGCAAGTGAAAATCAAGATATCAAAGCGTTCTAGGGTGTAGATATCATTAATTACTTCATTAAGTTAAGATTTAGATTTTCATGGAATTACATGCAAACAATATGTTTAAGTCTAGAAACTAATATCCAGATTATTTTCTCTAAAAAAACAACATTTCTTAAGCAAACCTAATTGATTACTATTTTTATAAAACCAAGTTAAGAAGCATAGCATTAAGAACAATTATTAACAACTTCCTTTAACAATTTAGCTATTTTCATGAAAGATAGATAAAGGTTCAATACTATAGATCCAATTAGACATAAAACCACTCAATCATACATCTAACCTAACATTCATTGATGATCAATCAAAGAAGAATAAAGCACAATAGTATTAAAAAAGATATAATTCAACACATCCATGAAAAATACTAAAACATTAACTTAAATTCATAATTAAATCATCAAACACCCTAAAACTAAGAGTTCAGCCCCACATAGCTCTCAAATACATATTACTATATGAGCTTTCAAGCATAAGAGTAAAAGAGAAAAGAAAACTTAGGAAGAAGATCTCTCGAATCGCTTCCCGTTGTTGAATGTCTTCGATCTCCGCTCGACCGGCACCTCGAGATCTCGAACGGCTTCCAACTCTTCTTTAATCAATTTTAGCTCTTTTAGCGTCAAAATCTCACTTTGAGGCTTTTCTACTTCGTCTATTAGGGTTGCTGATCACCCCACATTATATATAAAGAACTTTCCAAAAATTTCTATAAAAACCAAAAAGAAAAGGCAGCATCGCAACGCTGGCCTGATTTCATCACAACGTAGCGCTGCATTGCAGGTGGGCGTCACAACGCTACCTCAGCGTCGCTATGCTCTCGATTGTGCTTAGCTACGCTCTCAATTGTGCTTAGCTACGCTCTCGATTGTGCCAAAATAAGGTGCTCTTGGGTCTTGAGCGTAAAGGGGCAGCGTAGCGACGCTCTTGCTCTACCCTACTCTATTTTTCTAGGGTTTTTTTTAGTTATTCTTATCCGGTCTTGACTCAGTTTGATTCTATTGCATCCAAAACTAAATTTTCTTCAATATAACTTGTAATCCACTAGCAAACACATTAAATCTACTAAAATTACTTCTACACAAAGAGTAATAAATGCACAGTTTAGGTGCGTTCCAGCACACTGCCCTTCAAACATAGGTGGTATATTGTCAAACTTTGTTACCAAACTCTATTTGTTCATTCTAGATTTATTGTTTGTTATTCATCTGTTGTCTCTAAATTAGCTAGGATATCTTGTGTGACATCTGTGATCTATTTACCAGACCACCTATAAAATTATAATTGGTATCAGAGCGAGTCATCTTTATTTCGGGTGTATCGATCATTGATGGAATTAAAAAAAGTGGTTCTACTACTCGTCCTCCTGTTCTAGGTGGAACAAACTACGCATATTGGAAGGCTAGAATGACACCTTTCTTAAAGTCTATTGATCACACAACTTGGAAAGCAGTGGTAACTGGATGGACTCCTCCTCAGATTGTTGTTCCTACTGTTGGGAACGCCTCTAAGCCTAAAGCCGAATGGACTGATGCTGAGGACAAAGCGTCCGTAGGAAATTCTCGTGCTCTCAATGTTATCTTTAATGGCGTTGATAGAAATATCTTTCATCTAACTAACACATGTGTCTCTACAAGGAAGCTTGGGACATTTTGACTATTGCTCATGAGGGAACATCAAGAGTCAAAATGTTCAGACATCAGTTGTTGACCACTAAGTTTGAAAGTTTGAAAATGCTTAAAGATGAAATAATTGCTAAATTTAATGTTTGTTTACTTGACCTTACTAATCAACCATTTGTCTTAGGTGAGAAGATCTCAGAAGAGAAATTGGTTAGAAAAATTCTTAGATCTCTGCTGAAAAGGTTTGACATGAAGGTGACTGCTATTGAAGAAGCATACGATATATCAGTTAAGAAAGTTGATGAATTATTGTTCGGATCTTTACTTATGTTTGAAATGACTTTTGACATCAAACCAGACAAGAAAATCAAAGACATTGCTTTACAGTCCTTTTTAGACGATCAATTTGATGATAAAACTGGCAAGTCAAAAGAATATCTTGCATACTCAATCTCTTTGTTGTCCAAACAGTTCAACAAAGTTTTGAAGCATTTTAAAAATAGATTTGGGAACTATATGCCTCACACTGTTAAAGAAAATGGAGCCGCATCTCGAAATCAGAGGAAGGATGTGAACAACTCTGGCATCAGTGATTAGAATAAATATTCTTTTTGTTGTAGGGAATGTGAAGGTTTTGGTCACTACAGTCTGAATGCCCCAATTTTCTTTAACGGAAAGATAAGAGCAAAGTATTATTCTTGTCTAAAGAATATTCTGAAGATAGTAGTGAATTTGAAGAAGATTTCAAAGCTCTTATCAGCAACATTGCTGAAGACATTCATTTATGCAAAAGTCAAGAAGAAGATTACAGTGACTGTAGTAAATAAGAAGAAATGCTTGAATTAATTGAAAATTCTTACCGTATGTTACATCAACAATGGCTTGAGGACGTAAAAGTCTTGGATGTTCAGAAAGAAAGAATAAAGACACATTTTGCTGACAATCATAGACTCATGACCACTGCCTCTGAGCTTAAATGCGAGTTGAACACGACCAAGAGTGAATGGGAATTTGTTCATAAATCCATAAAGATGTTGAATTCTAGAACGAATGATCTTGATAAGATTTTGTCACAAGGTAAGAAATATGGTGATCTAACAGGTCTTGGATACTCTGGAACGAAGAGAAAAGTTGATGATTAACATATTTATAAGGGAAAAGGAAAAATTATTGCTGGGTGTGATCAGAAACAGATGTCTACACCATTGTCCTTAACATTTGCTCAGACATCCTCTACGAAGATTGTAAACCATGCTGAGAGGGTGTGGGTGTGTCATCACTGTGGTAAAAAGGGCCACATTAGACCTTATTGTTTAAATTGCATGGTGTTTATAACCATTTATCATAGTCATCTTTTTCTCATAAGAGAAAAGGCTATGTTCAAAAGTCTTTAACCCCTCGGTTGAAACAAGAGTGGCGTATAAAAATAGGAGTAGATGCAATGTGGTCCTTACATCTTGTCGATCCTTCACAAAAGGTGATCGATGCTATGACAATGGAAGCTCCAGACACATGATTGGAGAAAAGAATTACGTTAGTGATCTCAAGTCTGTGGGATCTAGTCAAGTGTCTTTTGGTGATGGTGCAACTGGAAAGATCATTGGAAAAGGAAAATTGAAATATCCTAGTCTCCCATCGCTTGGAGATGGAATAATAGCGAGCAAGTATAGTCTTCTTCAGAAGATGGCTCTTGATATGATGCAACGTAATAAACTTCTACCATATTTCTTTTGGGTTGAAGCAATCTTGACTGATTGTCATAATTCCAATTGCCTTACTTTAGACCTTGATATGTGTGCCCAATTTATCAAATATAGAGGGGGAGGAAATCTAATAGTGTACGTCAAATATTTCCATATATTTGGCAGCACATATTATACTCAGAAGGATGTTGATGGCACAATTTTTAAAGAGATGTCTTAGAGGATGGTGAAACTTCTTATCTGATACATGCAGACTGCTTTTGAAATTAAAACTGATTTGTAGCAACTAAAGATATTTGATCAAAGAAAGTCAAAGTGGGTCAAGTTAACTTCTATAAGCAGAACAATCTCGTTTGTGATTCTGAAAAATGTTGATGTTGTCAGTTGTGTGTTTGATGTGTCATTAGTTGGCGTATTTTGCTTTTTATTTTCATTGTGAATACTTGTCAAGGTAGACACTCATTTGAAAGTAAAATAGTTCATGTGAAGAAAATAGTTAAGAAGAATAAAGTTTTCATGAATGCTTCCTCTCTGTGTGATTGTCTATGATGTTCTAGTACCTTGCCTTTTCTCGGTGGTGCCGTCAGTGTAAATTCCTGTGTTAACAAGAAAACAATTGGCTCTATGGAAAACAAGCAAATTGGGAAGCAAATGTGTGATGGTAGACATGTTGTTATGTCAATGGAAGAGCTTACATGTCATGTCACTGAGTCATTAGGTATGTCTCTATGGATACTTCAAATCAATTCACCACGTCTCGCAAAGAACCTGAAAGTAATACATCTACTACTGTACCTAGTATTTCTCTAGAGAAGTCTAGAAATGTGACTTCTCTTGACTAGCATGTGAGTTTTGAAAAAACTAGGATTGTGAATGCTAACCAAATTACTATTGATAATACTGTGATGGAGTCTGTGAATGCTGTTGATCATGTTATACCTATTGAGGTTGTTGACCTTGGTAATCATGTTGATTGTCATATTGAGTTGTCTAATATTTTGATTATTGTGCCTCCTAAAACCACTATTGGTAATGTTGATATGGTTATCTCCTCTGTTATTGATCATACTACTCCTGCTGAAACTGTTGTGTCTGTTGTTGCTCTTCATTTTGATGTACCTTTATAGCTTATCTTTAAGTGTATTGAGATTTATTCTTTGAATTATATTGAATTGTTGGTTCCTGCAAAGTCTGTTGTTGATTATACTAAAAGTGTGATTAAATGTATTGTGAATGCTGAGATACTTGTTGAGCTTCATGTATTGTGTGAAGTCGTTGCTGATATTACTGCTCTTGTTGAATCTGTGGGTATAAACACTGTGTCTCTTGATACTATTATTGAATCTGTTATTCCAACTGGAAGCTTTAAAAATATAAGTTGTTGATCTTGTTGTCTCAACTAAAAATCATATGCTTGTTGTCACAATTGAAAATATAAAGAATGTTAAGCCTTTGTATGTTAATCACATTGAATTAACAGCTTATGTTGCTACTGACATTGATCCCCAAGATGTTGATCTTATTGTTACTAAGGGTGTCGTACAAAATGTTTTGTTTTTTGTTGATAGTATGAATGTGTCATTTCCTGATTCTCATGTTGTCGGAACAAATGTGCAAAATATAAAGGAACGTCATAAGTCAGATAAGTCTATTGACCTTGAAGGGGATATTGATAATGCTTCTACTGGTATTGGTTGTGTTTCTGAAGTGAATAAAGTTGTTACTATTGTGTCAGCTAGTTAGTTGGGTGTTGTTTCTACGAATATGGCTTGTGATTCGGTTGAGAATGAGCATGTCTATTGTTACTTCTAGTAATACTGATGTTGTTTCTGAACATATTTGTGAAACTATGGATGCTTCAGTCATACTTTCTACTTATATCTATACTGCAAATAGCTCTGTTATAAGAAATGTTGTTGCTAGTAACCTGACTAGAGGTCTAGCTGGTATGTCTGTTGTGTGTGTTGAGAATCAAGTTGTTGAGAATGTTTCTCCTGATTGTTATTTTGGGTCTAATGTCTCTGCTGATTCGAAAGACCATAGTTTTGTTAATTACAATGTTGGAGTTAAGAATGTGCATCCAATTGTTGAGGTCATGTCTGAAGATGTTTGAGTTGAAATATCTGGAGGTGAAAAGAGCTATGAGGAGATGAGTACTAATGATGATATTCCTCTAAGTGTTTGGAGTAGAAAAAGAAAATGAAAACTGAGGATGTTGCTACCTCAAGTCCTGAAGGTTCATCCCGTTCATTTAGAAAAAAAAATATTTATGTCTTTGAAAGTGATACATCTGTTTATGCTAAAGATGTGACTGAAAACTTAAGATTTGAGGAAGATAGTTCTCGTGCAAGAAGTAAAAAGAATCCTTCCTCAGTTCCTTTTGTGCCTTTTGATGGAGTGCCCTTTTATCATGAGGAAAGTGTTGGCTTATGGAAATATGAGATTAAAAGAAGAATTAATACTAAGAAGAAGCACTCTAATCGAGCTCAAGATTACTTAGAGATTACAAAATTATTTGTCAAAGCGGGTTTGATAAAAATTGTGGTGAATCATGTTATGCTTCATATTGGTTAATATACCTTCAAGCTGCTCATATGTTATCCTCGTTTGATTTATGAGAGTTTGTTGACTCAAAAGCCTGTCTTGGTTCTTTCTGATGAGTATATGATTTATGCTACTGTTGTCATTTCCTTGAGCTTTAAATTGTTCCAGGGACATCTTGTTCTTGATCCTGTTCACAACTTTCCTCAATACTTTGATGATGCTCTTGAAAAGCGAATTGTGGTTTTAAGCTAGGCTATGTTTTCAAGTCTGACAAGGGGGAGATTTCTCTGTGTTATATTTATAGTGTATTTGTTTCTGACTTTTGATTTGGGTTGGCTCTATTGCTGTAGTTGTTTCTCAGACATCATTTATGTCATTTGGTTACTGTGGTTTTTACTGGCCTTTGTATTTCTGTTATCTATTGGGTCGTTACTCTTTTGTGTTTTCTTGTCTTAAAAACCAGTAGCCAAAGGGGGAGTTTGTTAGATATTTGGTGTTAGCTACATTTGTTTAAGATTGTTTGGTTTTTGTTCTTTGAAGTTGTTTTGGTGGGTGTCTCTTTGGTGTTTGTTGGGTTTCTGTTCAGGTGGTTCTGCCTTAAAAAATATTAGCCAAACAGGGAGTTTGTTGGAGATTTGTGATTGATTATATATTTGTTAGGCTAGAAAGGTGTGTTTTTCTGACTGTTCGCGAGTTGTCTCAAAAGTTATCTTTGTTATTGCTGTAACTGAAGGACATACAAGCACGTAGCATAAATTAATTTGATTGAATTTCATTCTAAAATGCTCCATTTTTAGGATATAACATTCAATCAAAAGGGAAAAACTTGAGTTTCATGAACAGTTACCCTTAAAGCTCTAAATTCTCCCTTGTTTCGTGATGAAAATGAACACCACTTATTTGTAAACCACCACAAGAGTCTTCTCTACTATTCTCTGGCCTTAGATTGGATGGTGGGATTCAATTTTGTGGTGAATTTGTGAAGGAATGAAGTTTGGCAAAGCAAGTGAGCTATGGAGAAATTTTGGCAAAATTACCTTTAATTCACCAAAATTCTTAACCCCATCTTTTGCCTAATTCATCCTTATTTATTAAGGATTAACATGCAACTTCATTGCACAAAAATTTGACAACAAATTTATCAAATTTGGTAGCAAAACTTGGAGTTTACAACTAAGCTAGTTGGCTTAGTAGGTGGGAAAAACCAAGATTCTTAAAAATTAATTTTAAATCCAATTTTTAAATGATTTTCAAATTTGAATTTCATTTGATTTTTTAAATCTAAAAATTAATTTATTAAATAATTAATTAAATAAAAAATAATTTAATATTTAACTAATTAAATATAATACTATTTTAATATTAAATAATAAAATAATATTATTTTTCCCACTTATCTCGATTTTTCTAAAAAACCGATATGAATCTCTATTTATATAATTTAATATTTATATCAAATTTAAATATTATGTTTAACTCTCTTGTTCGTTTAATTTTTAATTAAACGTTAATATGTTAAACATATCGCATTTACCCGACATTCATTCCTTAAGCCGAGTTTGAACGATTCAAACTCATTCACCATACTATCTAAGGTTTTTATCCATTTATGAGCTAGTAGATGAACCTAATGGACCTACAGATCATGAGCTCGATCGATTCGAGATTAACCAGTCAAACTCTTTAATCTAGTTAACCAACATTCGTTAACTAACGGGACACTCCACTAAAGCCCGTATCTGCACTCTCCTCACTGTAAATATATTTTTGTCCACTTGATATAACCATAATTAGTAAGTCGATTCTTCACAGGTTGTTAGTAATCACAGCTAGGTCAAAATTACCATTTTACCCATGTGTTTACATCTTGTTCCTTAAGTCCCACTGATCCTCTAATGAACAATTGGTTTGTGATCCTATCACTAAACCGAGTCCATCTCGAGCCAATGAGAGGGTGGGGCCCCTTGTTAAGACCCGGAATCAAGTACTTAAGGGAACAACCTATCTACTAACCCTAAGTCGAGTAGGAGTGAATTTCGTCTTGCAAGACTATGTCCCAGCTATCTACTGCGGTCTTACCCCTGAAATGGGAGGCTTATTGAGTCGATGCACTCATGCCACTCTCAACCACGCAGATCTAAGGATAATCTCAATAAATAGGAGTTCATAGTTAGCTCAGGATTGAGATCAAGTTACCTAGGTCATCTAGTTGAAATAATTAGTATTTAACAGTAAACAGTGTTATAAAGTGATAGTGACTATTTTGTGGTCCGGTTTTATGCAAACTCATTGCATAGAACTCCCCCACTCACATGTCTCCACATGAATGATTTAAGATCACATCATTTGTATCAAATACAAAGTGGGCCACATTTAATAGTGTCTCCAAGATTAGGTATCCAGCCTTATCCTTATACTATAGACCATTTTAGCTATTTACCCGAACTTGATCCACTTTTATGTCACTACATATATTTCAAGCTTTCATACTATAGCCATGGGATCTTTAGTTTATTGGATTTAGAGTTATATTAAAAACAATTCACTTATTCAATAACAAATTTACCGAATAACCTCGCTAACAACTTTATTGATAAATAGAATGCACATTAGTGTTTACAAATTACGAGTTTTAGAACATAAAATCCAACAGTAACAAGTGTCATTCCTGCATATTATACTTTCCTTATCTAGAAATATTCTGCATAATTGATTTTGTTGGATACTTTCCTTCCCTATGGGTTGCGTGATTTATTGTTGAGATATTTTCCTTTTCAAAAGGAATTATTTATTTGTGTGTTTGTGGCCAACCTAGGGTTGTCGTTTTCATTTAGAACAATAAAAAAATTTGTGTGGTTTTTTTGTTGTGAGGCCATTCTTTGCTAGTTGACTATCAACTCCGTGAGGTTGTTCTTTGCCATTCAAACTATCAACAGTATTTTATTATTTTGCTGTGCAAAACGTGAAGGGATTGTTTTCGAATCAACGTGTTTGTCATCGTTTCAAGGGGAGCTTGAGATGTTAATTGCCAGAAGGGATTCTCAGTTTTAGGGAGAGCCTAAAACATTGCCAACTTAGGAGGAGCCTAAGTTAATCTTGTGGAGGGTCTTCACAAGTGATTAGAAAGATATCTTCAAGAAGAGGGAGTCTCTTACACCACAGAGTGTCGAAGTGTCTACCACTAATATTCAACAACTTAGGGGGAGCCTACGTTCTGTTAGAGAAGAAGTCTCGCATCTAGGAGGAGCTTAGGTATTTAGCAAGTTAGGCTTTACAAGAGTCACTATAGAAGTGTTACTTTACAGATAAGTATTTTGTCGTAAACGCTTAACTTATTAATATTAGTGGATTATCTTTTCCGGGCACACTGCCCCTCAGATGTAGGTGGTATACTTTCGAACTCGATTACCAAACTATGTGTGTTCATCATGGATTTACTGTTTGTTATTCGTTTGTTGTCTATGAATTAGCCAAGACGTTTTGTGTAACATCTATGATTGTGTGGGGGACCATCTATAAAATTACATCGGGCATATAAGATTCCAGTTATCTACTTTCTCAAAACACAAACGGCCCTTAAATGACTTATCCAAATGCCAAAGTGAATTTAGCTCAATGGTATTGACATGTTCTCCTTCTCTAGAGATTGGAGGTTCAATCCCCCACTCCCACAATTGTTGCTACTAAAAAAAAGACTTATCCAAATTGTTCCATAACCCAACCCACAACAACTCTCGTAAATAAGACTCAAGCCTAAGCAATAATATATCCTTTCACATTAATATTTTTTCACATCTATTTTAAAAAATTAATTGATTCAAATTTATATTTATTACAATTATTTGAAAACTACACAATTCCAAACCAAATCTTCACGGTCTTCTAAATTTAAAAGAGATCAGACAAAATTGGATCTTTTGAGAACAACAACTACATTTACTTTTTTAGAATTAAGCAATGGAACTGTATTATTTTACTTCATGTTTATTCATATGTTGTTCAGAGAAAAAAAATCCAAACAACTCTACTTTTACAACATGGCTGTTGTTGTTGTTATTATTATTATTATTATTATTTCCTATCTTTTTTCCTTCTTGTTTCCTATTTAAAGAGGTGGTCAAATTGTAATAAGTAGCCACCCAACTTGGAGAAGTTAAATTTTGACTCAAGATTAGTTTAACATCAAAGACTAAGGATAATTATTTTTTTATTGGTGTTATATATTTTTCTGTTTGTGTATTAAATTTAAAACTCAAACTAATAATTAGAATTCTAAATATTTCAAACTAAACTAATTTGGATCATTTATTAGACTTTCGTTCTTAAATCACTTTCACTTTTTCAGGATTGTTTCTTACTTCCTTAGAAGAAAAAAAACATTATAACTTTTCTTCATAGTTTGATTGGATTTTGGGAGAAAAACATGTTATTGGGATGGGTGGTTATATGTTGATTTTATGCGAAATGAAAGTAAAAATAATTATGATTCACTCATATATCTAAATTGATTAACTAGAAAAAAAAATTAATGGATGAAATAATTAATTTAAAATTTTAATTGATTGAATCTAATATGTTTTAAGCATATAAATTGATTTTTTTCAAATTTTTAAAAAAACAAATATTTATTGTTTCTCAAATTTAAAGGTGATGACCTTTAAATTGAAAAGTAATTTTTTTCATGAGACCAATGTTTGATTTTTTTATTTTTTATTTTTTTGATAATATATATGAGACGTGGAAATCAAACTTCTAACTTCAAGGTTTGATAGTACAAGCTTTATACCCGTTAGCCACCTTCTTATTGATAGACTACGTTTGATTCTTTACAAGATGACTAACTGTATTTTCTTTTCTATTTTTTTTTTTTTTTAGTTTTTTCCTATTTAGACATGTGGCCAAATTATAAATAGCCATCCAACTTGAGTAAATTCTATTTGAATATATTTTTTCAACATCAAGAAATGAGGATATTATTTTAATCTTAGTGTAATATATTTTGGCCACCATTAATTTTTTTTTTTTATATAGATTAAACAATGTGCAGTGTTATATTAGTTCAGGTTTTGATTAGAATTATTTGGTTTATAGTTTGAGTCTTTAAATATTCCTAATGGTTTAAAACGTTAGGTTCGGATTGGAAAATACAAGTTAGTTGAACTACTATCATCTTAAACTATGTTATATATAACTCTTGGAAAGGCAAATGCAAAGTATTTTTTTTAAAAAAAAAAATATTTGCAAGGAAGACAAAGGAATGTGCACGAATTGAATTATTAAATTTGTTCGAAATGTCACATTTTGACACTATATTTCTAAATACGATGGTTATAAATAGAAACCATGGTCATGTCATTTCTCTCCACATCAATTTTTGAGTATTTTCTAACAAAATTTACAATCAAATTAATGGGTCTCCTACAAATTTTCGTGTCTCTATTTTGTGTCTTGAGTATTATTACCATGCTTCCCCCATCTTTTGGTCAAGACTCGCCTCAAGACTATGTCGATGCACATAATGATGCTCGTGCTCGTGTCCGTGGTCAAGATAGCCCTATTCAAGTTTCCATTGAACCCATCCAACCCATCCAATGGGATGAGGAAGTGGCAAACTATGCTAGGCAATATGCCAACGAACGTAGTAATGATTGCCAATTGTTGCATTCCAACAATAGGACTTATGGGGAGAATCTAGCAATGCATCCTGCTGAAATGTCTGGCATCGAGGCAGTTGAAATGTGGGTGAATGAGAAACAATTCTACAATTATGACTCCAATACATGCGCTGATCAAGAAAGGTGTGGCCACTACACTCAAGTTGTATGGAATAACTCAATAAAAGTTGGATGTGCAAAAGTGAGGTGCAACAATGGCGGTACATTCATTACCTGCAACTATTACCCACCAGGGAATGTTGTTGGTGAGCGACCATATTAAAGGATCCTTCTGCTTCAATAATTAAAACAATATATTCTAAAGATTGCGACTTTAATATTATGTTTATGAAAGCATGTTTACTATTAATAAATAAAAATAATGCAAGATTGTCTACTAATCATGATTTATCGAAGATTGTTACACACTCTACTATTATCAATAAAATACTCAATTGTCTCAAATGTTTATCATTTTTTTTAAATTTAAATTTTAAATTTTAATCATAATATGAGAATTTAAGAACGAGAATAAGTTGTTTAGATTTTGGCCTTTACTTTAGGTTTTTAGTATAAAGTATTTGTGAGGTTCAGTTGATAGTTTTTTAGTAAATAGTATTTGCATTTGCATTTGCATTATATTTTAGCTTCTACAAATGTGTGGGATTTAAGTTATTTTTAGTATAAGGGGTGATAAAATATGATAAAGATTTTTTTATATTATAAGGTATTTGCATGCATGGTCTAGACTAACAAAGATTTTAGTTGCTATTAATTTATGAGTAGAAGGTATTTGTGGGGCTCAATAGACTTTAATTGATAGTTATTTTAAATACCATGTATTTGCTTATTTTGTGTCTAAATTTTGAAATATTAATTATAATTCTTGACAATTAACTAGTTTGTTGGTGAAAATCAACACAAATCAACACATAAAAGTATAAATTTTCTAGTTCTCAACCATTAATTTTTAATTATGTTTTTTTAGTTTTTTGTAGCTTTATTTTAATTTGTTATTATTTTTTATAACTAAAGTTAGTTTTGATATCCTATTTGATTTTATTTGCTTAACATTTATTCAAATTTTCAATCTATGAAATTTGAGGTGGTTAAGTTTATTAGATTTTATTTTAGGTAGTTAGATTTTTCTTTTAAATATAGCATAATAATAGGAATTTGGTAGTAGGGGTACTTTTGTCCATTATTAAATTTTAAATAGTATCAGAATTAATTATTTGACCATTTTCACGAAGCAAAGTTGTTTGGCTATTTTTCTAAAACGTCAGTTCATTTTGGCCATTTATCCAATTGTTGTTTTATTTTTTATATTTAAATTCGTTTTTGGTGTAAATTAATGGGAGTTAATATTTTTTGGGCTAATTGGACCTCACCATGTTAATTGTGGGGTGATTTTGGGTTAACGGGGCCAAATGGTGAACTTTGACTTGGTCAGAGTCCAAGCCAACTAGGGGTTTTTTATAAAAAAAAAAAAAATTAAAAAAGAAAAGAAAAAAATAAGCTTTAGGCTGTCACCAGACCCCTTATGCGTGCAATTGTCCAAAGTCCCTTTAGAGCCTCCTCATTATACCATCAATGTTGTCGATTGGCAGTGAGTGTGTGGCCCACCTGCCACTCTCTCTATCTCCTTTTGTTTCTCGCTCTATCTTTTCTTTTTTTTTTTTTTTTTTTTTTAATATCTATACAATGTCATATATATCTATTATTTAAGAAATAGTTGTCTAGCATTAATGAAAGAAAAAATAGATACAATGGCTAACAAAGAAATAGAGATAAATATAACACTTTGAAACATTTTTGTGAGAGTCTTAAGGTTTGCCATGTTGTTATAAGCTAAAGAGTTTTAATATAATTTTTACTTAGCTTTAGCAAATATTTTAGTAAATCATAATTAAGTCACCATATTATCATAGCCTATTAATTATACTTTTAAATTTCTAAAATCAATGATTTGTCTACGGTAGAAAACGTTATAATAAGCTTTTGCAACAAACAACATAGGCTAATATGGGTGTCCGTTAGATTTTTCTCATGTTGGTTAATTATGGATGAATTGAACTGACTTATTTATTATTTGGATTAACTAGATATTAACGAGATAAGCTTTTCCATTATTTGACTTATGCATTCCTCGCTTCAAAACCCTAACAAAATTATTATGGTTAAGTCCAAACTCTTAACATCACATAACAACCACTTTCTACGATGGGCATAAATATCACTTACCCAGGATTTACTAGATATTAGCGAGATAAGCTTCTCTACTGGTATTGACATGCTCTCCGTCCCTAGAGGGCGGAGGTTCAATCCCCCACCCCATAATTGTTGTACTAATTAAATAAAAAAGGACTTATCCAAATTGTTCCATAACTCAACTCACCACAACTCTTGCAAATAAGACTCGAGCCTAAACAATAACACCTGAACAATGATCAATAACCCAAATTATAGCAATCATAATCTGTTTAAATGGACTCCAAAGCCTTAACATTTTCTGAAACATCATCAAATACTGATAGCCTCGCTGAACAACAACCTTAAATTCCTCAAAACTTCAAATCTAAACTTAGAAAATTTATGGGTAAAATATTTTAGGCCAAACCATACAATAGTTAACTAATGAGCAAAAATGTGTACGAGTTATTATGCCATGAGACTAGTTTATGAAATTCAATTTTTAGAAAAAGAGTTTTTCAAAATAAACCAAGTAGTAACCAATTGAAAATAAGTGAATGTCGGTGAATTATATTAAGAAAATAAATAATGATACCAAATAGGGTATTCAAGTCAAGTTTATCCCTTGGGTAAAGTGTCTTGAGCATTGTAGTCGCATTGCAACCGCACTACCTTCTACTATGATCTACTTCTATTCAGCCTTAATTTCAAGTACTCTTAGAAGCCTAAGCAATTAGTCCTATATGTCTATGGCTCATTATTATTTAGATAATTTCATCCCATCTTTTAGCTCTGTGGTGTACCTTATGTCTAAGGTTACATGACGTCCTATGTCAAGATTCTTAGTCTCGTATTCTTTTGTAGACTATATTTATTGTTTTAACTTTCTCAATATTAAAACTCAACTAACATGTTAACTCAGATCGTTCGTTTAAATTAATAAGATAAACATAGATTTTCAACAAAAAAAAAAAAAAAAAAAAGAATAAAAACAAAAGGTACAATGCTTCACAAAGTCTCAAGCCATTTTATCCGTTGCCTTTAAACAAATACTCATGAGATTGTTTCCTATGCTTAAGCGATTATTATGAAATCAATTATCATCAAAACTAAACAATGTTACAATCGTAGAAAGTATTAAATTTTGTTACTTCTCTAGGGCAAATTTCAAAGAAAAAAAGAGAGTTATGTCAATAATAGACATAAGGATTTGGAGCTATGTTAATAATAGATGATTCATGTCATGAAATGCATGAAATTAACTTTTTATTTGGACATTTTTAATGTGAAAAATAAGTTATTGCATGAATTTTATCCCAACTTTTATCTTAATATGCTTAACTAAGCTTAATGAGGGTTAATTATGCTTAAAAGATGTTATTTGCAAATTTGGTGCTGATCTGGTATATTTCTGGCAGGTTTCTGGCTGTTTTTCATGTGATGTGTCCACATCAATAAGTGATGTACTAGCACTATCGAGCACTAGAATTCTAGAAATTGAACCAGTCAAGAGCAATTGCAATTTTCACGATTTTCACATTTTTTAAAGTGACACTTATGAAAGATGTTCTGAGGTTGGGAAGGAAGGGAAAGTTAAGTCCCTGTTCATTAGACTGTTTGATATATTGGAGCGAATTGGCCCTGTAGCATACCGTTTGGCTCTGCCACCGTTGCTCTCTGCAATTCATAATGTTTTCCATGTTTCTGTGTTGAGAAAGTATATGACAGATCCGTCTCATGTAGTAGACTACGAGCCTTTGCAATTGAATGAGAATTTGTGTGTTATGAGGAGGAACCTAAGTGAATTCTGGCTAGAGAAGTGAAAACTTTACGCAACAGGGAGATAGGCACTAGTGAAAGCTCTTTAGTGGAATCATTAGTTTGAGAAAGCAACATGGAAACGAGAGGACAAGATGAGGATAAAGAATCCAGAGCTCTTTTAGGATTAAAAATTTTTAAGGAGGGAGGAATGTAACACCCCGAATTTTCAGGTAATCTTTAATTTATTTATCTTAAATTATTTAGGTGTTATTTTGAGTTGTTGAGGCTAAATTGAATTATTGGGTTAAGATAATTCCATTTAAATTAAACGATAAAGTTTTTGTTTAAATTGGCAGATCTGTTTCAAGTTTTTGTTTGAGGAGTTGATTTATTTTCTAAGGTAATTTAAGCAGGAAAAAGGAAAATGGTATATATATATATACACACATACATACACATATAATAAGTATTTAGGGTTATGTTTTAAAATATATATAATACATATAATTATCTTCTAGCGAAGCATGCAAGGGAAGAAAAAGGGAATTTATCTTCTTCGTTTACACCGTGGAGAACCCAACCACCCGAGCACCAGTCACGCCCAAACTTCGATCAGCAGCCTAAGCGTCGTCCGTCGTCCTCCGCGTACAAGGGAGTTGTTCTCGCCATTCGACGTCCATGCGTCGTCGATTCGATCGCCATTGTAGATCTAGCACGTGGTGCAAATTTGACGGTCGTTGACGTCTTCTACGTCGTTCACACCTGACTCAGCCTCACACAGCCTCTGAAGTTTTCGTGTTTCAGATCCACTTACACATGTCAGCCGTTCGTTCACTCTGTCACTACCGTTCGCATAACATAGCCGCCGTCAAGCTCGTGGCTCGGTCAGTCGCGCGTCCACCGTGGGTCTTCCAACACTCTACAGCCACACGTTGCAGTGACTGTTCGCCCACGTTGCTCACCGTCAATCTTTGACCAGCCGTTTTTCGTCAGTGCCCCGTCGTTCGTCAGAATCATGGATTGGGGTAAAAGTGCACTATTTGGTTGGGTTTCTTGAAGGTTCTTGTTTACCCATTAAATTTTAGATTGAAGATCAACTTGGGTAAAGTGTGATGAACTTTTAATGGTGAATTTAATTATTGGGGATTTAATCTTAAAATTGAGATTAATTAAATTATGTTTTAGGTTTGGGCCAAGAAACTTCTCAAGCGGGTTGAATTGCTTTGTTGATTTAAGGTTAGTATACTATTGGAACCGCCCTAGAGATGGTGACTTAGACAATATGATTTATTTGATTTGTCTGGATAACCATTGAGAAGCATGACGTGTGTGGAATTGTTTTATGAACATGGTGATATTAGCATATAACTGATATGAATATATATGGAATCTTGAGACATGTACTATGACTTATGTTGTGAAATTTACTGAAAGCATGTTATATCTTAATTAAGCTTACTGGAAGCAGGTTTCCTACTATGTTACTGGAAGCAAGCATGTTATATCTTAATTAAGCTTACTGGAAGCAGGTTTCCTACTATGTTACTGGAAGCCTATGGATGGGATTTCATACTATGTTACCAGGTGTCGATGGGTGCCCTACTATGTTTGTGAGGCTTCAGGCCACCAGATATGTGTTGGGTTGGGTTAAATCTGGCCATCCAGGATTAGTTGATGTAAGCATTTATTCGACATAAATGCATAGCCTGACCCCGACAGTGGGGTTACTTATTGAGTATTTTATACTCATTCTTTACTATGATACCTTTTTCAGGTAAAGGTAAGGACACGTTGGCAAATGACAGAAGGAATCTGTGACCGTGTCATTGGGACCAACAGATGCTCCCGCTCATGTTTTTCATGTTTTCACATTTAAATTCTAGTTTTGATGTTTGAATTTAGAATTTTAGTTATTTCAATATAAAATTTTCAGTTTTTTATAATTTTAAGGTACCCCAAACAAAGATTTTCAGTTATTTAAATTTTATAAAAGTTATTTACTTTATAAAATTCTTTTGATTTTTAGTTAAACATTATGAAAGAGTCGTTTGAAATGTATGCATGCAATAGTAACGCCCTAGTACAAGTCTTAGGAATCCAGGTCATTACAATTATTGTTAGAAAAAACTAAATACATTATAAGAGGGATTATTTGTGTATATATTTAACTCAAAGCATTGTTTGACTTAACTTCATTTGACAGTATATCATTTTCAAAGCACCCCAACCTATTTGTATATCTTCTAGTATTCTCTTAAATTATAAAGTACTAACATTGCAACAAAAAAAAGTATGACTAAAAATGAAGATTAGATTAAATAATATAATAGAAATTATAAGGCTAAGTAAGATAGTGTGTAAAATAAGAAAAACAAACCTAGGTAGAACATAAAGTTCAAATGTTTGTTAAAAAAATAAATAAAAAAAATTGAAGAGAGTTGCTTATATAGTTGTAGTAGATAAAAGTTACAAAACTTTTCGAATCTTATCATTAAATATGCTTAAATGTAAATTCATAAATTTTAGAAATTATATAATAGAAATAAAAAGAGATTTTTTTTCCTTCATATTTTAACATCTATCTCTTAAATATGTATATGTTATGTATGGATGTGTGAGTGCAAAAAGATAATAAATAATTAATATTAATGTAAATTCTAATTTTAGATTTATAAATTTGAATTAGATAATAATAAATATTGAAACAATTCTTTTGAAAAAAAAAAAATAACACTTTTTTTAATAAAACTGTACCAACACGATGTGAGTTTTTTTCCTTTAATTATCATTTTTTTATTTTAAAATAAATTAATAAGGACAATTTAATTTTGTCTTTAAAGTAAAAAATAATGTTGTAAATTTAAGATTTGTTGAGGTGAGAATGAGATGAGAAATCTATTTACCTCCTAAATCTTTAGATTCCTTTAAAAAATGTGATTAGTTTTTTATTTATACTTGATGATTAAATTTTAATTAATTATTGAATATTAATTATTTAATTATTTCTAATTAATTGAAAACTTTATGAGACACTAAGTTACACTTTTTTTTTTCCTCAACAAAAGAAACATAAGCTTGTAAGTGATGAACACTCTTTTATTTTTCAACAAATATTTTACATATAAAAAATACGAAAAGAGATAAATTGATTATTCATATTCTAACATCTTAACTCTTAAATATGTATAGTTTATGTATAAATGTGAGAATGTGAAAAGATAATAATTAATTAATGTTAATGTCAATTTAAATTTGAACTTGAATTCAATAATAATAAATATCGAAACAATTATAAAAAAAATAGGTAACACTCTCTTTTTTTAATAAAGACGTAACAACATGATGTG
Source organism: Lagenaria siceraria (assembly GCA_002890555.2). Lineage (NCBI taxonomy): Eukaryota > Viridiplantae > Streptophyta > Magnoliopsida > Cucurbitales > Cucurbitaceae > Lagenaria > Lagenaria siceraria. The sequence goes on along the minus strand of CM016483.1, from coordinate 13,551,004 downwards.
GGTGTTTTTTTTTCTAATTATAATTTATTATTATTATTTTTAAACAAATTAATAAGGATAATTTAGGTTTGTCTTTAAAATAAAAAGACAATGTTATAAATTTAAGATTTGTTGGAGGACAAAATAGTCCAATAATATTCTCCTTTTAAGTCACTTTTGAAATAGTAAGATAAGATATGTAATTATAATTAAATCAAAATTATTATTAACTTTGAAATGAGAAATCTCTTACCTCCTTAAATCTTTAGATTCCTTAAAAAAAATTGTTTTTAATTTTTTATTTATACTTGACGATTAAATTTTAATTAATTATTGGTAATTAATTAATTAATTAATTCTAATTAATTCAAAACTTTATGAGGCATTAAGCTACAAATGTTATGTTTTTCTCAACAAAAGAAACCTAAGCTTGTAAGTGATGAATGATCTTTTATTTTTCAACAAATATTTTACATTAAAAAATATACTAATTATAAGATAACCAAAAAAATTTAATCAAAGATCTTACATATATAACATAATTTCTCAAAATAGATATGCTAAACTTATAAATATTGATAGACAAATTCAATTATATTCAAATCTACCAAAAGTGGAGTTGTAACGTTATAAGCTTTAAATCTGAGATATAGATTCCACACGTGCATTCCTTGCAACTTTAGTATACCACCAAGACACTTGTCTAACTCTTGCAATTTTTAATGTACCACAACATGATCTTGAGATGTTTTGAAGATTGAAGAGAACAAAAATAAAGAATAAAAAATGATGAAATTTTAAGTGTTGACGAAGAAAATGGTGAATAAAATATTCATTATATAGGTAGTAGAATGTGAGTTACAAAATATTTTAAATCCTATAACTTTTAAAATTCAATTATGAATTATATTTAAATAATGTTATAGTAAAAGATTTTGCATTCTAACCTTTTATTGTATCATATATATTTATTATTAATTAATTAATTAGTTAATTATATTTAACCAATTGTTCATGGTTAATAAAAGCATATGGGTGGTTACATTTTTATAAGACTACCTACCATTATCGATATTTAATTTCAACCACTACCCTCCGTAAAATTAAACGACACCATCAATGAGATTAAACCACTACCATTATGAAGAATCATTGAATTCGCCAAATTGCTAACCAAGTAACAACAGAAAGATCTATAATTAATGAAAGGAACCATTTTGCATAAAAAATTTCTCCATATCTAGTCTTTATATATATTATAGATATACAAAAAATAATGTATATCGGTTGACTGATATAGCAAATATATAGTATATTAGATATACTCGTTGATAGATAAATTATGTTAAAATTGGAATAATAGAAAAACGGAAATCTTGATTATTTTGCTATATGAGCAATTTTTAGAAAACCATGGTTAGATTTGCAAATACTCATTTGCTGTCCATTACAATTTTCCTATTTTTTTATTCTCTTTCAAAATTAATTCATCAAAGTAATTGTTATTTTTTTTCAATATATTCTCCTTAATGTCAAATTGTTTATATGTTTTATCCAGTAATAATAATAATAACAACAATAATCTATGTTCACCGGATGAGATTTGTACCATTTTGGTTATTGATAAATTCAGGGAGGTGATTATGTATATCTTTTCTTATGTCTTACTAATTGATTGATTAATGAGATATCTTTTCTCAAGTGATTTGATTCTTTGCTGTTAATTTTAAATCTTGTTGAAGGTGAAATCACACACAAAATACAATTTTAATCATTTTGATTGGCTCTTCAAGAGTTATATATATCTGTTGTTGGTTATTCTTGAATCTTTGATTATTGGAGATCATGATCGAGCTAATTTGAATGGTTGTTGAGCACACACTACATTTTATACAAGGAGAGCTTGTGAACATGAATCATCAAAGGGTGATAAGGATTGCATCGTAAAATATCCAAGGAGTTCTGCTAATATATTCATAAAATAATTTGTATTGTGTACTAATCTAATTTTGATAAGGGAAATTACTATAAATAGAAAAAAAAATATCAAACTATTTACAAATATAGAAAAATTATACTATCTATCGCGATCTGTCTATTGTTCAAGAGATAGAATTCATCGCGATCTATCAGTGATAGACAGTAAAATGTTTTTATATTTGTAAATAGTTTTGTTCATTTTTCTATATTTTACAAGAGTCCTTTTGATAATCTTATCTTTAGACATTACCTCATAAAGTAGGCTGAAAAATCGAACAATGTTAAAACTGTGGTGTGTTTATTTATGTTCATCTTTGTGAATATCTATTACAACCATGCATGTGTAGCTATTATTATAATTTAGGCATGCAAACTTGTAGGTTTCAATCGATCCAGACTTTTCTACTTTAAAGATTGTTTGTGTTATTCGGCTCAGACATTTATTTTATGTTGTTTTATAGCAACATATTGGTATTGTGCTATTAAAAAAATGTAAATACAAATACTAATGAAATTTTAAATTATTTAAAAATATATTACACCACAAGTGCATATACATTTTCAAATATTTAATTTAAAAAATAAGTCATTTAAAAAGATATAAAATATTTGGCAATCATTTAAAATGAATTTTGAGAGCCATTAAGATCTATTTAAATTTACTTGAGAAAAAAACATTTTTTTTAAAAAAAACTCATTTTTATTTAACCTTTTTTTATTAAAAAAAAAACTGTTTAAAATACAAGTAACCTGATCAAAACACATTTTTAATGTCTTCATTTTAAACGGATTAAAAGTATTGGAATAAAAATAAATTTTTGAAAAAACATTTATTTTTTAAATTAATTCAAACCCGCCCTGCATCATCGTGGTCAAATGTAAACACAAATGAACTTTTTTTTTTTTTTTTTTTTTTTATATATATATATATAGACAAATTTAATGAGGTCAAACACTCACTTGCCTCCAATATTTGTTATTTCTTAGAACTCTTTATCTTTTTTAATTTGTTTGTGGGACGTGGGTGGGCCCATGTATAAAAATATAATACCAAATAGTAAAAAAGGAACATATTGAATACGAATATGAGCAACAAGGATTTTTTTTTTTTTTTTTTTTTTTTTTTTTTTTTTTTTACAAGAAGGAACAAATTTTGGCATATTACTAAATATATATAACATCTATTGTTCGTAATGCATGTAGCAAATCAAACATCTATTTTCATATAATATTTTTCAATTACATGTTTTAATTTTTCTAAATTTCTAGTGTTTCTAAATTCCAACTAATAACTATATCGGTTAGAATTCTAAACTTTTCTAAAATTTTATGAAATAAATTGATATAACATTTAAAGTTCACCAAAAGAAATAAATTAAATTGATATTTGTCTTAAGAAAAATCAATTTATTTCTCAAAATATTTTAAACCAAAATTTCAGGGTCTTGTAAGCCCCACCACTGCATTTACTTTTTTGGAATTAAGCAATAGAACTATATTATTTTACTCCATATTTATACATATGTTGAGAGAAAAAAATCCAAACAACTCTATTTTTACAAGATGGCTTTTTTTTTTTTTCCATCTTTTTTCTTTCTTGTTTTTCTATTTAGACACGTGATCAAATTATAAATAGCCACCCAACTTGGAGAAGTTCAATTTTGACTCAAGATTAGTTTAAGATAACTAATTAAGGATAATTAATTTTTTTTTTATTGGTGTTATATATTTTTGCCACTATTAATATTTTTTTTTCAAATTTCAGATTTTTTTCTTTGGGTATTAAATTTTTAACCATTAAAACTCAAAATAATAATTAGAACTCTAAACATTCCGAACTAAATTAATTTGGATCATCAGGTTAGACTTTTGTTTTTAAATCACTCTTCACTTTTTCAGTATTATAACTTTTCTTGATAATTTGATTGGATTTTGGGAGAAAATCATTTTAATGGGATAGTTTTGAGTTGATTTTACAGGTAATCAAGTAAAATTTGTTATGATTCACTTATATATCTAAATTAATTAACTAGAAATTTAGTTTTGATTGGTGAAATTATTACCTTAAAATTTTAATTGATTGAATCTAAAATGTTTTAAGCATATATATTGATTTCTTTCAATTTTTTTAAAAACAAATCTTTATTGTTTTTAAAATTTTGAGGCGATGACCTTTAAATTAAGAAGTAATATTTTTTCATGAGACGAATGTTTGGTTATTTATTTATTATTTTTCTTTTACAATACGTGGGACGTGGGAATCAAACCTTTGACTTCAAGGTCGAGCTTTATGCTAGTTAGCTATATTCTTGTTGAATACTACGTTTGATTTTTACCAAACTTTATTTTCATTTCTATCTTTTTTCTAGTTTTGTCGTATGTAGACATGTGGCCAAATTATAAATAGCCATCCAACTTGAGTAAATTCTATTTGACTATATTTTTTCAACATCAAGAAATGAAAATAATATTTTAATCTTCATTAAGTTTTTCATAATAGATTTACAACGTGTATCTGTATGTATGTATGATACTTTTGAAAAAGTGAATGCAATGTTTTTTTAAAAAAATATTTTCAAGAAAGACAAAGGAAGGTGCACAAATTAAATTATTAAATGTGTTTGACATGTCACATTTTGACACGGTATTTTTAAATATGATGGTTATAAATAGAAACTATGGTCATCCCATTTCTCTCCACATTAATTTTTGAGTATTTTCTAACAAATTTTACAATCAAATTAATGGGTCTGCTAAAACTTTCTGTGTCTCTATTTTGTGTCTTGAGTATTATCACTATGCTTCCCCCATCTTTTAGCCAAGACTCGCCTCAAGACTATGTCGATGCACACAATAATGCTCGTGCTCGTGCTCGTGGACAAGATAGCCCTGTCCAAGTTGCCATTGAACCCATCCAACCCATCCAATGGGATGAGGAAGTGGCAAACTTTGCTAGGCAATATGCTAACGAACGTAGTAATGATTGCCAGTTGTTGCATTCTAGCAATAGGACTTATGGGGAGAATCTAGCAATGCATCCTGCTGAAATGTCTGGCATCGAGGCAGTTGAAATGTGGGTAAATGAGCAACAATTCTACAATTACGACTCCAATACATGTGTTGATCAAGAAATGTGTGGCCACTACACTCAAGTTGTGTGGAATAACTCAACAAAAGTTGGATGTGCAAAAGTGAGGTGCAGCAATGGCGGTACATTCATTACCTGCAACTATTACCCACCAGGGAATGTTGTTGGCGAGCGACCATATTAAAGGATCATTCTCCTTCAATAATTAAAACAATAAATTCTAAAGACTGTGACTTTGATATTATGTTTATGAGAGCATGTTCACTATTAATAAATAAAAATAATGCTGGATTATTCCACTAATCATGCTTTATCAAAGATTGTTATCCCCCTATTATTATCAATAAAATACTCAATAGTCTCAAATATTTGTCATTTTTTTTAACTTTAATCATAATATTTCAAAATTTCAATTTCAATATTATGTATGTATTGAATCATTCACATTCAAATTTTTATCATTTTTAAGAATTGGCAAAGATGAATTATGTGGGTCTAAGAGATCTATTTTTCTATGATGCTATTAGTATGATTGAATCTTTAATTGAGTGAATACCTCTAACTAAGATATCAAATAAAGTTACACATGGATCATGCCACATAAGAATGAGATTGTAGTTTTCGATTTCACAGACAAACCATGACTACATTAATGTAATTAAAACAATGTGTTGTATTTTTACTCAATAATAAAATGTTGTTTGATATCAAAGCAATAATGTTGTCAATTAAATTTAATGTTTTTCAGTAGTTGGGATTTTGATTGGGAACAACATAGAGTAGCATATGGCAATAAATTTTCTTACGAAACTAATATAGAGAAATTAAAAATAAAAGTTCTCTTAGATATGCTAAATAATATATTTAGTCTTATTGGAATATAAAGAAACTTTATACGTTTTTCAATATAATATAATCTAATGATTCACATTTTACTGTATTATTCTAATTATTCAAAACAATTGAAAATGCATGTAACTTCCCGAGTTTAAGGTAAATTTAGTTTTTTTATTATCTAAATTATTGGGTTTTGGTCCTTTTAATTTTGGTATTTAAATTCATTATTGGTGTAAATTGAAGGGAGCTAATACTTTTTGGGCTCATTGGATGAACTTTGACTTGGTCAAAGTCTAAGTCAACTAGGGTTTTTTTTTTTTTTTTTTTTTTTTTAAAAAAAAAAAAGGGAAAAATTCAGCTTATAGGTCGTCGCCTAACCCCTGCATCCTCCCCTTCGGCGCCTCCTCATCTGCAGCCAACAACCAACTGACTACATCGCCACTATGACATGGCATTATCATCTCTATCAATTGGCGGTGAGTGTGTCACCAGTTACCTCTCTCTCTCTATCTCCTTTTGTTTATCTCTCTGTCTCTTTTTTTTTTTTTAATATCTATACAATGTAATGTATGCATATTATTTAAGAAATAGTTTATAGCATTAATGAAAGAAAAAAATAGATACAAAATAATAGTAATAAATACAACTCTTTGAAATTTTTTGTTAGCTATAGCAAATATAATGTCTTAATAAATTATAATTATGTGTACCGTGGTCACCTTATTATCATAGCCTATTAATTATACTTTTAGTTTTTAAAATCAACGATAAATTTACTGTAGAAAAAGTTATAATAAACTTTTGCAACCAACAAAATAGGCTAATATGAGTGTCCCTTCAGATTTTTCTCATGTCGATTAATTATGGATGAATTGAACTGTCTTATTTATTATTTTATTTGCGTAAAATAAAGTTAATTTAGTTTTTCCAAATTTAGATAATGTAGACTTTCAAATTTTAGAAAATATATTTTTATTTCAATCTTAAAGACAAGGTTTTGAAAATTTTATCTTCTCCCGTAGATTTCATCCCCAAGTTAGAAAAATCTAGATCCTTATATTTGTTGATTGCTCTTTCTATTATGAGTTAAATTCTTTAAGGGGTCGATTGTTTCACGAACATCCTAGAGTGGGCTCTAGATTATTGTGTTTCCCTTGTGATATTGTAAGATGTCCTGACATCTGGAGATTCTCAGGCATCTTAGGATGCCCTTACGAATGACCTCTCGAGTTTTGGATGCTCTTCTAAAACATAGATTTTTCAGATTCCCGAGTTGAGGGCATCCCCATTTTACATTTTTGTCTTTTTTAAAAAAATTATATATATATATATATATATATTAATCTTATTTGCATTATATAATTAAAATAAATAATGTCAACCATATATATCATTTTTTTGTTATATCCTAATTCTTATTATTTTTTAGCAAGATATTCATATTCAAATTCAAATTCAAATTTATTTTAAAAAAAATATTAAATTATGATATATTATTTTGTTGAGAAAAATAATATATAAAAATAATATAAATTATACTAATTAAAAAAAATCAAATTGATAAAAACAAATATATTTTATAAGTTCAAATTATATCAAATTAATTATAAATTAATAAATAGTCATAAAAGACATTCTTGGATCATTATGTAAATTTAAGATATTCCCGAATAGAATTCCTACAAAATATACACAATTATCAAAATATTCCAAGATATCTGCAAAAATATTGCTACAAAACAAACATAGTAATCTAAAGATGTTGGACATCTATAATTCCGTATATCTATAATTTTGGACATCTAAAATTCTAATTATCTACATTCTCAAAAAACAAACGACCCAAAGGGATTCAGCTTTGTATATACAATTAACTAGCTTTGCAAGATTAATGAAGGTATTACACTTGTTCACACTTCATGTTATTACAATTATTGATTATGTTTCTCTTGTCAATTTAAATCGGTCACTTGAGTTAACATGCTAGTTGAGTTTTAATAATGAAAAAAAGTAACAACCCGACTTTTTCTAAAAACAGACCTAGAGTTTCTCATGCATGCAAATTTCAAAGTGTGGTGAACAATAAAAATAAAAGCATTAAATGGGGATAGACCTATAGACACCGTATTTGGTCCGACTCAATTTTATTTAATTAATTTTTTTTTTAATGTCCTCGTTATTTTAGTAATTTTTCTTTTATTTTTTCACAAGGAGAAAGTGGAGAAATATGAAATAAACTAAAAAAACAGGGTAAAAGAATATCTTCCTTCCCAAGGATTTCAACCCTCCAATTTTCTCTCTCTATTTATCTCACACTCTCCCCTCTCAAATGTAATCTTCGCATTTTCTTCCTAGTTTTAAGAGCACTTCTCAATAGCTCCTTTATCAAATTATTTTTCTCTAAAATTCAAGTACATATACAACTTGCATTTTGACTCAACTCCATTTTTTTTAGATTCACCCACCTATACACGTGCATAAATCTCGAAAAGAGGCATTTGTTAAATGAGAAATTTTAGATCAATCACAAATTGCCACGTCATTTCTCAAACTAATGAAAAAATTAGAAACAATTAAATTTTGGACTAATTAAAAGTTACATGTGTCCTAAATTGAAATTGAAGATGTAAATTGACAAATATTGATGGTGACACTTGTTTTCGTCTTCACTATTAGATCAAATTAATCATTTTTTGTTCAATTGATGGTTAATGTTTGGGCTAAAATCCAATTGAGTCCAATAAATAGACTTAATTAGGCGCAAAGGCCAACAAAATGTCTGAATCCAATTAGTTAGATCTAAGTGCTAGGTCCATGAACTAGCCAAGCCCAAGCCCACAAAGCCTAAGAACTTTATAAATAAATAGAGGAGTTCTCTTCATTTACAAGGTTTAAAAAATTTACACTTAGAGAGCCAAAAAATTTACACTTAGAGAGCCTACATAGAATTCTCTCTACAATCAGAAGACTCCCTAACTTCTGAAGTTGAATCACGCTTGAAGACACATCCACGTGCTCCGCTTCCATACATTAAGCACATGCGTTGAGAGAATCAGAGGATCAAGTACTAGAGATCAAACCACATCCGCATCAAATCTACATAAACACAAGTTCAACTCCACGAAACACGTTTCTCGGAAACATCGTACGAACAGAGGCATTTAATATTTGGGCTAAATTCCAATTGAGTCCAAAAATAGACTTAATTTGGCCCAAAGGCTAAGAAAGGTTTAAATCCAATTAGTTGGGCCTAAGGGTTAGGGGCCAGCTAAGCTCAAGTCCACAAAGCTCACCTGTTCCCTTACATTTGCAAGGTTTAAAAAATTTACAGTTAGAGAGCCTTGAGAGAATTCTCCTTCCAATTAGAAGAGTGCCTAACTCCTAAAGCTGAATCACAGTTGAAGACTGAAGTTCCTTGGAACACAAACATTCTTCTAAGACTCCAACTTCACGTGCATCCACGCGCTCTGCTTCCATACATCAAGCATACGCACTCAATTAAGAGAGAATCAGAGGATCAAGTACTAGAGATCGAACTATATCTACATCAAATTTACATAAACATCACGTTTAACTCCACAAAATACGTTTTTCCGAAAACTTCATGGGAAGACGGTCTATCATTGATAAACAATAAAATTTTTCTATATTTGTAAATAATTGGACTCATTTTTATATATTTGAAAAGAGTCATTTTGATAATCTAATCTTTAGGGATTGTCTCATAAAGTAGGCTGAAAAATCAAACAACGTTAAAAGTGTTGTGTGTTTATTTATATTCATCTTTGTGCATATCTATTACAAGTATGCATGTCTAGCTATTATTATTTGGTCACAAAATTACAATAATTAAATAAATTGAATAATTAAATCCTTTCAAATAAAAAAATTCTAAAATTTCAGGAACAAAAAGTAATTTCAAACCCCAAAAATTTATAGTTCAGGCATGCAAAACTTGTAGGTTTCAATCGATCCAAACTTTTTGACTTTAAAGATTTTTGTGCTATTTGGCTCAGACATTTATTTTGGCAACCAATTTTGAGGAACAAGGATTTCTTTTTTCTTTTTATTTTTGACAAGAAGGAACCAATTTTGGCATTACTAAATATATATAACATCTATTGTTTTTAATGCATGTAGCATAAATCAAACATCTATTTTCATATAATATTTTTTAATTAGGTGTCTAAATTTTTCTAAATTTGTAGTGTTTCCAAATTCTAATTAATAACTATATCACTTAGAATTCTAAATTTTTCTAAATAAACTAATTAAGATATCTATTATATTTTCGTTCTAAAACTCATTATCCAGTTCTATTATATCCATTGATTAAAAAAATATAAAAGGAAAATGAACGTTTTTTTTTTATCTTTTTTTTCTATTGTTTTCTAATTATTTATAAAAAAAATTAATGACAGTTCTTCTTGATAATTTAATTGAATTTTGGAGAAAATAATTTTATTTGGATAAGTTTAGATTCATTTTATTAGTGAAATTAGTTATGAACCACTTATAGAGGGTTTAAAGCTCCGTTTGGGATTTTTTTTTTTTTTTTTTTTTTTTTTTTTTTTTTTATTTTTATTTTTTTTTTTTTTGCAATCAGTGATTTTGAGAAAGTCTCAACTGTTACGTTGTTTGGTAAAAAAAGTTATCAATCTACTATAATCACTTTTTAATTTTTAACTAACTTGTGCAAAAGTTCATAACTACCAGCTTTTAGATTACCTCATGTGCTACCTTTTTAACTAATTAAATAAATATATTATAATAATATCTTCCATATTAATATATTTAGTCACATCTATTTTCAAAATTTTATTGATTTAATTTTTTATAACAATTATTTTTCTTAAACTTTTATTAAATAATTTAGACTAAACAAACTTAATTGAAATTCAAACTATATAAAATTTTAAATAAATATATTACAATCAATTATAATTTTTTTTATATTCGTGATGTCCGGACCAACTTACACACACCTTGACTAATCTCAGGAACAAGCCGTTTGACCCTACAACATTTGGGTGTCAAAAAAACTTATAGAAAATTAATTAATTATAAATTAATTATCAATATAAAAATAAGGGTTTTTTTTTTCAAATATAGAAAAATGAGTAAAACTATTTATAAATATAGAAAAAGTTTTCTGTCTATTAGCGATAGACCACAATGAAATTCTATCGCTTGAGCGATAGATAGCGATAGAAGTCTATCACTCAAACAATAGAATGCAATCGCGGTCTATCACTGATAAGCAGTGAAATTTTTTTATATTTGTAAATAGTTTGATATTTTTTTCTGTTTATAGTAATTTTCCTAAAAATAATTGAAATAATAAGCCTACTTTAATTTGGTTCATACAGTTAAGTTATACCAATTAATTAGTATTAATTTATCAAACACCGTAATTAATTTTTTCTAATTTAAATTTAAAATTTATCTAACATTATTTACTTCTTCTCACCGCTGATTTTTTTAAAAGCACAACCGCTAGCAATTATTTGAAAGCTACAACAATCTCAAACTAGCCTATATTAGTTCATTGATGAAAGTTGGTTTTAATTGACATAATCATTACCTTATGATAAATTTTAATTGATTCAACCTATAAAAATTTAGAGAAATTACTCTAAACATAAAAAATATCAAACTATTTACAAATATAGAAAAATTTCACTGTCTATCAGTGATAGACCGCGATAGAATTCTATCGCTTTCTATCGTTCAAGCAAATAAATTCTATCACTCAGCGATAGAATTCTATCGCGATCTATTTGTAAAATTTTTCTATATTTGTAAATAGTTTGACTCATTTTTCTATATTTGAAAATAGTCCAAAAATTTAAGCATATAAACTTTTTTTTTCTTTTTTATAGTAAAAAAATGGCAAATTAATATCAATTTAAACCCTAAACTTTCATAGTTGCATCAATTTAAACCCTCTATTATGTTTTATTTGAATACATTTACGAAAGTTTAGGGTTCAAATTGATACAATTATTAGTTTAGGGTTTAAATTGATACAACTCTCAAAATTGAGGGTTTAAATTGATATAATATCTAAAGTTGACCAAAGTTTTGGGAATAAATTCATATTTGCCCTAAGAAAAATCAATTTATTTCTCAAAATATTTTAACCCAAAATTTCATGGTATTGTAAGCACAACCACTACATTTACTTTTTTGGAATTAAGCAATGGAATAATATTATTTTACTCCATATTTATTAATATGTTGTTGAGAGAAAAAATCCAAACAACTCTACTTTTACAACATGGCTGTTTTTTCTTTTCTTTTCTTTTCTTTTTTTTTCTTCTTGTTTTCCTATTTAAAGTGGTGGTCAAATTATAAACAGCCACCCAACTTGGAGATGTTTAATCTTAATTCAAGATTGGTTTAAGATCAAGAACTAAAGATAATATTTTTTTATTGGTATTATATATATATATTTTTTTCAAATTTCAAAATTTTCTCTTTGGTTATTAAATTTTTAACCATTAAAACTCAAACTAATAATTAGAATTCTGAATATTCCGAACTAAACAAATTTTTATTATTTTTAAAATTTAGAGTCGATGACCTTTAAATTAAAAAGTAATATTTTACCATGAGAATAATGTTTGATTATTTATTTATTAATTTTCTTTTTCAATATGTGAGACGTGAGAATCAAACTTCTGACCTCAAGGTTGAACTTTTATGCCAGTTATCTATATTCTTGTTGAAGACTATGTTTGATTTTTTACCAAATGGCTAACTTTATTTTCTTTTCTATCTTTTTTTCTAGTTTTTTCCTATTTAGACATGTGGTCAAATTATAAATAGCCATCCAATTTGAGAAAATTCTATTTTGACTATATTTTTTCAACATCAAAAAATGAGGATAATATTTTAATCTTAGTCTTCTATATTTTGGCCACCATTAAATTATGTGTATGTATGTATGATATATTAGTTCAGGTTTTGATTAGAATTATTTGGTTCATAGTTTGGATTGGAAAATACAAGTTAGTTGGACTACTCTCATCTTAAACTATATTATATATAACTTTTCAAAAGGTGAATGCAATGTTTTTTTTAAAAAATATTTTCAAGGAAGACAAAGGAAGGTGCACAAATTGAATTATTAAATGTGTTTTGAAATCTCACATTTTGACATGGTATTTTTAAATATGATGGTTATAAATAGAAACCATGGTCGTCTCATTTCTCTCCACATCAATTTTCGAGTATTTTCTAACGAATTTCACAATCAAATTAATGGGTCTGCTAAAACTTTCTGTGTCTCTATTTTGTGTCTTGAGTATTATCACTATGCTTCCCCCATCTTTTGGTCAAGACTCGCCCCAAGACTATGTCGATGCACACAATGATGCTCGTGCTCGTGCCCATGGTCAAGATAGCCCTGTCCAAGTTGCCATTGAACCCATCCAACCCATCCAATGGGATGAGGAAGTGGCAAACTTTGCTAGGCAATATGCTAACGAACGTAGTAATGATTGCCAATTGTTGCATTCTAGCAATAGGACTTATGGGGAGAATCTAGCAATGCATCCTGCTGAAATGTCTGGCATCGAGGCAGTTGAAATGTGGGTAAATGAGCAACAATTCTACAATTAGGACTCCAATACATGTGTTGATCAAGAAATGTGTGGCCACTACACTCAAGTTGTGTGGAATAACTCAACAAAAGTTGGATGTGCAAAAGTGAGGTGCAGCAATGGCGGTACATTCATTACCTGCAACTATTACCCACCAGGGAATGTTGTTGGCGAGCGACCATATTAAAGGATCATTCTCCTTCAATAATTAAAACAATAAATTCTAAAGACTGTGACTTTGATATTATGTTTATGAGAGCATGTTCACTATTAATAAATAAAAATAATGCAGGATTATTCCACTAATCATGCTTTATCAAAGATTGTTATCCCCCTATTATTATCAATAAAATACTCAATAGTCTCAAATATTTGTCATTTTTTTTTAACTTTAATCATAATATTTCAAAATTTCAATTTCAATATTATGTATGTATTGAATCATTCACATTCAAATTTTTATCATTTTTAAGAATTGGCAAAGATGAATTATGTGAGTCTAAGAGATCTATTTTTCTATGATGCTATTAGTATGATTGAATCTTTAATTGAGTGAATACCCCTAACTAAGATATCAAATAAAGTTACACATGGATCATGCCACATAAGAATGAGATTGTAGTTTTCGATTTCACAGACAAACCATGACTACATTAATGTAATTAAAACAATGTGTTGTATTTTTACTCAATAATAAAATGTTGTTTGATATCAAAGCAATAATGTTGTCAATTAAATTTAATGTTTTTCAGTAGTTGGGATTTTGATTGGGAACAATATAGAGTAGCATATGGCAATAAATTTTCTTACGAGACTAATATAGAGAAATTAAAAATAAAAGTTCTCTTAGATATGCTAAATAATATATTTAGTCTTATTGGAATATAAAACGGCAAAAAAATATTTGCTTACAAAGAAAGAGGGAAAATCGAGACTGATTAGATGGATTTTGCTCCTACAAGAATTTGATTTAGAGATTGTGGACAGGAAAGGCACAGAAAATGAAGTAGCCAACCACTTGTCACGACTGAAAATAAAGGGTGAAGATTTAGAAGAAGTTAGAGACACTTTCATTGATGAACAATTACTGGCAGTTGACAATACTCCTTGGTATGTCGATTTTGCCAATTATCTAGCCGTAGGGATTGTTCCACTAGAAGCCACAAGTCAGAGATTGAAGAAATTATTCCATGATCTTAAGTTTTACTATTGCGATGACCCATATCTATTTAAGCTTGGATCTGATCAAATTTGGAGACGATGCATCGCTGAAGAAGAAGTATAGTCTATTCTTGAAGCATGTCACACAGTCCCGTATGGAGGACACTTCGCAGGAAGTAAAACTGCCGCCAAGGTGTTACAAAGTGGATACTTTTGGCCAATGCTATTTAGAGATGCCCACAAATTCCCCCAAGAGTGTGACAAATGTCAGAGGACAGGAAACCTAATGGCTCGCAGTGAAATGTCAATGAACTATATCCTCGAAGTTGAAATTTTTGATGTCTGGGAGATTGACTTTATGGGTCCATTTCCTCCCTCATTCAAAAATTCCTATATTCTTCTAGCAGTGGATTATGTCTCGAAGTGGATCGAAGTAGTGACAACTACTTCTAATGATGCCAAGGTTGTGCAGAAGTTTCTCCTGAAGAATATTTTCTGCAGATACGGAACGCCAAGAGTTTTGATAATTGATGAAGGCACCCACTTCATAAATAGAACAATAGCAAATCTATTGTGAAAGTATAATGTGAAGCACCGTGTCGCCACAACATATCATCCTCAGACTAATGAATTGGCTGAACTCTCCAATAGGAAAATCAAAGGGATTCTCAAGAAGACTGTAGATCCATCAAGGAAGGATTGGTCGTTAAGGCTCGATGAAGCTTTATGGGCTCACAGAACCACATTCAAAACACCTTTAGGAATGTCACCTTACCGTATAGTGTTTGGTAAGGCTTGCCATTTGCCTTTGGAGTTAGAGCATAAAGCATACCGGACAATCAAAAAGTTGAATTTGGATATGATCTTAGCAAAAGATAAGAGAATGCTGCAATTAAATGAATTAGAGGAGCTCCGATACCAAGCCTATGAGAATGCTAAGTTAAGCAAAGAGAAGATGAAGAAGTATCATGATCAAAAGATTAGGCCATCTAAGTTTGAAGAAGAGCAGCAGGTTCTGTTATTTAATTTCAGACTAAGACTGTTTTCAAGAAAACTGAAATCAAGATGGTTAGAACCCTTTGTTATTCATAAAGTCTACTCACATGGTGCACTGGACTTACAAGATAAGCACAATAACATCTTCAAAGTAAATGGACAAAGAGTGAAAATTTACTGGGGAGGAACAGTAAATAAGGAAAAAACCTCAATTTTCCTTATCGAAATAGAGTAAGTTGATGTCCTCCTGTACAAGTACGTTTTATTTTACTTTATTTTTTAATTTAAATTATTTTATAAAAAAAAATATGAGTAAATTGGTCTGCAAATAAACTCTGTCTAGGCTGGTTTTGTCAAAGGAAGAGGTATTTAAGATGACCATAGGGAACACCTCGACTTGGAAACCTACCTGGGAGTTTAGCCAGATGAACTTTTTAAATTATCTACTTTAAGTGTGCAGGTGTTAAGTCAAATTAAAAGAAAAAAGCTGCAAAAGTTGTACCTGCATCAACATAATGTTATGGGTACATGTGAGGAGAATGTTAGAAGATTCCAGAAAATGATCGTCATTTAAAGAAGTCAGTGGGCCAAAACTACCTATAAATAGATTGACCTGAGCTCATTTATTCCACACCTAAACTCTTGACCTACTCTAAGTTCGCGCGTGTTTTCCTTGCCATCGACGAAGAAAACCCATTCTTAAAGCTCGTCATCTCAGATTCTCCTTGCTCGATCAAACTTCAACTTCTATCTAAAGGATGAAGACAAACTCTAGCTCATCTTCGACTAGTCAGTCATCCATGGACAGACAGACCTACATTCGACAGACGACTCAACAACTCCATAAAGAGAAAGCGTCCGCTTCAGAGACCATGCAGAGGACGATGGAGCAAATGTCGCCTCTGGTCACTCCATCATCGGTCAAAACCCTAGAACAAGAACAGAATGAAGAAGAGTGCGCTCTTTTGAGCGTTCCCAAACGACCAAGGAAAAATCGGAGATACATTCTGTTGTGCATGGGTCGCGTGGACCTCGGGCTCATTAGAAGGCATGGTGGAAAGAAGTTCAAGAGATGGGAGCCCATCGAAGACGCGCATTGGCAGAGGAAGAAGAAGAGGAGATTCGATCGAAGATTTTGGAGCCATCCAATTCAGGTACGAGTTCTCAAACTTCTCGGTTGTCTATTAAACCCGATGAAGAAGGCGCTGGTAATTTGTTAACTGGCGCGGTGTGGAGACAAGTGCTGAAACACGCAACATGTATTGCGAATGAATGGAGACAACAATTTTGGGAGAACAAGAGGTTCGAAAAAGCTGTAGATGCATTAGAAATCAAAAAAGGATCAGGGCTTTGGAAAAAGCCTTAGCAGAGGACCAAGAACAAAGACTGAAAAAAGAAGAAGAAAAAAGAGTGGAAGCTGAAAGAGAAAGGAAAATAAAACACAAAGCTGCAGGCATTCGATGCTTTAAAAAAGGACAACAAAGCACTAATGCGACTACAGTAACCCTACCACAACAGAAGGCAGAGGCTGAGGTGGTTGAGCTGTGACATGAGTCTGATGCAGCTACAAAAGTGTTTGATAACTTCCTCACTTCTGAATCTGAGGGCCTAGTTGGAGAAATAGGGCCAATAGAAGAAGAAGATGTTTGGGGAGATGTTGAGGAGGGTCACAACCACAAAAGAGGCTGAGTAAGTGACTTCCAAGAGAGTCATAAGGTCAGGCAGCAAAGGGAAGGCAGAAGCAGGTGATTCGACAGTGAACAGGCAAAAGAAGAAGTTCGCTACAAGGATCATCCTCTCATCCACGAGTGATGAGGATGATGATGAGGTGAAGAAAATGGTAGTGCTGAAGAGGAGGGAATTTTTTTTGAAGAAAATGGGTTCTCGAGAAAGGAAAGGGAATTCTCGCGCTACATCACACAAACCATTGCTTACTACAAGTGGGAAACATTGTGTGAGCAGCTGCCAACCATGAGCATAACTCTAGTTCGAGAGTACTACCTGGGGATGAAGGTAAAGAAGGGTATCTCCAGAGTTCATGGGGTGGAAGTAGACTTTTCTGCAAGCGCCATCAATGTTGTATACGGGTTGCATAACGATCATGAGGAGGAAAGCTTTATGAGGATGTACAACCCCTCGGAAGCGCAGGTTAAATAAGATTGGAGTACCTGGGGTTGAGTGGGTGATGTCCTCCATTGGATGTCGTACCCTTAGGCCAGGAGACATCAATGAGCCCTTGGCTGCCTGGCTTTACTTTCTCAAGCACAACATCATACCCACCACCCATGACAACACCATTTCTTTGGAGAGAGCAATGTTATTATATAGCATCAGGATGCACCTTTCTATCAATTTGGGAGGGATTATTAACCAAGAGATGGTTGAATGTGGCTCGAGAACTAGGGGTGGCTGTTCTTCCCTTCCCTTATTGGAGAATTATGGGCTCGGGCTGAAGTTGAGGTGGATGAGGCAGAGGAGTGCTGTAGACTCAAGCCTGTCGCATGGGCCTCATTCGAAGATTGCAAGGAAATATAGCAGCCCGCAAAGGTAAATCCACCAAATCTCCATCCACGGCCTCCCCTTCAGTAGCAAAGACAACTCCATCTAAGAGTTCTGTGCAAGAGCCAATCAAAATCCCTCCACATTCACCAACAAAATCAGGCTTCCAAACTCCTCCTCCTCCTGCTCAGCAAACTGCCACATCAGCACCTCCTCCTACATCTATTTCAGCCTCTATCACTGATCCCCCTGATACCACTACAATAGGTGATGTGCCTGCAGGCCCTTCTCAGCAGCCATCTGGTGCCAACCTGCCCTCAGTTCATGCCACAACTGTTGTTGGTTACATGATGGAGCAGTTAGAGCAATTCATGCAGCAGTCCCGAGATTATTGGAAATATGCCAAGGAGAGGGACATGGCATTCTGTCAATTCTTCAGCTCTGCTCAGCCTGACTACTACCCTAAACTCCCTATTTTTGCTAACCACGTCCTTCACGATCCTCTAGGCAAAGAACAAGACCTAGAAGTTGATGGTTATACTCCATCTCAGTATGAGAGTATCGTGTTCCTTCTCTTGTTCTTTACTTTGAAACAAAAAATTAACTCAGATTTCTTTTTACTGCTTTATTTTTAGTTTTCTTTTTAGTATAACTTAGTTTGCTTTTAGTTAGTTTTATTTTGTTATGTTGGATTATAATTTTTGGTTGGCTGGATATATTTGATATAGTTTTCGTGCTTGTTGTTTGGTTTGTTGTGCGGAGTTGCTCTTAATGATGACACTTATGGCATATTTCTTTATGAATATCTTGCTGTCAACTCCAATAGAATGCAAAATCAAGAGTTTTATTTTTGTTTAATTGTGCAAAACATCTCTAGGCTAGTCTTCCACATGTCCACTAGTATAGCATTGTAGGAGAGCTTAGCCTTACTTGTTGTATCCAAGCCAAAAAGTCACCATCTTGTTTTCCTCTTTCAAGCAATGAGGACATTGTTTATTCTAAGTTTGGGGGAGGAAATATATGTTTATGTAGTGTGAGTAATACTTGTTTTGAATTTATAGATGCTGTATGTATGTGTTGTGCTACGCCGAGAAGAAGAATTTTTTTTTGGCAAATTAGAAAAAGAAAAAAAGATAGCTAGGATGACATTCCTCCTTCCCAGACACTACAACAAATTTGGGCTTAGATGTCGGTTGGAAAAAATAAAAATGGATATACAATGTCAGTTGTAAAAAGGAAAAAAAAGTGGATCTTTAATGTCAGTTTTAAACCGACATTAAAGATAAGCTACAATGTTGGTTTAAAACCGACATTGTAAACCCCCTAACTAAAAACATTATTTCTTAAAAACTTTTTTCTCTTCTTTCTCACAAAGTTTCTCTCCCTCCCCAAAGCTCTTTCCCTGGGACTTCACCATTCGGCCGCCAACTAAGGAAGTGAATCGGCAGCTCCATTCCGGCAACTCCAGCGTCAGATCGTCCTGCTCATGTTCCAGATCTGCTAGTCGTCTCGTGTCTTCGGTTCATTATAGATCTTCTCCAGCCGATCGTCTCGTGTCTTGGGTTTGTTCCAGATTTTCTCTAGCCGGTCGTCTCGCGTCCGTTTCGCTCCAGCTGGTCGTCTTGCGTTCGTTCAGCTCTAGCCGTTCATCTTGCGTTCGATCCAGATCTACTCCAACCCATCGTCTCGCGTCGATCGTCACACGTCTGTCGTCTTGCGTTCGTTTTATATCTTCTCCAGCGTCGACAATCTGTTCCAAATCTGCTCCAGCATCGACACGTCAGTCAGCTCGCTTGCCGTTCGTTCCAGATCTGCCAAGATCTACGTGCTCCGTTCTTCGTTCAGTTCGTTTTGGGTTCGATTTGTCAAGTTCGGGCATCTAATTCGTTCTCCGTACAGATCTGTTCGAGATCTTCAAGGTCGGATTTATTTGGGTTGTTTCATTGCTCCAAAGGTAAACTTTTCTTTTGATATTTATTTTCAATTTAGTAATCGAAAGTTATTTCATTATTTTTGTTTTTATGTTAATGATTATGGTTCATAAGACTTTTATTTTTAGGTCTTGTTGATTATGATTCATAGTTGTCTCATTTTGTTTAAGAACTTCACTTTTATTTTTAAAACACAGTTTCTTATTAAAACACCTTATGAGTAAAAGTTCATTTAGAACTATTTTGTAAACATGCAGGACTAAAGTGCTTGTTTTGAAACTTTAGAGACCAAACAAACATGAACTTCAAACTTCAAGGACCAAAAAATTTTTTGCCCAAAATTGTAATATCAACTTTTGTTAGTGTTGAATGAGAAATTTTGGGTCAATCACAAATTGTCGCGTCATTTCTCAAATTAATGGCGAAATTAGAAATAATTAAATTTGAGACTAATTATATGTTACATGTGTCCTAAATTGAAATTGAAGACGTAAATTCACAAATTATGATGGTGCCACGTGTTTTCATCCACTGTTGGATCAAATTAATTATTCTTGGTTCAATTAATTATTAATATTTGGGCTAAAATTCAATTGAGTCCAAAAATAGACTTAATTTGGCCCAAAGGCCAATAAATGCTCAAATCCAATTATTTGGGCCCAAGGGCCAGGTCCATGGACCAGCCAAGTCTAAGCCCGCAACCAATCTAAGAACTCTATAAATAGAAGAGTTTCCCTTCATTTACAAAGTTCAAAAAATTTTCACTCAGAGAGTCTTGAGAGAATTCTCCCTACAATCAGAAGACTCTCTAACTTCTGAATCACACTTGAAGACTAAAGTTCCTTGGAATACATACCTCCTTCCAGAACTTCAACTTCAAGAACATCCACGTGCTCCGCTTCCATATATCAAACACACGTGTTCAATTGAGAGAGAATCAGAGGATCAAGTACTAGATATCGAACCACATCCGCATCAAATTCACATAAACACAAGTTCAAGTCCACGGACCACGTTTCTTTCAGAAATCCCGTGCGAACAAATTGGCACGTTCAGCAGGACATCTCTACCTCTCATCTCTCTCAACAATGAAATCAAGCAATGGCCTATAAGAAAGTTGCGTCCAATACTCCTGCTGCAAGCGATGCATACACAGGACCCATCACTCACAGTCGCTGAAAGGGGATCATGCAGAAGAAGGAACAAGGTCCTGTCTTTGCAGAGAACATCTGGAGGCGGTTGACAAAATTCCCTAAAGGCGGAATTGTCATCAAGAAAAATCCTTTGTTTGACAACTCTGCTCCTCCCTCTGACCCATCCAAGAAAGAATCACACCCTGATGTAATGTCCGTCATGATGGCTGATGTAACGACTTAGACAACCATGGCAGAAATGGAGAGAAAAATAAATTTCCTAGCCAAAGCTCTCAAGGAAAATGCAAGCTCGAGAAACTGCTGAGTCGAGCCAAACCTCTGTTGTCAAGGCAAATGACAAAGGAAAAAATCTATTGTAGGAAAGCTAGCTGCAACACTCTACCTCCGTCGCTTCAGAAGTAATTACTATTTATTGTGTGTTAATTACTAATTATTCAGAAGTAATTTTGGTAGATTTAATGTGTTTGCTAGTGGATTTCAGGTTATAACAAAGAAAAATGAGTTTTGGAAGCAATGGAATCAAACTGAGTGAAAACCGTACAAGAATAGCTTAAAAACCCTTGAAAAACAGGGCAGTGTAGAGCAAGAGCGTCGCTAGGCTGCCCCTTTATGCTCAAGACCTGACAGCACCTTATTTTTGCACACTCAAGAGCGTAGCAACGCTGGGACAATGTAGCTATGCTAATATGCAGTGTAGCGCTACGCTATGATAAAATTAGACTAGCGTCACGACGCTCTTCTGCAGCATATCGACTCTGGCTTTCCTTTTTAATTAGGAGATATTTTAGGAAATCTTTTCCTATATATTGAGGAGGTCTTTGACAACCCTGATCACGAAATATAAGAGCTTCAAAGTGAGATTTTGACACAAGAAAAGAGAGGAAATTGATTAGAGAAGAGATCCCGAGGTGCCGGCCAAGTGGAGATCAAAGGAGTTCAACAACGGGAGGCGATTCAAGAGATTTTCTTCTTAAGTTTTCTTTTCTCTTTACTCTTATGCTTGAAAACTCATATGATAATATGTATTTAAGAGCTATGTGTGGCTAGACTCTTAGTTTTAGGGTGTTGGATGATTTAATTATGAATTTAAGTTGATGTTTTAGTATTTTTCATGGATATGTTGAATGATATGTTTTCAATACTATTGTGCTTTATTCTTCCTTGATTGATCATCAATGAATGTTAAGTTAGATGTATGATTGAATGATTGTATGTCTAATTGGATCTATAGTATTGAACCTTTAATCGATCTTTCATGAAAATAGCTAGATTGTTAAAGGAAGTTGTTGACAATTATTCTTAATGTTATGTATCTTAACTTGATTTCATGAAAATAGTAATCAATTAGGTTGCATAAGAAATGGTTGTCTTTGAGAGAAAATAATCTGGATAATAGTTTCTAGACCTAAACATATCGTTTGCTTATAATTTCATGAAAACCCTAAAGCTTAACTTAATGAAGTAATTAATGATATCTACACCTTAGAACGCTTTGATCTCTTGATTTTTCAATTGCTTTTACTTTCTTTATTTGCGTTTCTAAAAAAAAAAACTCGAAGTTAATTTCTTAACTATAGCTTAGTATTTAAACTGTAACAAGGTCCTCAGTAGAATGATACTCGAACTTAACCGTTTTATATTATAACTTGACCCGTGCATTTGCAAAAATCGCACATCATAGGACATGATCACAAACACCATTAGAGCTTAGTACAAAGGACTGTCTCATAATTATTTTATGTATTATAAATCATATACTAAAAGAGTTGATAATTTGAGAATGCCTATCCTAGGATGCCCTTACTAATGACATCTCGAGTTTTGGATGCTCTTCTAAAACATAGATTTTCCAGATTCTCGAGTTAAGGGCATCCCCATTTTACATTTTTGTCTTTTTTTAAAAAAATTATATATAATGTCAACCAAATATATCATTTTTTTTTGTTATATCGTAATTCTTTTTATTTTTTAGCAAGAATTCAAATTCAAATTCAAATGCAAATTAATATTTATTTTACAAAAAAACCTTAAATTATGATATATTATCTTGTTAAGAAAAATAATATATAAAAATGATATAAATTATACTAATTTTTAAAAAAATCAAATTGATAAAACAAATACATTTTATAAGTTCAAATTATATCAAATTAATTATAAATTAATAACTAGTCATAAAAGGACATTCTTGGATCATGCAAATAAATCCCAATTTTGATATTTTATTTACAATTTATAAAAAAAATCTAGTTTATCTTTGATTTGGAGTTTTTAATTTAGTTTAATTTCTAATTTCTAAATTTAACTTCAATTTTAGTTAAATTACTCAAATTTTATTTGATTTCATTAATGTTTTGTTTCTGCTTCTTTTTTATTTTCAGAGTTGTTGTTTTGGCAATGAAGTTTGAAATAAAATAAATTGTCTCTTATGAAAATTATTAATTAGGCAATGAAATTTGAAATAAAATAAATTGTCTCTTTTCTGAATTATTATTTTGGCAATGAAGTTTGAAATAAAACAAAATTTCAATTTTTCAAAATTGGATTTTTGAAATAAGAATTCTACAATTTTGTCAAAATTAAGTTTTGACAATGAAGTTTAAAATAAAATAAGTTGCCTACTTTCTAAAATGAAATTCTAAAATAAGAACTTTGTTTTTAAAGTTTAACTCAAGTTTACCTTTTTAAGTCTTTAAAATAAATTTTGTTTTTAAATGAACTTCTAAATTTGGAGTAAAAGTAGTGTTCTCTTTCTGGGATTTTTCAAAATTCCAAAAATGCATGAAACTCTCCAAAATTAAGTTATTTTCAAACAAACAATTGTTTTAGGGAATTTAATAGTGTTCTCTTTCTGGGATAATCATCCCAAAAATACATGAAATTTCCCTAAAAAATTTGATGATGGAATATTAGGAAATATTGACTTTATAATTTTCGTGAGGAATTATCTTAAAATTCAAGGTAAATTTCAAGATTTTTATAATGGTCTCGAGCTACTCATAATTATTAATTTGTATTTTGCTAATAAATGTGAAGTAATATCATTGGGACATTCAAAATCAAAACTCAAAAATATTTTCTTTTATGACCAAAATGACGAAATTACACCCAAAGAATGATTGGTGGCAACTTCAAAGCTCTCACCTCGAAAGAGACCCATAGGGAAGGACATCAGCCGATCCACGTTGCGATGACGTTGGGACAAGACCAGTCAAATTACTTTATTTAGTAATAAGAAAAAAATAAACGTAGGGATCCCTTGAATCAATAAATTGAACGAATTAAAGCTTGGATGAAAAATATTTGTCTTATATTAAGGCCAGTACTTAACAATCCTAAATAGTTTAACAAGAGAATTAACAAAGCAAAAAGTTCATAAATTCATGACGACTCAATGATCCTCATGGCATAATCAATAACATCCAGACAACCGTTTCAAATGCCTTGATAGCACTAAAAATGTGTTATCTCGCTTCACTCACTGAGACTTTCTTTGAATATTATTTGGTTAACTCGAGCATGTATCAAGGCTAAGGTACTACTATCTAGCTTGGGATTTAGGTGTATCTTTTGATTGGAGAACTCATGAGATTATAATGTTTTCATCTTATAATTTTATTATTATATGACCTCTCTCCTTGATTTTATTCACTTGTTGGATGTGTTTGGGAATACTGACAATTAGTCAAGCATGTTTAACTCATTTTTATATATCTTTGTTGGGTTTTATGCCCTAAAACTCGTAGATAGTAAATGTTGTATTTTGACCGTCATTAATAAATGATTATTCATTATTATTCAGTAAATGTTATTGATTATTTTATCTTATTTTAATAACCCTAAAATCCAATAAACTAACATCCTAGGCTGTTTTATGAGTCTTGAACAATATGTAGAGACATATAGAGATCAATGTTTAAGTTACAGCCTAAAGGGTCTATATAGTATAAGGATAGGGCTGGGTACCTTATCCTGGTAACACTATGGATACGACCCGCTTTGTATTTAATACAAACGTAATAATCCAACGCGTTCGTGTAGGAGACATGCGAGTGGGGGTATCCTATGCAATGAGTTTGCATAAGACTGGATCACGAAATAGTAACCACTAGATGTAACTCCGTTGACTGGTTAGGTTTCTATTTCAATAGGTTGACCTAGGCAACTTAGTCTTAATCTTGAGTATATTATGAACTCCTGTTCACGAGGGATTGTCCTTTGATCTGTATGGGTGAGAGTGGCTCGTTTGTCAACTCGATATGCCTACTATTTTGGGGACAAGACTGAGTGGGGAGCTGGGAACATAATTATACAAGATGGATTTCACTCATTCCCGACTTTAGGGTAAGTAGATAAGTGTTCCCTTAAGTGGTGTCTCTGGGACTTGAACAAAGGGCCCTACCCTCTCATGGCCCGAGAGGGGTTTCTGTTTGATGGTTGGACCATAAACAGGTTGTTCATTAGAGGAGCACTAGTACTTAAGGATTTAGAAGTAACCCAGGGGTATAACGGTAATTTGACCCAGCTGTTGTTACGAACACTTGTGAAGGACTAGCTTGCTTTATTGGTCTATATCCGTGGACACAGAAATATATATACAGTGAGAAGAGTGCAGCTGTGGGTCTTTAGTGGAGTGTACCCACAGTTAACGAATATTGATTAATGTGGTTAATGAGTTTAGCCCGTTAATCTCATATCGTTGGAACTTCTGATCTGTAGGTCCATTAGGTCCCCTTCCTAGCTCGTAAAGAATATTGAGGCAATTTATTCTTGGTTGAAATTTGAAAAGTTCAAATTTACTAAGGGAAAAGTATAATGTATAATGATACATTATAATATAAAGTTTATTTTACAAATTAAACTTTATAGTATAAATATAATTTTGGATATGATTCAAAGTTAATTTGTAAGAGAATTAAATATTTGAAATTGTTCAAATATTTTTTTTATATGAATTAGATTTTTATTAAAATTATAGGTTAAAATTAATGTGCATTAGATGTACATTAAAACTATAGGTTATGAGAGAAATGTATTTGAATTTGATTCAAATGCAGGTTAAAATTAAATATTTGATATTTAATTTGGTAATTAATTAATTGGAGAATTAATTAGTTATTTAATTTAATCTAATTTAATTAAATTTGATTTAATTAAATTAATTGAATTAAAACTATAGGTTATGTGAGAGATGTTTATTTAAATATGATTTAAATGAATTGATTAATTAAATTAGATTTAATTAATTATTAATTATTAATTTAATATTAATTAAATTAGTTGTAACTCCCATGTAGGGGAGTTACTTAATACGTGGGATAACACCCACACGTTTCCCATTTTCTCTCGCTTCTTTATATAGCATCTAACAGAAAAGAATTGAATGCTTCATTCTCTCAACAAAAAAAAAAAAAATTCTCTGCGTTTTTTTTTTCCCTTGCCAAAAGGTTGCCACAAACCTTTCCTCAAGATTCAGAGAAAAGGAAGGTCTCCAAGTGGTGATGACACGTAGGTTTTTTTTCTCTCATTTTTTTTGTATTCTATATGTTTAACCTAGATTATTTTAGTTTTTTTTACCAATGTAAAAGTATTTCAAAATTTTTAAAATTAATTTTGAGATACGGTTCTGATACGTTTCCGCTGTGCTTGGGTTTTAATCTCAGCAATCTTGACCTAATACGTAATCATTAGGATTTTAGATCGTCAAGTACCAAAAGTTAAGTTAGAGTTGTTTATTGATTCGACAATTCCAATTCAATAGCATTTGTAACGCCTCCAACTCCTGAAACCTTCCAATAGGATATTACCACACCCAAGGACTTAGGACACACAGACTTCCCTCAACCGAGAGCAATATAGAACGGAGACTCAATCTCTTGGAGAAGAAAGATAACAATTAAGAATTTAGATAAATAAATAAATGAATAAATAATTCCAAAATCATTTTCAAAAAGTAAAATTAAATCCTTGATCGGGTTACTCCTAACCAAACACAAGAATAATTAACAAATGAAATTAGAGAAAAAGAACGACTCAAAGACTGACTACCACGACCCATCTACCACAAAATACATGAATAAATAAAATGCGGAAGCTTCTAACTAATCCCTGTTTGGCCCAGTCACGGATTCTTCCTATCACCCGTCGGTCCGTTTCTGCTTTTACCTAAAATTCATAAGGAGAAAGGAATGAGTATAAAAACTCAGTAAGTAATCCCATTGTCGGGATTTCTACTGTACACAAGCAACCTGCCCGCCCCGTCACCATGTCTAACGGCCTGAAGGCACGCCGTCAAAACTGAAGGAGTCTAACGAACTGACAACAAAATACCTTGAAGGAGTCTAACGAACTGACAACAAAACACCGCGGGCAGCAACGAAACCCCACAGGCCAGTCTGGACCGAAACCAGCCGATGCGTCTGACAGCGGCGAGCGGTGATCGAACGGACACCTTGCAACGGCCGAACATCTGGCGACGAATGCTGCCGGCGAGCGACAGTGACCCGATGCGAGTGCGAGGGCGCTGGAGGCGCTCACGGAGAAGCGGTGCGACTGGATCGACACAACTTCGGCTGGTTCGAGCGACGAACGGGCTGGGCGACGGCGGCTGAAGCGAGCGGCGAATAGGCTGGGCGACGGCGGCTGAGCGACTCAACTAGCACGAATGGCAGCGGCACAAAACGAACGGCGGCTGGCTTGACTGGATGCTCGGCGGCGAGACAAAACAGACGGGGGGTGCCGCGACGCGAGGAAGAAGAAGAAATGAAAAGAAATTCTTTTTCCCTTTTTTTGAAGTTGCACGCAGAACGAGACAGATAAATATAAATATATATTATATATTTAAACTTCAAAACCCTAAAAAAATTTATATATATATATATTATCTTAAAAAATATATATATATATTTCTTTTCTTTTCTCCTCTTTTTTTCCAACTCCACCACTAAGATCTCCAAAATAACAAAACAAAATCAAATTCTAAAATTTCGATAAATAAATTCACCACACTTGCAAATTTGGGACATTACAGCATTTGTCTTACTAACTTAGGAGAGATTCGCATCGAACACTTAATTAGGCAATTCCCAATTATTTCGTTCGGTTTAGCAATGGCCCTAGATCTTAACGCTAATTGATTTGCATGTTTAGGATGCTTTTCATTTAAACATAAAGATTGGTTTGATTTATAGGACTCCTCTCAAGCTTTTCTAGATGAGGTTGGTTAAGTTTAAGTCTACAAGATTACAAGCTACATGTATGATTAACCAATGATTGAGTGACGCAATCAATAGTAACCTTAACATATCCCAGGCTAGGTATTTGTCTCATTGATAATTTAAATTCAACCAACTCGTAAATTGTGATTCCTTGAAATTAAAGCAATCAAAATCAACTCAACAATCGCCCCCCCTCCCCTTTTTTGGTTACTTAACGACAAGTAATTTGGAAGGAAAATTGATCGGATCTCTATAGATCGTATCTTTTACTTTCCTAATACAACTGAATTAGAGTAGGAATTAGAACAATTATTTGATTGAGTCAAAAGTCTCAACAGCTAGAAAAAAAATACGTGAAAATTGTGAGTATTAAGAATACTTAGTAAGTAAATCTCCTGATGGGGTCAAACATGCACATTTATTTGACAAAGATACTAAAATATGCATAGCTTACATATAAAACAAGAAAAAAATTGCATGTGTGCACTAATAAAAGTATGTCGTCAAACTACATCAATTCCAAGCATGCATAGCTCACATAATAAAACAAGATAAAACGGATGTGCACACCTATAGAAGATTTTTCACCCCCACCACATAGATTCCAAACATGTATATGCAACACAAAAAAACATAGAATATACAAGTACTTGTAAAACTAATCGCAAATGTGCATGCATAAAAGATTCTTTCGCACTACATTGATTCCTACATTAGCACACATACGACCATCGCAAAAATTCATAGAACAAACATTGTGCAACATAGTTCATAAGTTTAGCATCACAATTTTCTTAACAAACTCAATCAGTTAACATACATATCCAAAAAGCTTGAAGGTCATTGTCAAAAAAGCCACTTACCTTGGATTAACTAGATATTAACGAGATAAGCTTTCCCATTTAACTTACGAAATCCTCACTTCAAAAGTCTAATAAAATTATTATGGTTAAGTCATAACCTAAAACATCACAGTTTCTACAATTAAGGCCCAAATCCAATTTATAAATCCTCTTAAAAATCGTCAAATGACTTATCCAAATTTTACCGTAACCTAATTTACCACAACTCTTGCAAATAAGACTTAGCCTAAGCAATTACACAAGAACAAGGGTTAGTAACCCAAATTATAGCAATCATGATGTGGTTAAAAGGACTTCAAAGCCTTAACGTTTACTGAAACATCACCAAATATCGATAACCTTGCTGAACAACGACCTTAAATTCCTCAAAACCTTATATCTAGACTTGAAACAACATGGGTAAAATGTTTTAGGCCAAACCATTTAATGGGTAACTAATGACCAAAAATGTATACGAGTTATTATGGTTTAGAAAATAGGGATTAAGTACAAAAATAAGAGTGATTGAAAAATTATTTGCAGAAAATGAATTGGCTGGAAAATATTTGTAAAAATAGGGCACATTTTTTATCTTTATTAAATTCAGTCATTTTTAAAAGACTGAAACATTGACCATCTCTCCACCTCAGCGCCACATGGGAGACTACTGGTTGACTAAAAGGCGTCTGTTTTCTTTTTTTTCTCTTGTTTAATCCCTTATTTTTGTAAGTTTAGTTTTGATATTTTCTTTGAACTAAAATTTTGTCCTTTTTTTTTTTTTTTTTTTTTTTTTTTTTTAATTCTGTCTTTAAAAAGTAATATTAATTACTATGAATTTTGTAGGTGAAATGTAAATTTACTAGGTTACACGACCAATTTTGAAATTGAACTTCATTTTAGTAGGTGGGGCTTAGCTTTTTTTTTATATTATATATTTCTATTATTATTGTTTATTATTCTCTTTTGAATGGAAGAATTATTGATGTTGGTCTTTGAGCATGATAAGAGATATAGAAATAAAGAGATCTTTTGGTTTATTTTTAAAGCATTTATACAAAAAAAAGTGTGCTAAAAAATATTTTGAAAGATGGATTTCATCAGGTGTTTATAATAATTGTTTAAGATTTGATTTGGTTTGAATTTCTTTTTTCTCGAAGTGAACTTCTTCTCTTAAGACTAACAAATTAACTTTTGTCCATGTTCTGTTAATACTTTTAAACTTGATCATCTTAATTTTTTGTTTGCAAAAAATAATTTGAAATAGTTAGGATTTAGAAATTATTTTCATTTTTTTAAATCAATTTCACCCTCACAAAGAATTTACTAAATATTTCAGTGAATATCTTTGTTGTTGGTACTTGCTATGGTTCTATGATTGTGCTAATGTATGTTCGGATATGCTCAAGTTTTTCTCAATACTAGCCCAAGTATAAACTAATATTCAGATTTCTCGATGAGGACCGAGGTCGAACATGGGAATTTTAGACTAAACAAATAAATGAAATGTAAATCTTGCGGAAGTGTGCAAATAAAGTGAGGTATTGGTGATAAACATGCAAGAAATAAAATAACTAGCAACGTGCAACAAGAGGTGAATAATCATTGATGTGGGTTGTGCAAACAACGAAAATTTAGTTTTCTTTAAAATGGAGAAAAGAGGGTTGGAGAAAACTCTTCATCAATCGGTCGAGTTCTTCCTTAGTTTCATAGTTCATGCTTCTAAACCTATATGGTTCATACCTCTCGGCAGATGAGTCACATAAATCATATGTCTATGATGCATGCTTGTTTAGTTAAGTCTAAGATGATTTCTATGTCTAGGATTAATTCTTAGTTACACAGATGAGATCTACAGTTACTTGCTCTCTCGAGTAGTTAACTATTTCTACCTAAATCAAGTTGTCAAGTGAATTTAAGCAATGAAGGGTAAAGATGCATCAATGTAAACGAACTAGAAACTAAGTTTAAACTCTTAAAATCGATGAATGTTACTCTCCAACCCCTCAAGCGATTTAGATACTCATACTTGTTTGTGAAATGAACTTAAATCTGGAAGACAAGAGATGAATCATGATGTAAGAAATAGATATATATTAAGGGACATAATGATTTGTGTTCTTTCACAGTACAAACAACAAAATTTGCTTCAAGGTACAAAAATATAGAATGATAAGGTGAAGAGATGAAGCTATCGGCGGCAGTGTCCTGTTCGCCGACAGAGATGGTGTTTTCAGTGTTTGCTCGTGTTAAGGAGAAGGACTGATGAGGCATCACTCTCTTTTGAGGTTGAGGTTCAGCAGAACTCCAACGGAGATGGAGATGAGGCACTCGACTGTCGTCGAGAGGGGGAAGATGTTGGGCGGGGGCGCGATTCCAAACTTCTCTTTTGCACGAAGAACCCTAACCCTAATTCCTAAAGTGTCTATCTACAAAATTCTTTCTCCATAATTGTTCCCTAAAAATTGTTGTTATGATTGTTGCATATTAAGCTGACTTTTATAACCCTAGATTGTACCCTCCATTCTGACGCAGGGGGGACCCACGACTCGTTCGGCGTCGTCCTTTCTGACAAGGTAGTCTGTCTCTGTCCAACGACTCAAGGTGCCAAAAATTCTCTGTCTCCAGTTATCAAGGTCAGGCTCCCCGAGGGAACAGAATTTGTCTTTTAGTGCCATACGTTTGGTATATGCATTTTTGTTTGTCTTCGACGCATGCGTTGAACATCGACTACCTGCAAAATAGGGCGTTCAAAGGCATTAAGCTTCAAAATAATCTTTCTTCAGCCTATTTACAAGCTTGTACGCATACTAAGGATATATCAAAGATTAAAGCATTAGATGATGCGTTTTTCAACATTCTTTCACCATTATTTTAAGAAAGAAGGACAATAACTTGTATTTCTACAAGTTATCAATCTTGAGTTTTGATACTGTTGTCATCTCTTAACTCATTGAAACTTAATGATGTTAGTTGACCAATTTTATTTATTTGGCTCATAATTCATGTTCATTCCAATTCATCTTAAGTGGATCATCTTTGTGAAATTGCCAAAAATATGACATATTTGAAGGAGTTAAAGATTTTTGGGATGGTTTTTAAAAAGAAAGACTTTTAGGACAAATGAGATTTGAAATGTCCATTATGCCCTTAGTAAAAAAAGCCCTAAAACACTTCTATCTTTGCGATTCCCATCTTCTCTCTTGCAGGTGACTTCAACGACACGGTGAGGCAAGCAACTTCGAATGACAGCAGCACGCGGCAATGCAATGTGGACGGTGCGGTGATGCGATTTGGATGGCGCGACCAAACAACTTCGAACGACAAGGCAAGCGACTTCCAAAAGTGCAACGAGGTGACTTCGGACAGCGTGGCGACTTCTGTTTGTTTACTTTCTTGTGAAAAAAATTATTTTAGTTTTCCTATTTTTTGTTGGTGAGAAAGTTTGGTTTGAGTAGACTAAGTAAGAAAAGTTCTACTTCTTTTACAATAAAATGTTTACTGATTTTTGCTAGTTTTTAGAGTATTATTTACTATTTATTGAATTTTGTTGATGTTCTTTTTTGTTTTTTTCTTCTCCTGGAGATATTCACTATAAGTTGGTTATTATCTTAGTTTTTAGATCTTTGATGTTTCTGATTTTTGTAGGGATTTTTAGGTAAATTTGGTGGGTTTAGGCATGTTTTAGATAGTTTTTTTTTTTTATCAATATTTCGCAATATCTCGCAATAACTTTCCAACTTCTAAACTTGAAATACTCAACCCCAAGTCATTTTTATATGTGTTTTAGGTGATTTATGGTGAATTTGGACATGTTTTAGATAATTTTTTAGCTACCGTTTTTTATGTTTTTTATCTTGCAACAACTTTCCAACTTTCAAACTTGAAATGCCCAAAACCAAATCAATTTTATATGTGTTTTAGGTGATTTAGGGTGGGTTTTCCTATGTTTTAAATAGTTTTTTAGTTACTGTTTTTTTTATCTCGCAACAACTTTCCAACTTCCAAACTTAAAATGCCCAAATTCAAATCATTTTTATATGTGTTTTAGGTAATTTAGGTAGGTTTTGGACATGTTTTAGATAGTTTTTTTAGCTATTATTTTTTTATCTCGCAATATCTCGCAACTTTTCTACTTTCAAATTTGAAACGCTAAAACCCAAATCATATTTATTCATGATAGGTATTTTAGGGTGAATTTACATTAGCAAGATTGGTGAAATTTTTGTTTTAATTTTTTTTGTAGGAATTAAAAACTTTTCAATAATTTAAGATAATTTTGTAGATGCTACGACCTATGTAGGCCAACAAAGGATTTGTTGTTGTTGTTGAACACTTTAGTTATTTTTATTATTGTTGGAGAGGTATGAAATACAACTAATATTTGTCATATTGTTTGTTATCTCGCAACATCTCGCAATAACCTTCAAACTTGAACACTCAATTAGAGCTCATTTTTATAGATGTTTTAGGCGATTTAGGGTGGGTATAGACATTTTTTTGCTAGTTTTAATTTTTTATCTCGTAATATCTCGCTACATCTCGCTACATCTTGCAACAACTTTCAAACTTGAAACATTTAATTTAAACTCATTGTTATAGGTGTTTAAGGTTATTTAGGGTGGGTATGAACATTGTTTTGCTAGGTTTTTAGCTACTGGTTTATTTTCATTGTTGTTGAAAAATTTAGTTCTTTTCATTGTTATTGCTAAAAAATAGTTAAAAATGACCATACACACCCTAAATCACCTAAAACACATATAAAAAGAAGTTCCAATTGAGTGATTCAAATTTGAAAGTTGCAAGATAAAAAAATAGTAACTAACAAAATACCTAAAATATGACCATACCAACCCGAAATCACCTAAAACACTTATAAAGATGAGTTCCAATGGAGTGTTTCAAGTTTGAAAGTTATTGCGAGATGTTGCGAGATAAAAAAAAAAAATAATAGTTAACAAACTACCTAAAATGTGACCACACCAACCCTAAATCACCTAAAACACCTATGGGGAGTTCCAATTAAGTGTTTCAAGTTTGAAAGTTGTTGCAAGATATTGCGAGATAAAAAATAGTAATTAACAAACTACCTAAAATATGACCATACTAACTCTAAATCACCTCAAATACCTATAAAGATGAGTTCCAATTGAGTATTTCAAGTTTGAAAGTTGTTGCAAGATGTTGCGAGATATTGCAAGATAAAAAGCAGTAGCTAACAAACTACCTAAAATATGACCATACCAACCCTAAATGACCTAAAACACCTATAAAGATGAGTTCCAATGGAGTGTTTTAAGTTTGAAACTTATTGCGAGTTGTTGCGAGATGTTGCGAGATGCTGAGAGATGTTGCGAGATAAAAAAAAATAATAGTTAACAAACTACCTAAAATATGACCACACCAACCCTAAATCACCTAAAATACCTATAAAAATGAGTTTCAATTAAGTGTTTCAAGTTTGAAAGTTGTTGCGAGATATTGCGAGATAAAAAATAGTAATTAACAAACTACCTAAAATATAACCATACTAACTCTAAATCACCTAAAATACCTATAAAGATGAGTTCCAATTGAGTGTTTCAAGTTTGAAAGTTGTTGCAAGATGTTGCGAAATATTACGAGATAAAAAGCAGTAGCTAACAAACTACCTAAAATATGACCATACCAACCCTAAAACACCTATAAAGATGAGTTCCAATGGAGTGTTTTAAGTTTGAAAGTTGTTGCGAGTTGTTGCGGGATGTTGCGAGATGCTGAGAGATGTTATGAGATAAAAAAATAATAGCTAACAAACTACCTAAAGTATGACCACATCAACCCTAAATCACCTAAAACACCTATAAAAATGAGTTCCAATTGAGTGTTTCAAGTTTGAAAGTTGTTGCAAAATGTTGCGAGATATTGCGAGATAAAAAATAGCAACTAACAAACTACCTAAAATATGACCATACTAACCCTAAATCACCTAAAACACCTATAAAGATGAGTTCGAATTGAGTGTTTCAAGTTTAAAAGTTGTTGTAAGATGTTGCGAGATATTGCAAAATAACAAACAGTAGCTAACAAACTAGCAAACTGATTCATGTTATGAAATGCATGAAATTAGGCCTTTATTTTAGTATTTTAATGTAAAAAATGAACTCTTGCATGACTTTTATCCAAAATTTGATCTTAATATGCTTAAATGAGGTTAATGAGGACTTTGTGTAATGATGATTTTTGTGGATTTAGTGCAGATCTGGTATGTTTTTGACAAGTTTCTAGCTAATTTTCATGTGATGCGCCTATAGCAGCAAGTGGTGTACTAGCGCTGTCGAGTCCTAATTTTTCAGATCTGATTCTGCCCGAATCAGCTGCGATTTTCTTGGCTAAAAATCCTCCATTCTGCTTGGTGAATCTTCAGAACGCAAATCTCGGCCCTCCTTAACCGATTTGGGGTCTATAAAAGGCGAAGAAACCCTACATCTTAAAGGGGAACTCACCGCCGCCGCAATCATCACATTTCTTCTCCGTTTTACTGTCAAAATTACAGCACCTTAGGATTCTTCTCTAAGTTCATGTCAGTAGTCTTAAGAACAAAAGTTCCTCTAAGGCCTAGCGGCTCTATGATTACTCTTCTACAGAAGTGTGTGTTGAGGCAAGATTCTTTCTTGAAAAAGAAGGGATCGTCCTAGGGAAAGACTTGTACTTGATCCCAAGTTTACTTGAGTTGTCTCTATTTTCCAGCTTTATTATTTTCGTGTTATTTTTCATTTTACATTCTACCAATCAAACGTTATATTGTTGCTATGGTTTATGATTTAATAAAAATAATTATTTTATCAAAAGTCATGAGCTAAATATTTTTAGGGGTTTAACAACGTGAAAGCCTCAGGGTTGTTATGGTTTAGGTTATGTAATGCTCACACCACTTTATGTAATTACATTCTCTTTGTTGATTTTAAAAGATAAAATCGGTAAGTTAAATTGACCATTTGATTTAACGATCTAACGGAGCTTTAATGCTGAGAAGGTTAGGGTGTAAGCGGGTTTCACAAAGGGATATGGGACTAAGAGCCTAGATATAGGATGGTCATGTTGCTTTAGAAATAAGGGACACCATAGGATAAAGGAATTGAAATTGATTTAATCTAAGATCCAGTTAACAATGGAAACATTAGGCATTAGCTGCTTAGAACTCGTAAATGAACTTGATACAAGACCGAATAGGTGTAGTTTCCTGTCCATGTGTAAATCATTGTTCGGTATGATGCGATCACTTCACTTAAGGCATAACACCCAAATGGCCGTAGCATTGTTTACCCCTGTTTGATTCTTATTGTTATTTGTTTTTAAGTTTTCGTTCACAAAAAATTCTAAATTTTCTCTTTGGTTACCCTGGTTACATTGGTCCCGTGGGATTAAACTCAATCTAGTTCTATGGGATTCGACACTTGGAATACTCAAAGTTATTACTTCATCAATCGTATATGCTTGCATGTAGACCTTACGTATTCTATATTTTCTATCATTTTAATCATTCTTACACGTCCGGTCGATCACAAACAAAGGTCCATACCTACCTTAAATTGTCTATAAAAATGAGTTCCAATTGAGCATTTCAAGTTTAAAAAGTTATTGCAAGATGTTGCGTAATAAAAAATAGTAACGAAAAACTAGCAAACAAATGTCTAGAAATTGGGAAAATCTGCCGACTATATTTCAACCCTCCATAAACTTAAATCTCGATTTCCTCTATCAATCAATCTAAACAAACACAAGAAGACAAAGAACACCCATGTCAATCAAATCTAAAAAACATGGAATTCTTGAATATGGATAACTGCCTTCCGAATTTGTAGCCACCATCCCTCCTAGCCGCTTCCAAGTAGTCGTAACCACCTTCTGAAGTTGTAGTCGCCGTCAGTCATCGAAGTTGTAGTCGGCCATTGAAGTCGCAGAGGTCGAAGTCGTAGCAATCGTGCGCGAAGGAGATGGAAATTAATCGTGCGCACATATTGATGTTTTAGGTTTTTTAACTAAAGGGTAATTTGGACTTTTCAGATGCTCATTTGTCCTAAAACTAAATTTTTTTAAAAACCATCCTAAACTTCTTTAGCCCCCTAAAATATATCCTATTTTTGGTTATTTCCCCAAAAAGTTCTTTTCTCACTCAAGGACATAATGGACATTTCACATCTCATTTGTCCCATTTTTTAAAAAAGGTAATCCCAAAACTCTTTAAACCCCTTAAAAATGTTTTATTTTTGGCAATTTCCCATCATCTTTCACTAATGAATAAAAGTATTTTGCTTTCAATGTTACATTCATTTAACTAATTTTATATCATAGTTCAAGCATAAAAATACCAATTTTGGCAAATAAAATATTGAGTAAATTCTTTGTGAGCTTGAAATTGATTTTGGCAAACCATATGAAATCTTAAAAAATTATTATAAACACTTAATGAAATCCATCTTTCCAAATAATTTTCAGCATACTTTATTTGTACAAATACTTTAAAAACAAGCCAAATTCAATGTACATTATTTCTAAAATCTCTTTATTTCTCTATCTCTTGTCATGCTCAAAGACCAATATCAATAATTCTTTCCTTCAAAACACAAATTTAAACAATAATAATAGAAGTATATAATATATAAAAGCTAGGTCTCACCTACTAAAATAAAGTTCAATTTCAAATTGGTTTGGGTAACATAGTAATTTTAGATCTCACCTACAAAATTCATAGCAATTATTTTCCTTTTTTAAAGATAGAATTAAAAAAAAAAGGTTGAGTTCAACAGAAAAAGACAATAAGGAAATTTTTTTAATTCAAATAGAATTTTAAAATTGAACTTACAAAACTAAGGGAATAAGCAACCGAAGAAAAAGAAAAGAAAAAAAAAAAAAAAGATGAGAAAGCAAACAACCCCCTTTTAGTCAACCAGCAATCTTCCATGTGATGCTGAGGCGGCGAGATGGGCAATGTTTCAGTCTTTTGTAAAGATTGAATTAGAGTTGGCAATGGGGCGGAGCAAGGCTGGGGCGATGTACTCTCCATTTTTGTCTCTGTAGAAAT
Source organism: Lagenaria siceraria (assembly GCA_002890555.2). Lineage (NCBI taxonomy): Eukaryota > Viridiplantae > Streptophyta > Magnoliopsida > Cucurbitales > Cucurbitaceae > Lagenaria > Lagenaria siceraria. Next base: position 13,512,652 of record CM016483.1, on the reverse strand, counting down.
TTGTGATCTTCATTCCCGTCCCATTCCCCGTTTTAGAGAATTGGGATCAGGGTCGGAGAATCCTTGTTCGGTGATTGTATCCCTACGGAAAATTTTTTTTTTTTTTTATTATTATTTTTATTTAAAATCAATTAAAATTTGAAATTTATATTAAAATTATAAATATTTTAAGTAACACGTTAGTATTATTATTGTTTTATTTATTTAAATTAATAATAAAAAATATTTTAGCTTTGATTTATTATAGATTTAATAAAAACTAAAAGTTAATTATATTATGAAATGAAATTATAAAAAAAAGGTTTTAAAAAATAAAGAAAAGCTAGTGTTTTAAATATAAATAAACATATTTATATACCTATACATATAAACAAATAAACAAATAAATATATATATTAAAAATAAAAAAGTATTCGGGGCGGGGTCGGGGACGGAGACGGGGCGGGGATAACTTCCCCGTCCCTAGTTTGGGAACCCGATTTGTGTTCCCGATTTGACCTCATCCCCCGTCAAATCGGGGATTTTCCACTTTGATCGGGGTAGGTACCCATGGACATCCGACCCGTGGGAATTTTTGCCAACCTTGGACTGAATCTTAAGGAATTCAATCTTTTCAAAAAGACTGAATTTAATACAGACAAAAAAATGTCCCCTATTTTTTTGAAATGTTTTCTAGCCAACTCGTTTTCTCTACACATAATTTTTCAATCACCATTTTTGTACTTAATCCTAGAAAATAGTTGAGAATAATCAAGGTCAAGTGCAAGCATACTCTATCAACAAATAGTAAAATGTAGGTATTCTGAGTATCGTTTCCTGCAAGACTAGTTTATGAAATTTAGTTTTTAAAGAGAGTTTTCAAAATAAACAAGTGGTAACTAGTTGAAAATAAGTGAATGTCTTAACCTTCTTAATACTAAGACTTAACTAACATGCTAACTCGAATGGCCGTTTATAAATCAACAAGATAAACATGATTTTCAACCAAAGAAAGAGAAGAAAAACAAAGGTGCAATGCTTCACAATGTCTCAAGCCACTCTATCATTTGCCTTTGAAAAAAAAATAGTCATGAGATTGTTTCCTATGCTTAAGCAATAATTATTGAAGTCAATTATCATCAAAACTAAAAATGTTATAAGTGTAGAAAGTAGTAAATTTTGAAGTAGGAGTTCACTGATAACTTATAGAAATATTATTCCGTCTTTTTATTCAAAGCAATTAGCAAAATTCACAAGGAAATGGTATTATTTTGACATGATTTCTAGCAAATAAGCATATTTTGCGATCATGCGTTTACAAGCACTTAAAATCTGGAAATTATGAGAATGTTATATTTCACCGCAGGAATGAATGAAGAAAAAGAAGAATTGTAAAAGAATGATGCAGCCGTGATCGCATGAACATAAAGAAGGCACCCAACTTGTTTTCAAACTATACCATGTGATGAGATAAGAGAAACTGACAAACGCACAGACGGCGATGGTCAAATCCACAATGCAAGTTGGCAGCTGATATGATAGATTCACAGAAGAACCAATGATCCCGTGACGCGACGAAGTCGGCGTAGCAGGGCATGAAATTAAATGCATGGCGTCAGTGAAATCATTGGAGAGAAACTCAAAGCTTCACCTTTTTTATGCCTATAAATACCCATAATCTGTTTTATTGTTTAATGCTCACATAATCCTTTGCTTAAATTTGTTGAGAGATAGGTTTAGGGAAAGAGTTCTTGCTTGAGAGAGTAAAGAAATTATAGAAAAACATTAAGCAAAAAGAATTAGAGCTTTAGAAATAAAGTAAGATCTTCAATTGAATCAACCATTGCATACATCTTAGAGATAAGACAAAATGTGGTTCAAAGTCCGAGAGGTCAGTGGTAATCTTAGAGGTTGATAATCACATCTCATGTATTAGCCGAGAAAATACTAGGAATTCTTCTTAACCCTGTCATTATATTGATTTATATTCCTGCATAACTTAACTGCAATTCATCGACAACTATCATCTTCCACCCTTACTCATCGCATCTCTCTTTTGTTTTTGTAATTAATAGATAGTTTATACATAAATCTCATCTCATATTTCTTTGTACAAACATTCATTGCATAAAGATCAAACCCAAATTTATTCACTAGTGTGTTGAAGTCCCCATGTTCAACTCTGGACTCACCAGAACCCTCATCTGAGTTTATACTTGTACTTAGAGTAGGAAAAAACTTGCGTTCATTGCATTACATAGACAAATTTCCTTTTTTTAACGCGAGGAACACACAACATTATACATTTATTTATATGTATTCTGAGCGCAACACTCACGTAGTCCTTAAAGTTGCTCCAATGAAAGGCATTTTCGGTTTGGATAGAAGAAAAAAGTTTCTATATATTGAAACATACCAGATTTTAGAAACGTGCATTGGTCTACATGGTTTATAGGCTAGCATTGCCACCGAACTTGTCAACAATACATAATCTGATTGATGTGTCCATGATACAAAAGTATGTATCATTTTCTTTCCATGTCTTAGATCCCAAGCCACTTCAGTTGAGTGAGGATCTATTTTATGAACAGAAACTTATATATGTTATTGTTAAAAGAGACAAGGAAGCTAAGAAATAGGGAGATTCCTATGGTGAAAGTGATGTGGAGGAATCATTGGTAGTTGCTGCACTTGGGAATTAGAGAAGGATATAATAGAGAAATACCCAAATCTCCATTATGAGGAGCAGGTAACTTTCGTGGACGAAAGTTCTCAATTATGCTTTTGCTAATTTAGATAAACTAGTATAATAAATTATGTAAATTTAGTTTAAGATTCTTTCAAAACTTAATTTAAGATAATTGAGAGTTATTAAACTTAATTGATATAATTTTTTTTTTTTATCAAAGTCGATTTCAGTATTTATTTGCATAGGATTATTATAATTCTAGAAATTCAATCATAATATTAGTAACTTCTTTAATCTATACTTAGTTATTTGAATATTAGAAGGAAAGAATGTATATATATATGGGACTCTTTTCAAATATAGAAAAATGAGCCAAACTATTTACAAATATAGAAAATTTTTACAGTCTATCACTGATAGATCGCGATAGAATTCTATCGCTTTCTATCGCTCAGACGATAGAATTTATTTGCTTGAGCGATAGAAAGCGATAGAATTCTATCGCGGTCTATCACAGATAGACAGTGAAATTTTTCTATATTTGTAAATAGTTTGATATTTTTTCTATTTATAGTAATTTCCCTATATATATGTGTGTGTGATTAATTAATTTCGTAAGAATATAATATTAAGTGGATGTATGGTCTTGTTATTTACAATTTTAGTCATTTATAACTTCTTGTCATAAGCTTTTCATTAAATTATTAAGAATATAAAACAAGATTATTAAGGCCCCGTTTGATTACCATTCAATTTTTTGTTTTTAAAAATTTGTTTTTGGTTTTCAGTTTTTTTTCTTTTTAAAAAAACTATACATGTTTGGTTACTGTAACTACCCGACTCTCTAAGACTTACTAACATCATGTTACTACATGCATGCATAATTAAAAAATAAAATTCTTTAGCAGGTGTAACAAAAAACACGATTTCATTAAATAAATAAATTTTACGGAATAGTAGTTCAAAACTCAAAACCTCTATTCGGGTACCCCTATTACAAAACAGTTAAAACATAAATATCTAGAAAACTGAAATAACAAAAATGCTAAAAGTTTCAAAAGAAATTTAAACATCATAGACAGGCTTTAAAACATGAAAACGATGTGAATTTTGGTCCCATGGCACTATCACATGTTCTTCTTGTCATGTGTCAGTGCATTCTTTACAGAAAAAAATGGTGAGTATAAATACTCAGTAAGTAACCTCACTACCGAGGTCAGGTTATGCATTTATGTCCAATAAATGCAACATACTAGTGGGACATGCATACATCAACTAATCTTGGATGATCATCTAGGGAGCAATTCAACCCAACCTAACACGCATCTGATGGTCCGAAGGTTCACAAACATAGTAGGGCACCCGGTAACATAGTAGGAAACCCGTTGATTTTTGGGAACATAGTAGGAAATCCATAGGTTCTCGATAACATAGTAGGAAAACTTGTGGGTTCTAGTAACATTATAGTTTTAGGAGAGTAAGTCGTCACTTCTTAACTTAAGATATAACATGTTTTCAATAAATTTCACAACATAAGTCAAGTACATGTCTCAAGATCTCACACATATTCATATCAGTCACATGCTAATATCATCATGTTCATAAAACAATTCTATTCACGTCATTATCCAGACAAATGGAAGACAATCATACTATCTAAGTCGCCTGGATCAAAGACAGTTCTAATAGTAAGATTACTTACCTCAAATTAAGTTTAGAATAATATACCTAACAAAGACAATCTTCAACAAAAACCCAAATTAGAATCTACACCTAAATCCAATTTTTTTACCCAAATTTTAAGCCGCAACCAAAACCAAATTAACCATAATGTAATCCAAATAATTTTACCCCAAAGTATGGCTTGAATCAAAACCACCTCCAATCTTCCAAATCAACGCGACTCTAATCCACCTAACAAAAATTAACAATTATTAACAATTAGAACTCAAAATCCAAGCTAAAATTGAATGGGTAATCAAGATTCATAAGAAAACCCACCAAAATCTTGCCAAAACCGAACCGAGATTGCTGGACAGTCACCAATAATGCTCTCAAAGTTCAATCTAAAACTGAAACACAATGAATATCAATCAATTGAGACCAAGAATCTTCAAGAAACTGAATTGAAATAACAAAATTTGTTGAAGCCAACAACGCTACACAACGGCTGTTGACCACCCCGAACGATAGCAGTGACACTATGAAGGTAGACTAAGGTGGTGGCGAGCTGATAACGACGTCAAAACCCACAACAATGTGAAACCCATTGCAATAAAACCCACAGTCGACGCGCTGAACGACGGCGTCTTTTTTTCACGCTTGCCAAGAGTGATAAATATATATATACACACACGTAAACACTTTTTTTTCCTTTTCCTTTTCCTTCTTTCAATTAAAATACAAATATCTCAAATCCCCAAATTAACTTCCAAATCCTAAAATTAATATCTTTAAAAATCCAATTACCCCAAAATTTCAAATTTCAAACTTCAAAATTACAAATCTTTTATCCAAATCTTAAATTGAATTATTCTAACAAATTAATTCAATTATAGCCTCAAAACTCCAAAATACACCCAAATAATTAAGATAATAATTTCAAATTTACCTGAAATTTTGAAATATCACTGTTACTGTTTTTGGTTTTCTATTTTTTAAAAATAAAAAAAACAAAAAATATGTTTGGTAAATTTTGTTTGTTTTCTATTTTTTAGAAAGTTGAAACAAAAAATATGTTTGATAATCAAGATTTTTCTTAAAAAAACCAAAAATAAGTTTGATGATTTTTTTAGTTTTTCATCTTTTTTTATCAAAATAAAATTAAACTATATTTACAATAACTTTCCATCTAATATACATAGTTATAAAATTATACCTTTATTTTTAACCTCTTATTTTTTTCCCTTAAAAATCCATATTGATAAGGAAAATTAGTTTCAATGACAAAACTACTGAAAATATTTACAAATATAGCAAAATTTCACTGTCTATCTGTGAAATACCGCAATAGACTATTATTTGTGTTGCAATAGACACAAAAAAAAAATCTATCATGGCCTATCGCGATCTATCACAGATAGACAATGAAATTTTGCTATATTTGTAAATATTTTGGTTCACTTTTATATATTTGAAAACAACCCTATTGATAAAAGCATTATCAATATTTTATATATACAAATTAATCACAAAGCAAATGAAGAAAGATAACAAAAATAAACATATCGATAAAATACAAAAAAAAAAAAAAAAAAATAGTTTCATTTGGAATGAAGTTCTCAAAAAAAAAAAAAATGAAGACAAGTAATCTAAAGAAATATGGAAAAGTTATAAGGTTAATTCATGGTTTTTATAATTATAAATGCACAAGTTATATTACATATTATATCAACTCAAGTATCAATCAATACAATAGCAAGTGGTATTTGGAGTATTCCAAAATCGATTCCTTATGGACACGTTACGAATCAAGAGTTCTAAAACTATTCACAAAGCTTCCTTCAATGTTGTGTAAAAATGGTCTATAAATATATCTGTTGGTTGAAATTTGATGCTACAACTTTGAAGGCAGTAAAGGTAAATTGCGGTAAAAATGGAAATATGAGAAAATCTTATAAAAAAATGTTTGTTAATAATTCAGTTAATAAGTATGCTGACTTAGCTTGACTATTTGACTCTCTTTACTTTCACAGCTACAACATTAATCAAAATGTTTTTCAAATCGCAATGCGTTCTTTAATCGTGAAAACCTACTATACCCATCTTCTGATGCAATATAGAACATCGAACTAGTTGGAGGTCATCTATGCTCATTAAAATGCGTTTACTACTATTTCTTTATATATAGCTTCTGAGTGGCTTTCATTATCCCTAATAAAAACTTAGTGTATATTCTCACCCTCAATTGTTTTAAATACTTCCACACACTTACTTTTTTCAAAGGTTCATGTGCTATTGTTTTACCTCGAATGGTTATATGGAGAAAAACACTTTTTAAGTTAAAGAACTTTTAAAGCAAAAAGATGCACATTGGATTCAAAGAAATATTCTACTAACACAAGTAAACTGCTACAACATAGCGATATGATTCAAGTCAAGCCTTACACTAGATAATTAGTTGTTGCAATATCAACAAACAGACAAAAGAATATTAAACAATAGTTTAGAGAAAACTCAATATATGAATGGTCAGTTTGTTAATGCTGCAACTTTTAATTTTGTATGGGAGATTCTCTGAAGATCTTCAAAATAATTCTTCACGAGAGTTTCTCCTTATCTCTAAAACTTTCTGATCTTCTATCCTCTCCATTGGAGAAAATTTAGGTCTATTTATACAAAAATATAGGAGACCCACCTGATAGCGAATTATGCTTCTGCAGTTCTTGGATGCTATACACTTTTACATATTGATGTGACAGGCAACATCTCTTACCCTTGCAGCATTCAATGTTCAGACAGCTTTTCAAACCTTTGCAGCTCTCAGGTTTGGCATGCTTAGATTGATTTGACAGTGTTTCAAGATAATGCAAGTTCAAACTATGAAAATGCTACAACATGTTGATGATTTAACAGCTTCATGCACTTCTGCCACCTTCAGCTGATTTGTCATGCTCAAATGATAAGCTGACTATTGGGTTTTATGCCTTAGTAGATAGTAAATGTAATTTTTTTACCGCCATTAATAAAATATTATTAATTATTATTCAATAAGTGTTATTGATTATATTATTTTTATCTTGTATTAATAACCCTAAAATCCAATAAACTAACATCTTAGACTATCTTCTTGAATATTATGTAGAGACAATGCGGATCAACGTTCAAGATACAGCCTAAAGGGTCTATAGTATAGGGATAAGGTTGGGTACCTTATCCTGATAACAGTATGGATACGACTCATTTTGTATTTGATACAAACTCAATGATTCAACGTGTTCGTGTAAGAGACATGTGAGTAGGGGCTTCCTAGCAATGAGTTTGCATAAGACTGGACCACGAAACAGTATTCACTAGATGTAACTCTGTTAACTAGTTAGGTTTCTATTTCAATAAGATGACCTAAGCAACTTAGTCTTAATCTTGAGTATATTATGAACTCTTGTTCATGAAGGATTGTCTTTTGATTTGTATGGGTGAGAGTAGCCGATTTGCCGACTCAATACGCCTACTATTTTGGGGACAAGACCGAATAGGGAGCTGGGAACATGTAAGTAGATGAGTGTTCCCTTAAGTGGTGTCTCCGAGACTTGAACAAAGGGTTTTACCTTCTCATTAGCCCGAGAAGGGTTTTTGTTTAATGGTTGGACCATAAACAGGTTGTTCATTAGAGGAACACTGGTACTTAAGAATTTAGAAGTAACCCAGGGGTAAAACAGTAATTTGACCCAACTGGTGTTACAAACACTTGTGAAAAACTAATTTGTTGTTATTGGTTTATAACCGTGGACACAGAAATATATCTACAGTGAGAAGAGTGCAGTTGTGGGTCTTTAGTGGAGTGTACCCACAGTTAACGAATATTGATTAATGTGGTTAATGAGTTTAGCCAATTAATCTCATATCGTTGGAGCTTCTGATCTGTAGATCCATTAGGTCTCCAATTAATCTCGTATCGTTGGAACTTCTAATCTGTAGATCCATTAGGTCTCCTTCCTAACTCGTAATGAACATTGAGGTAATTATATCTTGAATAGAATTTGAAATGTTCAAATTCAATAAGGAAAATATTATAATGTATAGTGATACATTTTAATATAAAATTTATAGTTTAATTAAACTTTATAATATAAACTTATATGAGATAATTATATTTGAATATGATTTAAATATAAGTTAAAATTATTTTGTAAGAAAAAGTTAAAATTAAATATGTGATATTTAATTTAATGATTAATTAATTAGATAATTAATTAATTAATTAATTAATTTTAATTAAATTAAATTTGATTTAGTTAAATTAATTGAATTAAAACTATAGGTTATGTAAGATATTTTCACTTAAATACGATTTAAATGAAATTTATTAATTAAATTAAATTAAATTATTTTAATTAATTATTAATTTAATTATATTAATAATTATTTATTATTTTTAACTAAATTAGTTATGGGGAAGGAGGTTACTTGATATATGGGGTTGATCCCACATTCTTCCCTTCTCTCTCCATATTTCTCTCTGGATACCTTTCAAAAAGGGATATAAAGAAGGAAATTGGTAGTTTTTTTTTTTTAATTTAAAGCAAGGTTCCCACAAACCTTAACTCCAATTACTCAGAGATTAGGGAGATCTCCCATTGGTGGTTGTGTCGAAGCAAAAACCCAAGGTGAAATCAGATTTCACAGAATCATCAAAATGTATTTTTCTTTTCTGTTATTCATGTTTAACCTAGATGATACAGTACGGTTTTTTCTATATAATTGCAATGTACTGGTATTTTCCAATTTATAAATTATAAATCGAAAATTGGTCCTTTATATTTTTTTCGTTACGCTAGGGTTTTTATCCCTACACTAACATCTCAGGGTAATGATGACCAATTTTTCAATTCAAAGCATGAGGACCATGTTGCAGCTTTGAATTTCGTCAATGCAACATCATCAATTTTTCCTTTAAGTCTTTTCAACACGTGGGTGATTTAACGTGTTCAGCTGCTTAATTGCTCAAGCGACATGTTGGGATAAGGTGGAACCATATGTTGATTTAGATTTAGAGTATGAAGACATTCTACCATGCTATAACTCCGAGTAAGTCTAGGATTTTTACTCCTGCAGCAGCTTTGTATAGATTCTTACAGCATGCTTTTAATTAACACCTTGCATTTCCTTTCTTATACACTTTTAATGGGATTTAAATGTTTATTTGTCACAAAACATGCTATAGGACCAATAAAGATTTATGATTTAAGGGTATTAAAAGCTTTCTTCCGTAAGAAATCAACAATTACCTTGTAAATATTACATGTGAAATTGACAGTTATGGTATGGAGTATTTCTACTTAGCTTGGCGCCAAATGAAGGATATAAAAATAAGTATGTAAGGTTATATAAGCAAGTACAAATATGTTCAGTTAGGTTTTCTCTTGATCTATATGCTACGATAGGATATGCAAGCATGATGTGTATGATTGAGCGCATGAAGGTTCCTTATGATAGGAACCACTTATAGAGTATTTTTATACTACTTCTTGTGATTTTACATTTTATAGATAGTCATGTCAATGATCTAAGTATTGAATAGGTATAGAATAATTTTAGTTTAATTAAATTAGAACCACATATTTAGTTTTATGTTTACTTGATATTTAAAAGTATACTCTCATCTTATAAAGTTTAATTTTGAATCTTATTCAAACTTAACTTTATATATAATGTATCTAAATACATTATTGTTGATCCCTAAATTTGTCCGGAATTTTATTTTATCATTTTTTATTTTGCATAATTTTATGTCTCTCTCACTAATTTATAATTTACTCGCTCTTAAATAAAAATAAACAAAAAAATAAATTGCATTCTTTTTATTTAAATAAAATAAAGTAAGAAAAACATCTTTTTTATTTTTTGATTTTAAGGAAATAAATTTAAAATTTGTTATGTACATGAAATAAAAGATTTTCTTTATTTTTTTTCCCTCATATTTGTATTTTAGGGATAATGAAATTTTGAAGCTTTTAATGTTTTAATTAAATAAAAATAAAAGATTTTTTTGTGTAGAGAAAATAAAAATTTGAATGAACAAATCTTTTATTTATGGAAAAATTGTATTTAATTAAATTTGGGAGGAAATATTTAAACCACATATTTTTTAAGTCATAAAAATCTTTTTCAAATTAAATGTATTATTTTTTTCTTTATAAATTTGATTTGGTTTATTTTTTCCCAGAAGGGCCTGAAAATTGTATAAATTGAAAGTTTTTGAGACACATTTGACACACGCAAACACAACTAGAAAAATCCTAGCCATTTTTTTTCTCTCACTTACATACACATTTTCTCCGGTGCATTATTTTCTCTTAGAAGTTTTTTCCTCTTTCTCACACACAATACATACACTAAAAAAACTTAGTGGCTTGTGTCAATTTTTTTTCACATTTTCTCTCACTATCCCTCTTGATTTCTTTTTTTTTTCTTCCTAAGTTTCTTTCTTTTTCTACTCCGACAATCATTCAATCTCTCTCTCAAAAATCTTTTATTTCCCGCACTTCAAAAAGAAGCATTCACAATCGTCAATGGCGAAAATTGTGAGTTTTACCTATTTCTCAATAGGACTTTTTTAATTATATATTTGTTTGTACTTTTTTAGCAATTTCATTTGTGCATCATATGTAGACCAATTTTATTTGTGCCTCATATAGACCCATTTATTTGTTTATCATGTATATATTTTGAGTTGCTTGTAAAGTTTAAATTTCATGAATAATGTTTTAGATTCTTAATTAGTTGATTAACTTTACCTTACAACTTTAAATTTTAACTTTCATAAATGATTATACATATATATTATGTAAGTGATGTAATTATTTCTTTCTAATATTTGCATTATATTTTTTTTTTAACAAAATTATTGTTAAAACTTTCCAATGACGGATTCTTGAATACTTAGGATACCCATACTTGGATTCTAGAGCCGAGAAATCAATGTGTTGGGATGTCAAGATTTGATGTTAATATGTTTTTTTTAAACCAACTTTTAATAAAAAAAAATTCTTTTACACATGTATTTTATTCTATTCTTGTATAATAAAAAATTCTATTCTTGTATAATAAAAATATATTTGTTGCAAATATGCATTATAAAAAAATCTTTTTGTAGAAAAGGTATTCATTTCCTTAAAAATAAAATTTGAATATTTCTATAATCATCCATAAATATTTTTGTAAAAGTAAATTCGATTCTATAAAATTTCTTTCCCTTCAAAAATAATTTTTCTTTAAAGGTTTTCTTTCTCTAATTTTTTAAAAATAAATAAACTAATCAAAATTGATCTTCCACAAATTTCTTTTCTTTAAAAATTATAAATATTTTTGTGAAATACTTTTTATAAATGTTTTAAATAATTAAACCAAATATTTTCAAGACTTTCCTATGATGGAGATTAGAAAGTCAAGATGTTGACTAAGGATGTCAAATTAAATCCAAATAACTTTTTCTAATGGTCTTTGACCACTCATAATTATTGTTTATTATTTATTTTAATAGTGGTCAATAAAACATGGGATATTTAAAAGTCAAAACAAATTTTCTTTTTTTTTTTTTTTTTTTTTTTTTTTGCAAAAGGTCTTTATTTAATAACACAAGAAAAATATATTTTTCTCTAAACGAGTGTTGTGGGGTGTTAATACCTTCTCATGCACAAAAGACCCCCGAACCCTTTATCTTTTTTGCAGACTAATTTGACATATCTTGGGTGCCCAATCACACCCTCTAAATCAAGACTGGTGGCGACTCCATTTTCGTCCTCTTGGGAACAACGTCGGTCGCTCCGCATCGCAAACCCGTAGCGACAATTATATTAATTGTATCTTATATAATTAATGCACTTTTCCTTATTTAATTTAAACAATTCAAATTAATCCAAAAGTAATTGATTCTTATTTAACCCTTATTGAGCTAGCAAGAGGATCTTATGGACCTACAAATTAGAAGCTCCAATGATACAAGATGAATTAATTAAAATGTTTAATTAAATTAATAAACACTCATTAACTGTACATCACTTCACTAAAGACTCACAGATGCACTCTTTGCACTATAGATATATTTGTGTGTCCACAGATGTAACCAATCAAAACTAAGTCGACCATCCACAAATTGTGTATAACTACAGCTAGGTCAAATTATCGTATTACTTTTGTAGTTACATCTAACTCCTTAAGTACCATTGATCCCTCTAATGAACAAACAGTTTATAGTCCAATTACAAACTAACCCCTCTCGGGCCAGTGAGAGGGTGAGGCATCATTGTTCAAGACCCAAAATCAACCCTTAAGGGGGCTATTTATCTACTTACCCTAAAGATGGGAATGAGTGAATTTCATCTTGTGAAGTTATGTTTTCAACTCCCTACTTGACAAATTCCCAAAATGGTAGGCTTATTGAGTCGACGAAACTGGCTACTCTCACCCATACAGATCAAAGGATTACCCTCATAGACAGGAGTTCATTACTCACTTAAGATTAAATTTAAGTCACCTATGGTTGTCCTATGAAATGTCAATCTCTTCAATTAATGGTGTTATAAAGAGAAATTAAACATTTCGCGATGCGATCTTATACAAACTCTTTATATAGAATATCCTTCCTTATATGTCTCCACATGAACAATTAGGATCACATTGTTTATAACACTTTACAACTTTTGTAATAATTACAAAGTGGGTCGTATCGTAGTGTCACCAGGATAAGGCACCCAACCTTATCCCTGTACTACATACTTTTAGGATATTACTTAAATATGATCCACTTGTATGTCAACCACATATATGTTTAAGTTACATAAAATAACTTTGGATCTTAGTTTATTAGATTAAGTTAATGCAAACTAAAAGTTGAATAAAATAACTCTTTATTTTATTGAATAAATAATTTGTATATACAAAATTATAAACTACGAGAACTCAAAAGATTTAGAATACCAATCCCAACACCATCCACCTCCAACGATCTTTGTGTATGAAGTTCTGAATAATGCAGACAATGATGGTTGGCTGGTTGATGGTAGTGTGTTGGTTCACCTTCTTTAGGACTTCATATGCCAGTTGAGGCGCAAAAAACGAGTATTATTGTAATTTAACTATTTTTATTTTTTAATTATTTTTTAATTGATTTTTCAATATATTTAATACAATTTACATGTCATCAAATATAATTATATCCACGTCAGCACATAATAATCTAGTAAGCATTACGTTAACTTAAAGTTAAGTCAAAGATCGTTTAGAACTATTTTGCAAATATGAGAGACTAAAGTGCTCGTTTTGAAACTTTATAGACCAAACAGACATGAACTTCAAACTTTAGGGACCAAAAAACATTTTTTCCAAAATTGTAATATCAATTTTTGTTAGCTATAACAAATGTTTTAATAAATCATGAGTGCTAGAAAAATTATAATGATACATAGCTTAGTCAAACTTTGTTATCTAATCTATTATAGTCATAATTTTTAAAAGCGATGATAAATTTACTTAAAATAAAAAGTACAATTAAATATTAAATATTGACAAATTTAATTTTTAACCATTTCAAAATAACTTCCCAACATACACTTAATTGATAGAATTATTATACTAAAATTTTAATTGATTCAATCTAAAATGTTTTAAGCATATTAATTGCTTCTTTTAAAAAGAAAATAATAACCAAATCTTTACTGTTTTAAAGAGTTAGATTTGTAAAAGTAAAAGTAATATTTTCTGTGAGACGGAAACTTCTGACTTTAAGTTTAATAGAAGAAACTTTATGTCTACTCAACTCTGATTGACAAACTATTTTAAGTTTTAAATTATACTTTTACAAGACGGGTAAGTATTTTTTGGTTTCTATCTCTTTTTCTTCTTATTTTCGTATTTAAACATGTGGCGAAATTATAAATAGCCACTTTGAAAAAATTTTGTTTGACTCTATATTTGTTTAAGGAAGTAAGGATAATATTTTAATTATTAGTGTTATATATTTTGGCCACCATTAATTTTTTTTTCATTAGAATTTGGTTGTTGTTAGTTTGGGTTTTTAAATATTCCTAATGTTCTACAAAGTTAAGTTAGGGACTGGAAAATGGAGGTTAGTTTGACTAATCTCAACTATGTAACATATATCCCTTGAAAATGTGGTGCAAAATTTTTTAATATATATTTGCAAGGAAGATAAAGGGAGGGATACAAATTGAATTATAAGGAGTGATTTGATAACTATTTAGGTCCTGTTTGGTAACCATTTCCTTATTTGTTTTTATTTTTAAAAATTAACTCTATAGACACTATTTCCACCTCCAAACTTCTTCCTTTGTTGTTTAGTTTTTTACCAGTAGTTTAAAAAACCAAGCAAAATTTTGAAAACTAAAAAAAGTAGCTTGCCATTGTACTTAAGAAAGGTGAAAATCATTGTAAGAAATATGGAAGAAATAGGCATGATTTTCAATAACCAAAAATAAAAAACGAAATGGTTACCAAAAAGGGTCTTAGTTTTTTGTTTTTGTTTTTTAGTTTTTGAAAAATAGGGCTGTTTGGTAACCAATTGAAGAAAAATGAAGATTCTTAGATCTGCTTTTCTTTTTTCTTTTCCTTTCCTTTTCTAATTTCAGTTATTTTTCATTTTAGTATTTTTTTTTTTTCAAATTTCAGTTATTTTTAATTTTATTATAATGGTTTCCACTTATTTATATATGGAATTGAATGACAATTAATAATGGTAAAAGTATTTTTTTACCTTTCATTTCCACATCAATTCTCATTTTTTTAATTTTAATAACAATATCTTTTAATATAATTTCAAATTTCAAAGTTAAAATAGTTGAAATACATAGATAAATTATTATTTTAAAAAATAGTTGTAAAATTGAGGTGCAAAACGAGGTGCCATAGATACATGAATACCAAAAAGATATAATATATAAAATAAAATGTAAAATAACAAAATTGTAGAAATAGGAATATCTCTTTAATTTCTCACCAATGTTCACCTGACTACAAAAACTACAAATGACCATTATTTATAGGAAATTTGGCTACTAGGATGTGGCACAACTTGGATACTAAGCACTTGTAGCTATAAGACATAGATAATTAGACACAAGACAAAGGGAGACAAAATACTTGTTTTTTAAAGACATTAAACATGGACATCTATTACTTATAATATTTATGATAAAAATCACAACTCTTCATAAAAGTTCTTTTTTTGTTTTTTTTTTTTTTTTTCGCTAAACCACTCGACCTTTTCCTCAAAATATGTAACTACTGTAAATAGTCTATTGTTAAAAATATTTAAATTAGATATAGATGTGCATAGATTATATATTCCCAAATATTATTCCCAATTATCTTCCTCATTATCTTCTCCATATATTTACTTTTTCCGTAGCTTGTAAACTCTATAAATAGTAGTCACTAGGACCTTTGAGATACACAATTGAATAAAGAATACAGTCATTCTCTACTTTCTCTTCTCCCTATTTTGTTCATATTCTCTTGTTTTACAAAACGTTATCAGCACGAGGCTCTACCACTTTGAAGGTTTTGTTGAGATTGGAGTTGATTTATTGGAATATCATTAGCGCTTACAGCCCTACATATTCTTGAGGTATTTAAAACTAAAGAGTACTCTATTTTAATATCATATATATGTGTGATTTATGTATTTGTAAATTAATTGCTATTGTATATTTAGCATTAGTTATAGATTTGATTTCATTAAATTGTATTGGGTTTGCGGTTTGATTAACACATGAAAATAATTGAATTGCAAATTTGCATCCGAGTTTAGTTTGAAGCTAATGAAGAAGCAATTTTTGATGTCAAATTGTGTTATTATGAATGACATTCATTGTTAAAATTTTAGGTGCATACATATCAACCTAACATATTTATGTTGGATAAATATATATGGTCAACTTCAATTTTATTTGAAGTATATGCATATATTGGTGCTTGAGTAGCTAAAAGAGTTTTTGTTAGCCAACTTTTCAAAGTAATTGGTAAAATTTAGGGTTTTTAGAAATCTGATTTTTGTCTAAAATAGATGAAAGATATAATATCTTGAATTTAAACTATTGTAATTCAAATTGTATTCAATTCCTTAAAGCTACCAAATATGTTTAGACAATTTTGCTATTTAATTTTATCTATGCATTTGATATATGTTTTAAATTGTTTATACTTATATGTTTTAAATTGTTTATACTTATATGTTTTATATTGTTTTCATTATAACTATTATGTTTAGAATATTACGATTATATATCAATATAATATTATCTACTCTTATATTTGAAAGATTTAATTGAGATATTTTCCTAATTAGCTTATATTTTTATATCTTTGAATATAGTTGTTATATATAGAAAATTAAATTAGGATATTTATCTTCATATTGCATATTTGTTGATAAGATTTGAGTTTCTTTTAAATAAAGTTAAGATTCTCTCCTATTAATATTATATTTTATTTGTTAAAATTGTCTTCTGCATAAATATTATATTTTATATTTCAAATATGAGAATAATAGTATATTTGTTTTAATTATATAAATAATTCACTTAGATTCAATGATCTATTAATTAACTTTTAATTAAAAGATTAATGAATTAGAAATAAAAATTGACTATAAGAGAACTATGTCTAAGTATTGTTTTGTCTAGATTGAGGTACTTAAGCTGACCGTAAATGAACACCTCTACCTGAAATTTATTTGATTGTTAGAATATTTAAATTTCTCATGTAAATTTTGTGAGCTTTAAATTTTTTATATATATTTGATTAAATTCTCTCGCAAAGTTTGAAAGTTATGTATAATAGTTAATTACTCTAAAGCTAATTTTGATTTAATACACCTGAAGTTGTATAAATCAATTAATGCTCATTATTTTTGTGTTGCACATGTAGTTGCACATATGTTAAATTAACAAATGCTTATAAATTAATAA
This sequence comes from Lagenaria siceraria, assembly GCA_002890555.2. NCBI lineage: Eukaryota > Viridiplantae > Streptophyta > Magnoliopsida > Cucurbitales > Cucurbitaceae > Lagenaria > Lagenaria siceraria. Next base: position 13,495,339 of record CM016483.1, on the reverse strand, counting down.
GCATATATTACTTTCATATATCAAACATGCTATGCTCTTCATTAGCGATTTGAGAAAGAAAGTTTAATACATTGGGATGAATATTTGCATAATATATTTTGAGGTTGAATAAAACATATGAGCATATGTTTTATGAAAAAAAATGACCAAATAATTTAATATCATCCTCTGAAGTGAAGTGAATGTTAAAATACTTGATAATTGAGGTCAGAATCATATTAGTAAAGGAAGAAGTAATTATTCTATTAAAAACACACACGTATATAGTGAGTTTGCATCCCAAACAACTTCTAAATTTGTATGAGATCATGTTATTGTGTAGGCTCTAAGTCAATGTATAAGCTTATGAGTTTATGGCCAGAAGCCAAATATATTTCATGTGTGCAAATGTACAGTAAATGTTCAAATTGTTCCACAACAACAATTATGATGATGGAGCAATTAAAATGAGTCCTCAAAAGAGGTCATGAATCTATGTTGAAATTTATTTCACATCAACTAATAAAATCTTTGGACCCCTGATGGGTGATATATTTACTAAATAATTTGCTAGTTGTCATTAATGAGACAACATTTCTAAAATTAGGGGGAGGAATTAAGAAGTTGGAAAAAGAACTAGAATAAGATGCATAAGTATTGTCTCATTTCGATCATCATACAGATCAATTTGAACTAGAAGTTTAAAAGATAATTCATTTACAAAATATTGTAAATCAAATGTTAGATGTATTTATATAACAACATTTACTGCTGCAAGAAAGTGACCAAGTTATATGTAATAGTTGCAAATACACCATCTAAAATTGATATCTCAATGCAAAAAGTTGTCAATACTAATGAGTCTGCAACATGCCTGAAGCATGATAAACACATGGGTTCCAAAAATAAAGATCTTCGAAAAAAAGTAGTCAATAATCAAAACGACTTAGTTAAGAATATGAATATTACAGAAGAAATCCTAAATATGAGTACTCCTAAGAATTTTGAATTAAATGAGGATAATAAAGAGATCTCGATAAATTATATGTCATGACAAGAAAAATATGGAACCATTCTTATATAAGTTGACAACAATTTTACATACAATGTTGCTCACGATATTATTATATACTCAGATATATTGAAAAAAATGTCGTGACATAGAAAGGATTGAATTATGTGGAAAGAAACAATCCAATAGAAATAAACTTATTTTTCAAATCGTGAGAACTAGTAGTTCAAACATTAGAGAATGTCCAATATGTGGGATACAAGTGAATATTTGTAAGAAAAACAAATAGAATGAGGTTACATTATATAACGCGAGACAAATTCCATAATAATTCTCGCAAAGAAATGGTATTAATTATAAGGAAACATATTCTCTTATGGTGGATACAATACCATGAGATATCTAATTTATATGGTTGTGTATGAAAAACTTAACATACATCTTATGGATGTACTCATTATACATTTATATGAATCTCTTAATAATTATATCTCTGAAGGATTAAATATATCGAATTCATATAATTCAAATATTAAAAAATTACATATATACCATAGAGATTCTTATAAAACATTCCAGAAGAATGTGATATAATCATTTTATTTGTTGATATGAGGGTATAAAAATAACCCTTATTTGTCCATATTTTTTAATAAAGAAATTACAACCTGAGATTTAGTATATGTTATTTATATATATGTTGATAATTTAAGCATAAACTCCTGAAGAGATTTCAAAGGCAAATAGAGTTTCTTAAGAAATAAATTGAGATGATAAGTTTAACCTTAGCTTGCAAATAAAGTATAAAACAGATGGAATTGCATCAATTTATACATATAAGATCTTATATGGACTAGTTTCACCATTGAACATTCTTATGATGGTTCTTTCACTTGGTGTGGAAAAGTTATAACATATGATATCAGAAAAATAATGAAGAACTTTAGGTCTCGAAGAACCATATTTTTTAGAAATAAGTGCACTTATATCTTTACTATTTTATATGCTACCTGTCGTAACATAATTATAATATTCCTCCAAAGAAAGATATTAGAGTAGAGTTAAACGTATGTTATGTTTTTATCTGAGAATTAGTTTACATGAATTTATTTTATTCTCATAAATCTAATTGTGATCTAGTTGATTGTGAAGATGCAGGTTACTTATCTAACCCATAAGAACTAGATCTTAAATAGATTACTTAGTACAGAGAGAAGAATTCTTATATTATGGCAGCTTATGAAGCAGATCATAACAACTACTTTAAATCATGTTAAAATCTTAATGATTTACGAGGCTAGCCAATAGTGTTCTTATATGAAGATGATAAAGCATAAAGTACCGACATCACTACTCAACGAATTTCTTCAAAAGACGACTTGGGAGACTTATTGACGAAGGTGTTACCTGCAACAACTTTTGAGAAGTTAACACATAACATTTGTATGTGACAACCAAGAGTATCAAATGATGTTTTCATGAGGGAAAATAAATGTACGGCACTCTTTTTTTTCCTTGACTATGGTTTTGTCCCACTGGGTTTTCCTAGTAAGATTTTTAATGAGGTAATTATTAAAGTATACGAATAATGTACTCTTTTTCCTTTACTAGGTTTTTATCCCATTGGGTTTTCCTAGTAAGGTTTTAACGAGGCAAATATTTTATACACTATGGACATCTAAGGGGGAGTGTTATAAGTATTTAAATTAGATATAGATGTCCATAGATTGTATATCCCCAAATATTATTTCCAAACATCTTTCCCATTATTTTATCCATATATTTACCTTTTCCGTATCTTGTAAACTCTATAAATAGTGGTCACTAAGACCTTTGAGATACACAATTAAATAAAGAATACATTCATTCTCTACTTTCTCTTCTCCCTATTTTGTTCATATTCTCTTGTTTTACAAAATCTATAAATATGTGATTTTCTTATTAGTGTAAAAACACACAAAAAATTATTCCACTAATTCTCATCTCTACAATTATTATCTCTTTTATATACAATTTTACTCACACATTATAGCTTCGTTGAGTCATGTGGCTGAAGTAGGGGTGTAAAAACCTGAACCAGTTTGATTTGGATTGGTTCGATTTTTATCACATTTGGGAAAGAACCGAATCGAATCGTTCATTCAAGTTTGTCCTAACTACACCCATATAGTTAGGGTTTCCTATCTTTCCTTCGTTATTTCAACTCCAAGATCCCCTTAGTCGCCACATCCCCTCTCTCTCTCTTTCTCCCACATCTCCTCTTGGTCTCTCTCACATCCCTTCTCTCTCTCTTCCTCTCTCTTACATCCCCTCTCTCTCTACTAGAAGAAGATTACCAGAAGAAGAAAGAAGAAATTAAAGAAGAAAGAAGGAAGAAAAGAAGATTACTTGCCTTAAAAAAGAAGAAGATTCATTTTTGTTAACATTCGGAGATCTATTTTTTTCTTACCATTTGCAGTAGAGAAGAAGATGAAAAAGAAAAAAAAATGTCGATATGAGATCCAATTTTCTTTTATTTCACCCGTTCTTCATTTTTTTCCTATTTTGAATATGATCTACCCAACAAAGTTCTTATCCGACCCGAACCGACCTGAAATTAGTCAGGTTGGTTCAGGCATTATCCATATAAACTTAGGTCGGTTCGGTTTTGAAGAAAACCCATTTACACCCCTAGGTTGAAGTACTCATTAGCAAGTTAGTAATCTATCTTATATTAGAAGACAATTGGTTCATGACACTTTAAGCATCATAGAGGAAACAAAATTGTCTTAAGAAAAAAACGTGAATTAGTTGAGTTCAGATTAATTGTTTTCATTGTTTTTACCTATTCTCCTATAATTTGTTCTTATAAAAATGAAACAATTCTCTTAAGCCCCATTTGATAACCATTTCGTTTTTTATTTTTGGTTTTTCGTTTTTAAAAATCTATTTTTGGTTTTCAATTTTTAAAAAACAAAAGTCAGATATGTTTGGTAACTGTTTTTCGTTTTCAAAAAATAAAAAATAAAAAACTTGTTTGATAACTAATTTTGATTTTTTGTTTCTAAAAAACAAAAAACGAAAAAAACATGTTTAGTAATTGTTTTTTGTTTTCTAAAAAGTGAAAACTAAGCATGGAGCATGGTTGATAGTGTTTTTTTCTTTTTCTTTTTAAAAATTCAAAATAATTTTGATGACTTTTTTTGTTTTATATTTTTTGATAAAAATAAAATCAAATGTTTTTGCAATATTTTTATATGGAATTACAAAATTATATTATTGAATGAGAAATTTCAGCCAACCAAATTTTACTACATCATCACAACAAAAGACCAGCCCATTATGGAAATTATAAATTGGATCAGGACGAGTAATTAAAGTCACTAGGCCCAAAGTCCAACCAAATTCAAGTCCATTATAGAAATTTTTGGGCCAAAAAAGATATTGAGCCCAAGCCCAAGCCTAATTTTTTAGCCCAAAAGCAATTGGGTCCAAGCCCATGAAGGCCCATAGAAACTCTATAAATAAGGGCCTTAGCCCTTCATTTTGGAGGTGGGAAGCATTTGACAATGAAGTGAGAAGACTTGAAGATTGAAACTCTAAAGATTTCAAGACTCTGAAGCTCTGGTCGACCTCAAGGTTACAACCTTCTAAAGATTAGAGACTTTGAAGACTAAAACTTCCTTGAATTCTAGAAGACTGAAGCTTTGATCGATCTCAAGTTTACAACTTCTTGAAGATGAAAAGAACTTAATGGTGAAGTTCTAAAGCTCCCAAGATCAATTTCTACTCTCCTGAATATCTAAAAACTAAAGCTCAGAGGACTTCCAAAATATCAGAAGACTCTCTAAAGCTCTTAAAGTCATAAACAAACCAGAAGCCGATCCAAAACGATCATCCAAGATCAACAAATCTGAAGGTTGATCTTCTAAGAAGATCATCAAGCCTAAAGGTCGATCATCAAGCCCAAAGGTCGATCATCCAAGAAGATCATCAAGCCCAAAGGTCGATCGTCCAAGAAGGATTATCAAGTCCAAAGACAGATCTTCTAAGAAGATCAACAAGCCCATAGGTCGATCATCCGAGAAGATCAACAAGCTTAAGGATTAAAGTTTACTTTTCGAGAGAAAGCATCAAAGGATTATCTATTAGGGATTGTACTCACTATACTATACTGAAATTAATACATATATAAAGTTTAAATTCCATGAATTAAATTTCTTCATAAATCTCGTCAAACAAATTGACATACCCAGTGGGACCTCTCTACCTTCATCTCTTTCTCTCATATAAGACCAAATAGCATCTAATGAGAATGCTTCCAAAACTTCAAGTGACGCTTACACAAGACCAATTACTCATGATCGCTCTAAGGAAATCCAACAATCTGGAGAGGAGCAAGCTCTAACATGACAAAGAATATATGGGAGTGAATGACGAAATCAATAAAAGGTGGAATTATCATCAAGGAGAATCCCTTACTAAACAAATCTACTTCATCTTCTAAGCAATCAAGCAAAGAAGCATCAGAATAATGTCATTTATGATGGAAAACGTGGGTACAGGTGAAAAAAGGATAGTTGAACTAGAAAAGAAGGTGAACATGCTGATGAAAGCAATCGAAGAGAGAGATTATGAAATTGCCTCTTTAAAGAATCACATCGAAAGTCTTGATGTTGCTGAGTCAAGCCAGACACCTACTGTCAAGAATAATGACAAAAGAAAGATAGTCTCGCAAGAAAGCCAACAACATTCAACTTCAATTGCTTTGTTGCCTGTCCAACAATTGCAGAATATGATTACAAACTCCATTAGAGTTCAGTATGGCGGTCCTTCTCAAAGTTCTCTCTTGTATTTCAAACTATATACAAAGAGATTGATAATTTAATTATGTCAACCGGATACTAACAACCTAAGTTTCTGCAATTTGATGGGAAGGGCAATCCAAAGCAACACATCACTCATGTCATCGAAACATACAAAAATGCTGGTACACGAGGGGACTTATTGGTCAAACAATTCGTTTGAACGTTGAAAGGAAATACTTTTGACTGGTACACTGACCTGGAGTCTGGTCAATTGATAGTTGGGAACAACTCGAAAAAGAGTTCTTAAATCGCTTCTACAATAAAAGCCGAATTGTTAGTATGTTCGAGCTTACCAATACCAAGCAATGAAAAGGTGAATTTATCATCGACTATATAAATCGTTGGAGAGCTACAAGTTTGGATTGCAAAGACCGTCTCACTGAATTGTCTTCCATTGAGATGTGCATTCAATGCATGCATTGGAGACTTTTTTACATTCTTCAAGGTATAAAGCCTCACACTTTTGAAGAACCAGCGACTCGCGCCCACGATATGAAGCTACATATTGCTAGTCGAGGAGACAAAAACATTTTAGTCCCAAACGTAAAGAATCAAGAAAAGCATGTCGATGTGACTTTAGAAGAGTCTATGGTTGTTAATTCAACCCCTTTTAAGTTGTCCTTCAAAGAAAATGATAAAAAAAAGACTAAAAAAACGACAAGAACATGGAAGGCGTCGTTTGATTTTGAAAGAAATGCAAGAAAATTTTTATCATTTTCCTAATTTTGGCATCCTTTATATGTTAGAACAATTATTGAAAACGCGGCTGATTCAACTTTCTGAGTCTAAATGACCAAAAGAGATCCAAAAAGTCTGTAATCCAAATTATTGTAAATATCATCGAGTCATCAGTCACCTAGTGAAAAAATGTTTCGTTCTAAAATAGCTAATTCTAAGATTAGCTTCAGAAGGAAAAATTGAGCTAGAATTTGATGAAGCAGCTCAATCAAATCATATTACATAACAACAAGTAAATGCAATCAAATATGCTCTAGCCAACTTCATCATCAAAAAGTATGCTTACTCCAATTTGGAATCTTAGAATCTGTATCTGTCCAGTTTCAGCATGAAGGGCCAAAAAATAAATCCAAAGACGTTATCAAATATATTGATAACTTGTAGAAATACAAGTTATTGTCTTTCTTTTCTTAGAATAATGGCGAAAAAATGTTGAAAAATGCATCATCTAATACTTAAATCTTTGATATATTCTTTGTATGCGTACAAGCTTGTAAATAGGCTGAAGAAAGATTATTTTGCAATTTAACTTATTTGAATGCCCATTTTGCAAAAAATCAAGGTTTAACGCATGCGTCGAAAATGAACAAAAATGCAGACAATAGATGCATGGCATTAAACGACAAATCCTGGAACCTCGGGAAACCTGATCCTGACAGCTAGAGACAGAGGAATTTCGGCCCCCTGAGCTGCTGAACAGTGACAGCCTACTTGGTCCGAAAGGACGATTGCCAAATGCAGCTTGATCCCCTGCGTCAGAACCTTATCCGCCGACATCATAGCAAGTACAAATTTTGGGCTATCAAAGCCACCTGAATTCACAGATCAAGGGGTTAGACATTTTAGAAACTTAGAGTTAGATAATTAGAGATTAGAGATTTTAGAGATTTTTCTTCATGCAAAAGAAGAGTTTGGGAATCACGCAGCCATCATCCATCTCTCCCCTCTCGACGAAATTCGAGTGCTCCATCTTCATCATCTCCGGGGACTTGCCAAGCATCAACCTCGAAAGAGAGTGAAGCTTCCCCCATTTCTCCTCCTCAACGCAAGTAGACATCGGAAACACCATCTCTGTCAGCTAACAGGACATTGTTGTCGCCAGCTTCATCTTTTCATCTTGTCATTCCATCTTGTGTAACTTTGAGTGTATTTGGTTGTTTGTATTGTGGAAAAACTAAACCATCTCTTCCATTTATATATATATATATCTATTTCTTGCATCATGAATCACTTCTTGTCCTCCATCTTTAAGTTCACTTCACAAACAAGTATGAGTAGCTAAATCACTTGAAGAGTTGGAGAGTAACATTCATCAACCTTAAGAGTTCAAGCTTAGTTTCTAGTTCGTTTACATCGATGTATTTTTACTCTTCATTGCTTAAATCCACTTAACAACTTGATTTAAGTAGAAATAGTTAACTACTTGAAAGAGCAAGCGACTACGGATCTCATCTTTGTAACTAAGAACTAATCCTAGACATAGGAATCATCTTAGGCTTAACTAAACAAGCATGCATCATAGATATATGATTTATGTTACTCATCTGCCGAGAGGTATGAACTATACATATTTATGAAGGGTTTTCTCCAACCTTCTTTTCTCCATTTGAAAGAAAAACTAAAATTTCTTTGTTTGCATAAAATACACCACTGATTTCCAACTCCTTTGTTGCACAATACTATTTATTTTATCTCGCACATATTTATCATTAATACTCTATTCTATTTTTACACTTCCGTAAGTTAGACAATTAATTCATCTTTTCAGCCACAAATCCTCGTGTTCGACCTCGATCCTAACCAAGAAATCTTAATATTACTTTATGCTTGGGCTAGACATTTGTGTACATTCATTTGAACATATTTGAACATACATTAGTATAACCATACCAAACACAACATGTATCACTACTGAAGATAATGATTTGACTTCTAATACTCGTTGGGAAGATCGAGAACATCTTGTTCAAAAGAAATATTGTTCATTGAAGCCGAAACATGCAAAATTTTCTCAACCTCACCAACCAATAACATCAAAGGAGCTCTTCTTTAGAAAATGTCTTCTTATGAAGAAGGAGGATAAAAACTCTACAAGTTCATATTATATTAACGCCGAAAAAGTTGACGATTCAAAAAAAATCAAGCAAAGAACTCTGTCTTCGACATATTAAACCTTCAACTACTCGATCTTCAATCTTCCAAAGATTAAGTATGGACACGATAGAAGAAGAAAATCAATGTTTAACTTCTACTTCCACTTAAACTTCAGCTTTCAAAAGGCTAAGTATCTCCACATCAAAGAAAGATCGACCTTCGACATCTGCTTTAGCCTTGTCCCTTCACGCATGAAGAGAAATTTATATGTTGCCATAGGTACAGAATGTTCTTTGACAGTGAAGCCAAAACTCATCATATTAACCAATCCTACAAATGAAGATGATCAAAGTCATGATGAAAATAAAAGCTTCGAAAATATAAATGTAATAACTCCTTAACGTAAGAGTATAAACTGTATGTTGCTCTTGACCCGCATGAGCTAAAAAGGTGAATGACCAAAAAAATATTAACCGAACTATGTTATAACTTGATCCCTTCCTTCAAGGGTACGTAGGCAACTTAAAGAAATTTAAGTGCAGTCCATTAAATATTATCACAAAAGTTGGGTGTCACAACCACCTAATTGTGACATTACAAAATTAGTATTGTTCAACCCCATTGAAGAATCGAACTCCAAATTGAAGGTGTTCATCTTTACCGGGGGCAACACAACACATTGGGGACAGAGCAACGAATTCAAGATGTTCATCCCTAGTAAAGAAATGATATAGCAAATTGAAGTCACACATTACTTTGCACGAGATTATACAAGTTAGATGCATATAAAAAGTTTTCGATGAAACAAAAATTCAATATTCTCTTCACTTTCTTAAATTAAAAAGGCTTTAAGTGTTGAGCAACGCTTGCTTCAAGTTTTCCGTTTCATCTTAAAGATCGGCTATTTGGCCTTTTCGGCTATTTGGCGAACCAAATCGCTCAGTTTAGACCTTCGCAGGTTCATCAAGGTGGCGACCTAGCTCAAATCTTATGGCGGACCAAATCGCTCAGACCTTCATAGGTTCATCAAGATGGCGAACTAGCTCAAATCTTATGGCGAAACAAATCGCTTAGACCTTCACAGATTCATCGAGATGGTGAACAAGCTTAGATCTTATGGCTAACCACATTGCTCAGACCTTCACAAGTTCATCTCCAAGTTCCAGCTCGATGCGCTCCATCTTCAAAGTTCAAGTTCGGTGCGCTCCATCTCCAAGTTCAAGCTCGGTGCGCTCCATCTCCAAGTTCAAGCTTGATTCATGCTATGAAATGCATGAAATTAGGCTTTTATTTGGGCACTTTTAATGAGAAAAATGAACTATTACATGAATTTTATCCCAATTTTGGTCTTAATATGTTTAAATAAGCTTAATGAGGGTTAATTATGTGTAAAAGATGATTTTTGCGGATTTGGTGCAGATCTGGTACGTTTTTTTTAAAAGTTTCTGGCTGTTTTTTTTAATTTTCTATCTGATGTGCCTAAAGTAGTAAGTGATGTACTGGTTCTCTCTGATGTGACCTCCTCAAATGTGCTGTAATCGCATCAGAAGTAATGCGCCCACATTACTGAGTCCAATTTTTCCAGATTCGCGTCCAGTCAATTATGGTTGCTATTTTCTCGGTCAAAATTGTTATTCAACACCTAAAAAGCTGGAAAATCGTTCAGCACGTGTTTTTAGGCCATATCTCAACCACCTTGGCCTATATAAAGGAGGAGAACCCTTCCAATTGAAACAAGAACTCACTGCCGCCGCAACCATCACTTTTATTCTCCATCTCACTGTCAATTTTCCAGCAGCTTAGGATTCTTTTCGAAGTTCAAGCCAGTAGTCTTAAGAACGAAAGTTCCTCTGAGGCATAGCAGCTCTAGGATTACTCTTCCACAGAAGTGTGCGTTGAGGCAAGATTCTTTCTTGAAAAAGAAGGAATCATCCTAGGGAAAGGCTTGTACTTAAGGATTTTTCCAAGTTCACTTGAGTTGCATCTATTTTCCAGCTTTACTGTTTTCTTGTTATTTTCCATTTTATATTCTCCCAATCAAACATTACATTGTAATTATAGTTTATGATCTAATAAAAATGATTATTTTATCAAAAGCCATGAGCTAAATATTTTTAGGGATTTAACAATGTGAAAGCCTTAGGGTTGTTATGACTTAGGTTATGTAATGCTCACACCACTTTGTGTAATCACATTCTCTTTGTTGATTTTAAAAGATAAAATCGGTAAGTTAAACTGGCCATTTGATTTAACGATCTAGCGAAGCTTTAATACTGAGAAGGTTAGGATGTAAGCGGATTTCACAAAGGGATATGGGGCTAAGAGCCTAGACATAGGATGGTCATATTGCCTTAGAAATAAGGGACACCATAGGATAAAGGAATTGAACTTGATTTAATCTAAGATCCAGCTAACCATGGAAACATTAGGCATTGGCTGCTTAGAACTCCTAAAGGAACTTGACACAAAACCGAATAGGTGTAGTTTCATGTCCATGTGTAAATCATTGTTTGGTGTGATGCGGTCACATCAATTAAGGCATGACACCCATATGACTGTAGCATTGTTAACACTGTTTGATTCCCATTGTTAGTTATTTTTACATTTCCTTGCACCAAAATTCTAAAACTTTCTCTTTGGTTACCTCGGTTACATTGGTTTACAGTCATAAGAATTTTAACTCAATCTAGTCCTATGGGATTCGATACTTGGAATACTCCAAGTTATTACTTCATCAATCGTGTATGCTTGCACGTTGACCTACTTATTCTATATTTTATATTATTTTTATTATTCATACACGTTTGATCGATCAAGTTTTTGGCGCCGTTGCCGGGGACTAGTCGTAGTTTTTTTTTATTGACTGTTACCGCATCGACTCTATTTCAAGAAAAATCTAACTTATTCATCTTGTAGTGTTTACGGTGAATGAGTAGTGCATGAGAAGAAGGCCCTACCTTTTTTAACTAGATCCTGAAATAGAAAGGACCTTTCGCAGAAGAAGAAACGAACAAAGGCGAAAGCGTCGAGAGGAGAAAGAGTTGAGCGCACAAGTAAATCTTGAGGAAGCCGCATTCGTACAACCAGTTCCAATGGATTCGCTTGGAGACGATCCTCCTATACCTCCTCGAAACAACGTTCAGCAAAATGGAGACCAACAACCACAACAATAACCTGCTGTAGACCCACGAAACCCCATCTTCATAGCACATGACAGAGATAGAGCGATCAGAGACTATGCTGCACCCGCATTCCAAACTTTAGACACTGGCATCCTAGACCCACCAATTGATGCGCCCACATTTGAAATGAAACCGTTGATGTTTCAAATGTTGAACTCATTTGGTCAATTTGTCGGACTGTCCAATGAAGACCCTCACAAACATCTTAAACTTTTCATGCGAATCTGTCGTTCTTTTAAAGTTAATGGTGTTTCTGAAGAGGCATTACGACTTAAGTTATTTCCTTACTCTTTGCAGGGAGATGCAGAAGCATGGCTTGATTCATTACAGCCTAAATCCATTACCACATGGGATAACCTTGTGGACAAATTTCTAGGAAAATACTTTCCGCCCGACAAGAATGTTAAGTACAGAGGTGATATTCTTGCTTTCAGACAAGCACCGTTAGAATCGGTAGATGGAGCTTGGCTTAGATTCCAGAGGTTGGTACGAAAATGCCCACATCACGGACTTCCAGCATGTATTGTGATGGAACAGTTCTACAATGGATTAAATCAAGCATAAAAAATTATGATGAATGCGTCCGCATGAGGGTCATAGCTTAAGAAATCCGCAAATGAAGCACAGGAGATCATGGATACCATTGCCAACAACAATCAGAATTGGGGAGATACGAAGTACACTCCCAACACAAAGACGGTAGCGGAGATACAAGAAGTTGATACACTCGCATCTATGAATCAGCAACTAACACCCATAGGAAATATGTTACATAACCTGGTGTTACAACCACAGAAAGTGGCAGCTGTTCAAACAGATTCTCATTCTCAAACTTGTGAATTTTGTACTGCTAATCATTTAGCTAGTGAATGTTTATATAACCCCCAGTCGGTGTGTTATGTAGGTTACCAAAAGGCGCAAGACCATTGGGACCCCTATTCTAATACATACAATCTGGGGTGGAGATCACATCCAAACTTCGCTTGGACAAAACTAAGTAGCAGTACCAACACATCACATCAAAACACAAGGACAGCACCACCTGGATTCCGACAGCACCACGTCAGTTGCCGCAAGCACAACCACCAGTACCTCCTCTTAAGAAAAACTCCACGATGGCTGATCTGTTGAAAGATTACATGGCTAGAAACGATGCAGCTTTGCGCAACCTAGAGATGCAGGTTGGGCAATTGGCAAAGGAAATCCAGAATAGACCCCAAGGAGCCTTGCCCAGCAACACTGAAGCTCCCAAACAGAATGGAAAGGAGCAGTGCAAGGCAGTCACATTGCGAAGCGGATTAGATTACGAGGGACCAAAAATGCCTGATGCTCAAGAGCGAAGTCCAGAGAATGGGTCAATGAGCAGCAACTATACAAAAGACACCACATCAACTGCTGTGGAGAAGAAAAAAGTTGTGGAAGAAAAAAGAAGCAAGATGATGCTGAACCAATAATAACAGAAAGTCCCAGTATATCGACCACCAATACCGTTTCCCCAAAGACTCAAGAAAGTGAATTAAGATACACAATTCAAGAAGTTCCTCGATATTTTGAAGCAGCTACACATAAACATTCCTTTAGTGGAAGCACTAGAGGAAAATGCCCAACTATGTGAAGTTCTTGAAAGACATTCTTTCCAAGAAGAGAAAGCTGTCAGAATATGAAATAGTTGCACTAACTGAATGTTACAGTGCCTTGGTTAGTAGCAAAATCCCGCCGAAGCTGAAAGACCCGGGAAGTTTCACCATCCCGTGTTCTATTGGAGGGCAGAGCTTGGGCAAAGCATTGTGTGATTTAGGAGCTAGCATCAACTTGATGCCATATTCTGTATTCACTCAACTAGAAATTGGGGAAGTAAAGCCAACCACTGTTACATTACAGTTGGCTGACAGGTCAACAACAAAACCTGTGGGAAAGATTGAAGATGTACTTGTCAAAGTGGACAAGTTCGTGCTCCCTGCATACTTTATCATCCTAGATTGCGAAGCTGACAGAGAAGTTTCCATAATTCTGGGAAGACCATTCTTGGCAACAGGAAGAACTTTAATTGATGTACAGAAGGGAGAACTGACAATGAGAGTCAATGACCAAAAGATTACGTTTAATGTTTTAAATGCTTTGAAATTTCTTGGAGACATGGACGAATGTTCGTTCATGGAGGACATTGATCGTTTAATTTCTAATGCGCAGGATATAACACCTGTAGATAGGGAAGCAGAAGGGCATGATGAAATTGAAGAAACAATAGAACATGTGGCCACAATAGGAGTAATGGCCAACATCGAGGAGGAACGCAAGGTGTCAAAGCCATTACAACCATCTATCATAGAGTCTCCTGAGTTGGAATTGAAGCCATTACCCCCACATTTGAAGTATGCATACCTAGGCTCGCACAACACGTTGCCAATCATTATTGCTACCAAGCTGACAGAGTAGGACGAGCAATCACTGTTGCAGATTCTAGGAAAGCATAAGCAGGCAATAGGGTGGACGATCACAGATATTAGAGGAATCAACCCTGCATTTTGCATGCATCCAATCAACCTCGAAGAAGGATCAAAGAATTCTATGGAAACACAAAGGCGATTAAATCCAAATATGAAGGAAGTTGTTCGAAAGAAAATCATCAAATGGTTGGACGCTGGCGTAATATACCCAATTTCAGATAGTTCATGGGTAAGTCCAGTTCAATATGTGCCCAAGAAAGGAGGCATGACGGTAGTCACAAATGAGAAGAATGAATTAATTCCTACACGAACAGTGACTGGATAGCGAGTATGCATGGACTACAAGAAGCTGAAGAAAGCCACCAAGAAGGATCATTTTCCGTTACCTTTCATCGACCAGATGTTAGACAGATTAGCAGGGAAGGAGTATTATTGCTTCCTTGATGGATACTCAGGGTATAATCAGATCACTATTGTCCTAGAGGACCAAAATAAAACTACATTTACATGTCCTTATGGTACGTTCGCTTTTCGAAGGATGCTATTTGGTTTATGCAATGCTCCTGCCACATTCCAAAGATGCATGATGGCGATATTTTCAGAATTCATAGAACGGACAGTTGAAGTCTTCATGGATGACTTTTCCGTGCATGGAGAATCATTTCAAATCTGTTTGAGAAATCTGGAACAGGTGTTGGAGCGATGTGAAGAGACCAATCTGGTGTTGAACTGGGAGAAATGTCACTTTATGGTGACAGAAGGAATTGTGCTAGGGCATAAGATATCAAAGCACGAGCTTGAAGTAGACAAAGCCAAAGTTGAGCTTATTTCAAAGCTTCCTACGCCCACATCAGTCAAAGATGTGAGAAGTTTCCTAGGTCATGTAGGATTTTATCGAAGATTCATCAAGGATTTTTCAAAAATTGCTAGACCTCTATGCAAACTGCTGGAAGTAGATAGATCATTTATATTTGATCAAGACTGTGAAGATGCATTCAGCAAGTTGAAAGAAGCGCTCGCAACAGCTCCTGTTATGGCAAAACCTGACTGGACATTATCGTTCGAATTGATGTGTGACGCTAGTGATTTCAATGGGAGCAGTGCTGGCACAGAAGAAGAACAAAGTGATTCATCCTATATACTACGCCAGCAGGACAATGAACGAAGCACAAAAAAATTATATGACCATAGAAAAGGAGTTGCTTGCAGTCGTATTTGGATTTGACAAGTTCAGATCTTATCTATTAGGTACCAAAGTCACCATTCATACTCATTCAGCATTAAAATATTTACTTACAAAGAAAGATGCAAAGTCAAGGTTGATTAGATGGATTCTGCTCCTACAAGAATTTGATTTAGAAATTGTGGACAGGAAGGGTACAGAGAATCAAGTAGCTGACCACTTATCAAGACTAAAAATGAGGGATGAAGAGTTAGAAGAAATCAGAGACACCTTCATTGATGAACAATTATTGGTAATTGATAATATTCCTTCGTATGTTGATTTCGCTAACTATCTTGTTGTAGGCATCGTTCCACCAGAAGCGACAAGTCAGAGATTGAAGAAATTCTTCCACGATCTTAAATTCTATTATTGGGATGATCCATATCTATTCAAACTTGGATCGGACCAAATCTAGAGAAGATGTATTGCAGAGGAAGAAGTACAACCTATTCTTAAAGCATGTCATGCAGCCCCATATGGAGGACACTTTGCAGGAGCTAAGACTGCAGCCAAGGTGTTGCAGAATGGATACTCTGGCCAACACTATTTAAGGATGCCCACAAGTTTGCCCAAGAATGCGACAAATGTCAGAGAACAGGTAATTTAACAGCTCGCAGCGAAATGCCAATGAACTACATCCTCGAAGTCGAAATTTTCGATGTCTGGGGGATTGACTTCATGGGTTCATTTCCTCCATCATTCGGAAATTCCTACATTCTTTTGGCAGTGGACTACATCTCGAAGTGGATTGAAGCAGTGGCAACTACATCTAATGATGCAAAGGTAGTGCAAAAATTTATCTTGAAAAATATTTTCTGCAGGTACGGAACACCTAGAGCTTTGATAAGTGATGAAGGAACCCACTTCATAAATAGAACAATAGCAAATCTGCTGCAGAAGTATAATGTGAAGCATCGTGTGGCCACAGCATATCATCTCCAGACTAATGGATTGGCTGAACTCTCCAACAAAGAAATTAAAGGGATCCTTGAAAAAATAGTGGAACCCTCAAGAAAGGACTGGTCATTAAGGCTAGATGAAGCTCTATGGGCACACAGAACTGCATTCAAAGCACCTTTAGGTATGTCACCCTACCGTATTGTGTTTGGAAAAGTTTGCCATTTGCCGTTAGAATTAAAGCATAAAGCTTACTGGGCAATTAAAAAGCTAAATCTAGACATGAGTTTAGCAAAGGACAAGAGAATGTTTCAGTTAAATGAGTTGGAGGAGATGCGGTACCAAGCCTATGAGAATGCAAAGTTAAGCAAGGAAAAGATGAAAAGATACCATGATCAGAGGACTAGGCCATCTAAATTTAAAGAAGGACAGCAAGTTCTGTTGTTTAATTCCAAACTCAGACTATTTCTAAGGAAGCTAAAGTCGAGATGGTCAGGACCATTTATTATTCAGAAAGTTTACCCACATGGAGCACTTGATTTATAGGATAAGAATAATAACATCTTTAAGGTAAATGAACAAAGAGTGAAAAGTTACCGGGGAGAAGCAGTAAATAAGGGAAAGACTTCAATTTCCCTTATTGAAGTAGAGTAAGTTGACACTCTCCTGTACAAGTACATTATTTTTCTTTTATTTATTTAGTATTTTTTATTCAGCTTATTTTATCACAAAAAAAATAAAATTATTTGAGTTAATTGCCTGCGATTAAATTCTGTCTAGGCTGGTTTTGTCAAAGGAAGAGGTATTTAAGTTGACCATAGGGAACACCTCGACCTGGAAACCTACCTGGGAGTTTAGTCATATGAACTTTTTAATCTTCTACTTAAGTGTGCAGGTGTTAATTTGAATTAGAGAAGGCCACAAAAGTTGTGCCTGCATTAGCATAATGTTGTGGGTACATCTGAGGATAATGTCAGAAGTTGATGATGATACCCCTTCTCAGTAGGGGAGTATCATGTTCCTTCTCCTGTCTCTTTACTCTAAAAAAAATATCTCTTAACTCAGACATTCTTTTATTTTCTTTACTGCTTTATTTTGGTTATTTTATTTTCAGCATTTTAGTTTTGTTTTCGTTTTTGTTATATTTTTGGAACTTCTAGATTATAAAACTCTTGTGATGGCTGGATTTTTTATATGACTGTTGTGCATGATGTTTAGTTTGTGGTGCAGCATTACTCTTGGTGATGATCACTAGGGAACATTTCTTTTTAGAATATCTTCCAGTCAACTCCTTAGGAATACGAAACCAAGAGTTTTATTTTTGGCTAATTGTGCAAAACCTCTATAGGCTAGTCTCCTACATGACCTCTAGTATAGTACACTAGGAGAGTTTAGCCTTATGTGTCACATCCAAGCCAAAAACACACCACTTTGTTTTGCCCCTGTTTGTCGTTTCCCTCTTTCCAGCAATGAGGACATTGTAAATTCTAAGTTTGGGGGGAAAAAGTATATGTTGATGCAGTATAGTGTGGTACTTACATTGTCTATATATGATGTGCTATGCTTATTAAAAAAAATCAGAAAAATAGAAAATATGTAGCTAGGATGACACTCCTCCTTTCCGAATTCGCCAAAGTAGCCAGGAGCGAGCATGACACCCGTGTTTTCTTTTGTAGCAAAAAGGTTGGTAAGGGAAGTGAGTGAAGTCTAGAATGTGAGCCTTGCTCGTAGCCAGATGATTCGCATGACACCCGTGTGGGCAAGTTGGAACGAAGGTAAGGATGACATGAGGGTTTATCCTAGGCTAAGAAAAAAAATAGCATGAGGAAGGGCCTAGCAAAGCTATAACTTTGGGGGCGTGGAAATTTTGTACTTTATAAAGAAACTGGTGACTGGCAGATTTGTGACATGCTTTGGGTTGACTAGGCTCGATGACTAGAACTAGATTAGTCTGGCATGTTGGGAGAATAGTTAAAAGAAGTTGAGCCTTCAGCAGTATGAAACTCTTGTGAGGATCCTAGGGAAGTTTGTAATTATGCAAGGTATTTTGATTAGGAAACCCTAAATCATTGTTTGGTGTGATGCGGTCACATCACTTAAGGCATAACGCCCGAATGATTGTAGCATTGTTAGCGCTGTTTGATTCTCATTGTTAGTTATTTTTACGTTTCCTTGCACCAAAATTCTAAAACTTTCTCTTTGGTTACCTCGATTACATTGGTTTACAGTCATAGGAATTTTAACTCAATCTAGTCCTGTGGGATTCGATACTTGGAATACTCCAAGTTATTACTTCATCGATCATGTATACTTGCACGTCGACCTACTTATTCTATATTTTATATTATTTTTATTATCATACACATTTGGTCGATCAAAGCTCATGTCGTCTTATTGTAAGCTTGATGACTTCAAGCTACACCACCACCCTGTAAAAAAAAGTGGGGGCAAGTTATTAAAAAATTGTGGATTAAAAAGTAATAAAAAAAATTACATCATAAAAAAAAGTGAATTTCTAAAAATGTTAGATTCAATTTCCGAAGTAAATTGGGTTCGTTTCTAAAGGAGAGAGAACAAAATAAGTTAGAAAAAAAATTATTGGAAGATGAAAAAAGAAGAAAAAAAATAAGGAAAAAAAAAAGAAATAATAAACAAATGAAGAAAAAAAAAGAAAAAAACAAGGACAAAGAAAACGTGAAAAAAATGCATTAAAAAGAACCCTAAAAATTTCATTCCCTCTTCTGTAACTTGCACACACAACCACCCATCCTTCCCTCCACCCACCCACCCCTCCCCCCCAAAAAAAAGGCTTTCTATCAACTCACTCCATTCTCCTCCTCCCACTAGTACTCATCTTCTCCGATGATGAACCATTGCTCACCAAATCCATTGACAGCGCCGGCCACGACCACAAGGGCGTTTAAAGATGGTGGTAGAATCGATAGTAAAAAAAAGAGCAGAATGACAACAACTGGCAGCACGATCGTCACGATTGCGAAAGAAACTGATTTCAACTTGCGGATCCAGACCGTGTCGATAAAACAAAAGGCTAAAAAAATGGAAGGTGTAAAGGTTGAGACTTTGGCGACCAAGTGTCTAGGTGGCAGTGGCGGCTAAGTGTCACGGTCATGCTTGTCCAAAGCGTGTTGCCTGTGTCCGCATGACCGTTCCAACCCCTTGTCATCATGCTTTCATATTATATATTTCATTATGTACGTTTAATTGCTTTCCTTTTACTTTTCTTATCATGTGACCGTTCACCACTTTGCATGTGCAAGGGTGATAGTCCTGTAAAAGCTTATAATGTACTATATGCGAGTAAGACTAATCATTATACCTGTATACTCGAAGTTGTAAGCTATTAAGTCGTTGTTGTCCCTTCTTTGCTTTCTAGCCTTACGACAAATTCTTTTCTCAAACTTTCTTACAAAACGTTTGCAAAAACCTTTTCCTTCAAACTCGTTTTCTCTAGAAACGGGGGTGGAGGTTGCAAGAGGCACCCAGTGTGCCGTAGGCGATTCGAAATTGAATTGGCTAACTTGTTCCTAAGCGAGAACAAGTGTCGCACAATCGTTTAGTAAACTACGATTATGACAGTTGGTATCAGAGCCAGGTTGGCTCATTGAGTGAAAAAATCAGCAACCATGTCAGCAACTAAACAACTCAACAAGTCCCATGTTGACAGATTAGTAGAGTTGGAGGAGCAGATGCTTTATCTGCGGGAGATACCTAATAACCTTCGTTTCATGGAACTGCAGGTACAAGAAATCACTGAGAAAGCTGACGGAATAGATGCAGTAGTTAGCCGCTTTGACGAGATGCCCGTCCAAGAATTGATACTAAGTGTTGAGGCCCTAGAGACAAAAGCTACCAGACCTAGTAGCTTCGAGCGAGGAGATAGCTCGTCGGGCTCGGTTGCCCATATGGAGGAGCGTGTCGAAGAACTAGACAGCTCCTAAAAGGCGATAATTCAGATGATGTCTGACTTATCTGAAGATTTTAGAACCGCCCTTGACGTCGTCAGGATAGAAATCGTGGACATTGGCACGAGAGTAAACCTCACCATGAGAGCGGTGGGGAACCAGACCCCTGCTGGTGAGGTGGTACAACTCAACAGAGTGAAAGTACCTGAACCTAAGCCTTTTAGTGGGGCTCGAGATGCAAAAGCTCTAGAGAATTTCATATTCGACATGGAGCAATACTTCAAGGCAACAAGTACAACTATAGAAGAGTCGAAAATCACCTTGGCGACAATGCACCTTGCAGACGACGCCAAGTTGTGGTGGAGGTCCCGTTACATGGACATCCAAAAGGGTCGATGCATTATTGATACGTGGGATAAACTAAAACAGGACTTACGTTCCTAGTTTTTCCCGAAAATGTCGAAATCGTTGCAAGACGCAAACTGCGTGAGTTAAAACACATTGGCAACATCAGGGATTACGTAAAACAGTTTGCCGGACTAATGTTAGACATCTGAGATATGTCGGAGAAAGACAAAGTCTTCTGCTTCGTCGAAGGGTTAAAGACGTGGGCCAAGACTAAACTATATGAACAAAGGGTTCAAAGCCTCTCAAAAGCCCACGCTGCTGCGGAACGGTTGTTCAACCTCAGCAACGATGCACCCCAAGAACAAAAATGGAATCCGCCTTCCTTTAGCGGAGGAAATAAACCAAATAGATATGGTTCCCCCAAGAGTGGGGGAGGAGACCGGACTGGAGGGGTAGATCGTAAGCCCTACCAAATAAGGGGCGGATATTATGGTCGTACGCCAGGTCAATACCAGAACAACTATAGAGGGGGACCCCCCTCCTGTTTCCTGTGCAAGGGGCCTCACTTAATGTCTGAGTACCTGAACAAAGCTGCCCTCAAAGCCCTCCAAGCTTCGTTGGCAGAGAAAGCGGCTTGCGAAAAAGAGACTACTAAGACCGATACCTCGATAGAAGAAGATGAGGAGAATCCCCGCATGGGAGCCCTTAAACTCTTATCTGCACTTTAAAAGAAGGCGGAAAAAAAATAAGGACTCCGTAGAAAGGGGGCTCATGTATGTAGAAGCATGGGTGAATCAGAAATTGGCCAAGAGTACGATGGTCGATTCCGGTGCAACCCACAACTTCATGATCGAGGCGCTGGGATAAGGACTCAGGAAAAATGAAAGTTGTTAACTTTGTAGCCCTGCCCATCGTGGGAGTCGCAAGGCGAGTGACTATAAAGTTGGGATCATGGAGTGGACAGTCTGACTTCGTGATTGTGAAGATGGATGACTTTGACATTGTGTTGGAGATGAAATTCCTCCTCGAACATAAGGTGATCCCCATGCCGCTGGCAAAATGTTCAATGATCATGGAGTCTAGCCCCAACGTTATCTCAGCTAGCATTAAACAACCAAGCGGAGTGAGGATGATATCAGCTCTTCAATTGAAGAAAGGGCTAGCTCGCGATGAACCCACGTTTATGGCCATCCCTATGACGGAAGACAAGAGTTCCGAGGACAATACCAGATGAGATCTAGAGTGTATTAAAAGAATAGGATGATGTCATGCCTAATAGCTTGCCCAAATCTCTACCTCCACGACGAGAGATAGACCACAAGATCGAATTGCTGCTTGGGGCAAGGCCCCCTGCAAAAAAATGCATACCGCATGGCTCCGCCAGAATTAGCGAAGCTTCAAAAACAGTTAGACGAACTATTAAGTGTCGGGTTTATCAGACCCGCCAAGGCGCCTTACGGGGCTCCTGTGTTGTTTCAGAAGAAGAAAGATGAAAGTTTTCGCCTGTGCACCGACTACCGGGCATTGAATAAACTCACAGTCCGGAACAAATACCCATTGCCCATCATTATTGACCTATTCAACCGCCTCCATAGGGCCAAGTACTTTTCAAAACTCGATTTCAGGTCGGGTTACTACCAAGTCCGGATAGCACAGGGGATGAACCGAAAACAACATGCGTTACAAGATACGGAGCTTTCGAGTTCCTAGTCATGCCCTTCGGTCTCACCAATGCCCACGCCACTTTCTGTACGCTGATGAATTAGGTGTTTCATAAATATCTGGACAAATTTGTGATGGTCTATCTGGACGACATAGTGGTTTATAGCCAGACCATGGAAGAGCATCAAGCCCACCTACAGTTGGTTTTCGAAAAGTTGAGGCAGAGCCAACTATATGTAAAGAGGTAGAAATGCTCCTTCGCCCAACAGTGTATTAACTTCCTTGGGCACATGATTGAATGTGGTCGAATCGGCATGGAAGAGGGCAAGGTCTCAGCCATCAGAGATTGGAAGATCCTGATGTCCGTAACGGAACAACGGTCCTTTCTCGGATTAGCAAACTACTACCGACGATTCGTGGAAGGATTCTCGAGGCGAGCAGGGCCTCTGACTGAATTGTTGAAAAAGGATGTGAAATGGAGCTGGAGTCCAAAGTGTGAGGACGCTTTCGACGATCTGAAGAAAGCCATGATAGAAGTTTCGCTCCGTCTGGATAGACGACGTGACGAAACCTTTCGAGGTGGAAACCGATGCATCGGACTTTGCACTAGGGGGCGTCCACCTTCAGGATGGCCACCCCATCGCATATGAGAGTCGCAAACTAAATGCGGCTGAAAGGAGGTACATTGCCCCCGAAAAAGAGATATTAGTCGTGGTCCATTGTCTGAGGGCCTGGAGACAGTACCTACTAGGTGCAATATTCGTTGTCAAGACTGACAACAGTTTGATTTGCCACTTCTTCGATCAGCCTAGGTTGTCATCGAAACAGGCTCGATGGCAAGAATGCCTTACCGAATTTGACTTTCAGTTTGAGCATAAGTCTGGTCGAGCTAATCAAGCTACCGACGCCCTTAGCCGGAAGCGCAAACATGCGGCCCTGTACATGTTAGCTCACTTGAAGGCCAGTAAACTAAAGGGCTCAGTTCGTGAGTCCATCAGAGATCGTTTGCAGAATGATCCAACTGCCCAGGCCATAGTCCAACTAGGTAGAGACGAGAAAACATTATATTTTTGGGTCGAAGAAGACCTCTTGTTCACCAAGGGTAATCGCTTGTATGTGCTCCGAGTAGGAAATTTGAGGAAGTTGTTGTTAGAAGAATGCCACAATACCCTGTGGGTAGGTCACGCAGGTTGGCAGAGAACCTATGCCCTTCTAAAGCAAGGTTACTACTGGTCAAACCTCTGCGACGACGTTATGTAGTTTACTAAGACTTGTCTTATCTGCCAACAAGACAAAGTCGAATGAGAAAAGATCGCAGGACTGCTAGAACCCCTTCCGGTTCCCTTAAGACCGTGGGAGAGTGTCTCCCTTGATTTCATTACCCACTTATCCAAAGTTGGAGAATTTGAGGCAATTCTCGTGGTTGTTGGTAGATTCTCAAAATATGTCACATTTATTCCAACCCCAAAAATGTGCTCAACCGAAATGACAGGACGCCTATTCTTCAAGAATGTTGTCCAGCTCTAGGGGGTCCCAGCGAATATCGTGAGCGATAGAGATGGCCGATTCACAGGAACCTTCTGAACGGAATCAGAATGTTAGGTTCCAATTTAAATATTTCGTCGAGCTATCACCCTCAGACTAATGGTCAGATGGAACGATTCAATGGTATGCTCGAAGAGTACTTGGGTCATTTTATAGATGCAAGACCAAAAAATTGGGTCGCGATGCTTGATGTAGCACAGTTCAGTTTTAATTGTCAGAAGAGCTCGTCTACTGGAAAGACTCCCTTTGAGATAATGAGTGGGAGACAACCACTCATGCCTAACATTGTGGATCACCCTTATGCAGGGAAGAGGCTCCAAGCTTTCAACTTCACAAAGGAATGGAACCAAACCACCGAAATGGCTCGAGCCTACTTAGAGAAAGCGTCTAAGCGAATGAAAAAGTGGGCCGATCAAAAACGTCGACCACTAGAATTCAAAGCTGGAGATAATGTGTTGATCAAGCTGAGGCCAGAACAGCTCCGATTTTGGAGTAAAAGAGACCAACGCCTTGTACGAAAATATGAGGGCCCTGTGGAAGTAATCCAGAAGGTCGAGAAAGCATCATACGGGGTTCAATTGCCGCCGTG
Source organism: Lagenaria siceraria (assembly GCA_002890555.2). Classification (NCBI taxonomy): domain Eukaryota; kingdom Viridiplantae; phylum Streptophyta; class Magnoliopsida; order Cucurbitales; family Cucurbitaceae; genus Lagenaria; species Lagenaria siceraria. Next base: position 13,470,851 of record CM016483.1, on the reverse strand, counting down.
GATGAAGATTCGTCCTGTCATCCACATAAGCAACTTGAAGCCCCATCACCCCGATCCAGACGATGAGACTCGCAACGAGTCATCTAGACCTCCAGTCACGATGTCCAACCCTAGAGACAAAGAAGTTTTGGCTGAACGGACCCGCCGAGTGGGTAGGCCCAGAAGAGATGTCCAGGAGTACCTCATCAAGTGGAAAGGACTCCCAGATGCTGAGATCAGTTGGGAACGTGTTGAAGACCTGAAGCAGGCTGTTGCAAAGATTGTTGAGTTTGAACCATGTCGGTTGACAGGGACGTCAACCATTTAAGTGGGAAAGGATGTCACGGTCATGCTTGTCCAAAGCGTGTTGTCTGTGGCCGTATGACCGTTCCAACCCCTTGTCATCATGCTTTCATATTATGTTATGTACGTTTAATTGCTTTCCTTTTACTTTTCTTGTCATGTGATCGTTCACCACTTTGCATGTGTAAGGGTGACAGTCCTGTAAAAGCTTATAATGTACTATATGCGAGTAAGACTAATCATCATACCTGCATACTCGGAGTTGTAAGCAATTAAGTCGTTGTTGTCCCTTCTTTGCTTTCTAGCCTTACGACAAATTCTTTTCTCAAACTTTCTTACAAAACGTTTGCGAAAACTTTTTCCTTCAAACCCATTTTCTCTAGAAACGGGGTGAAGGTTGCGAGAGGCACTCGGTGTGCCATAGGCGATTCGAAATTGAATTGGCTAACTTGTTCATGAATGAGAACAAGTGTCGTACAACCGCTTAGTAAACTACGATTGTGACACTAAGCTCGTCTTTCAGTAAAAAATTAAAACAAAGAAAAAACTTTAAAACAAAGGGGAAAAGATTGCATATTGATGTCGAGAAGAAGAAGAGAGATATTAAGTTTTAAATGAGGTTAACGACACCAACCTGTGAAGCCCGAAAAACAAAAGAAAAAAAAAGTGGGTTCAAGAACCTGCTTTCTGTTGAAAGTTTAAAAAAATTCTGAGGAAAAAGTCAAAGAAGAAACATTGGACGAAAGTTTACAAAAAAATACGTTTTTGTTTTGCATTTGGGTAAACTTTGTTCGAATTTATAGGTGAAAACTCTAATTCAGTTAGAAGTTTCAAATTCAAAATCCAAACAAATTTTTTGATTCAATGGTTGGAAGGATTGAAGAATTCACAATGTGTTCATTTCTATTTATAGAGAGAATACCAAACCAAATAAAATCTATTAGATGATCTTAACCAAATCCTCCAAGATTTGAGTGGTTTTACCAAAAACACAATTTCTAAATCAAATTTATGAAGATTGTGATGGGATGTTGGGCAAAATTTTAAAGTATCCATAGGAAGATCCTATTTTCGATTTACTGTCGGTCAAACGTGAAAAATTCAAATCATTCCACCAACAAATTGGATGTCAAATCTTTAAAATTGGAATAAATTCGAATTAAATCCAAAATTAACTCAATATGGTGGTTTAATTCAAATCCAAAAACATTTCGTGGAATGAATTCAAATTATATTATAAATCAAATCATTCTTGGATCACAATGTTTCTCAAATTCAAATTTCATAAAATCAAATCAAAGTTTGAACATATTCTAAATTTTTAAATTAGTTTGTAGTTCATTCAAATTCTACCTCAAATTATAAAATTTGTGAATATTCCAAATTTTTGTCCCAAACCAAAATTGACTGAAATTTAACTTTGCCCAAATTCTATTCCAAACTCAAGTAAAGTATTTTGGGTAGAAATTCAATCCTACTCCAAGTTCAAATACAAATATAGATGAAGTTTGAACTTAGCCCCAATTTTTAATTTTGAATTAAGTAGAGCGTAAACGTTACTAATTTCAAATCAAAGTTTATGTCAAGAAAGAAAATCAAAACTATGACCCTAAATTCATGTTTTGATAAGTTGGCATAAAAAAATATGTGTGTGTCAAATATATAAGATTCAAATCAAAATTATGTACCCAAATTCATAATTTGATTAACATGACACATTAAATGGAGTCAAAATCAGGAGGATATAACTTAGATTTTGATTCCAACTACATTGTTTTCGAGATTCACCCACCGTATAGACATGCAAAAATCTCAAAAAGGGGCATTTGTTGAATGAGAAATTTCGGCAAACCAAATTTTGTTACATCATCATAACGAAAGTCCGAGCCCCTTGTAGAATTTATAAATTAGATCGAGACAAGTAATTAAAGTCAATCGGGCCCAAAGTCCAATGCAATTCAAGCCCATTATGAAAATTTTTGGACCAAAAAAGATATTGAAACCAAACCCAAGCCCAATTTTTGGGCCCAAAAACAATTGGGCCTTAGCCCACGAAGGCCCATAGAAACTCTATAAATAGGGACCTTAGCCCTTCATTTTGGGTGGGAAGCATTTGGCAACGAAGTGATTGAAGCTCTGAAGATTTCAAGATCTGATTGATCTCAAGTTTACAACTTCCAACTTCTACTCTCTTAAAGATCTAAAGACTAAAGCTCAGAAGACTTCTAGAAGATCAGAATACTCTCTAAAGTTCTTAAAGTCATAAACAAGCCAGAAGCTGATCAACAAGCTAGAGGCTGATTCAAGCTGGTCAACAAGCTAGAGGTCGATCCAAGCTGATCAACAAGCCAAAGGCCGATCCAAAACAATCATCCAAGATCAACAAGTCCAAAGGCTGATCATCTAAGAAGATCATCAAACCTAAAGTTCGATCATCAAGTCCAAAGGCTGATCATCCAAGAAGGATCATCAAGTCCAAAAGCAGATCTTTTAAGAAGATCAAAGTTTACTTTTCAAGAGAAAGCATCAAAAGATTATGTATTAGAGATTGTACTCATTATACTATACTAAAATTAATATAAATATAAAGTTCAAATTTCACGAATTTAATTTCTTCAAAAATCTCGTCAAACATATATATTTATTTTTAACTTTTTAAAAATATTCATATTGATAAAATAATATCAATGTTTTAATGAGTACACTAATCACCAAAAAAAGGGAAGTTTTAAACATAGAAAAATAAGAAAAACTATTTACACAAAGTAGCAAAATTTTTAAATAGTTGTGATAGACACTGATAGAAGTCTATCAGGATCTAACAGTGATAGAAATGATAGAAGTCTATCAATGTCTATCAGTATTTTTTTTGTTATTTTCTGTAAATAGTTTGATATTTTTTCTAGTTGTGAAAATTTCCCAAAAAAAAAGGAAAAATAAAAAAAATAATATATTGAAAAATACAAGAAAACTATTTCATCTATGTGAAAGAAAATTTCTAGAGAATAAGTAAACAATGAAAACAATTAATTTGACCTAACAATTTCACAATGTTTCTTTGTGACAATTTTGTTTCATATACGGTGTTTAAAATGCGATGAAAAATTGTCTCCCAATATAGGACAAATTAATACCCCTTCAAGTTATAAATAAAAGAGACTGAGATTTGGGGAACAATTCTGTATGTTTTTATAGCCTATTTGTGAATATTCATATAGTTACATCTTTTGTTATGAGGTTGTGTCTTTTAAGAAAAGATGTTTCCTTTCATAAAGGCATTGTGCATTTAAAAAAAAATACATCATCTTGTCAACAGTTGTGGTATTTTTTATTTTTTAAATAAATTAATTAGTTTTATGTATATTTTCCTACAATTTTAATTTTAATTTTGTATTTAAAAAGTTTAATTTTGAAACTATTTAACAAAATTGAAGTTGTTCCTATTAAAATTAAATAAAAGGAGAATTAAAGTGTAAAAAATTATTTTAAAAACAAAGAACAAAAAACATGTTTTGTAACTATTTTTGGTTTTCTGTTTTTAAAAAACAAAAAACCAACTAACATGTTTGATAATTGTATTTTGTTTTTTGTTTTTAAAAATTCAAAATACGTTTAGATGATTTTTTCAGTTTTATATATTTTTAAAAATAAAATCACTCTTTTTGTAATATTTTTTCATCTAGTATACATAATTATTATATTATATATTTATTTTTAACTTTTTTTTAAAATTTCTTATTGATAAAACAATATAAATATTTTAAATTTACAGATTAATCACAAATAAAAGAAAGAGAAATAACAAAAGTAAATATATTTATTGGCGCTCGAATCTCGTTTGCATTGAGATCGGCTGCGGGTGCCTGGTGTCACGGTCGTGCTTGTCCAGGGCGTGTTGCCTATGGCCGCACTACCGTTCCAAACCCTATGTCATTTCATATTATGTATTTCATTTATGTTTGTTTACCGCTTTCTTTTATCGCTTTCCTTTACTTTTCATTTCTTGCGACGGCATAGCACTTTGTACGTGCAACCGTGCTAATCTTGTAAAAGCTTATAATGTACTATATGCGAGTGAGACTAATCATCATACTTGCATACCCGAGAGTTGTAAGCTATAAAGCCGTTGTTGTCCCTTATTTGCTTTCTAGCCTTACGACACATTCTTTTCTCAAACATTCTTCTAAATCGTTTGCGAAAACCTTCTTTATCTAAACCTGTTTCCCTCTAGAAACGGGGATAGACGTTGCGAGAGGCACTTGGTGTGCCATAGGCGATTCGAATCTGAATTGGCTGACTTGTTCCTGAGCGAAGACAAGTGCCGCACAATCGTTTAGCAAAGTACGATTGTGACAGTTGGTATCAGAGCCAAGTTGGCTCCTTGAGTGAGAAATCAGCAATCATGTCGGCACCTAAACAGCTTAACAAGTCCCAAGCGGACAAGTTGGTGGAGATGGAGGAGCAGATGCTCTATTTACAAGATATGCCTGATAACCTTCGTTTCCTGGAGATGCGGGTACAGGAAATCGCAGAGAAAGCTGACATAATCGATGCGGTAGCTGGCCGCCTAGACGGAATGCCCATCCAAGAACTTATGCAAAGGGTCGAGACCCTAGAGGAAAAAGCTACCAAATCTAGTAGCTTCGAGCGAGGAGAAAGCTCGTCGGGCTCAATGGCCCGTGTGGAGGAGCGAGTCGAAGAATTAGACAGCTCCCAGAAGGCGATAATTCAGATGATGACTGACTTATCGGAAGATTTCCGAACCGCCCTTGACGCCGTCAGGACGGAGATCGCAAATGTGAATGCGAGAGTAAACCTCACCATGCGAGCGGTGGGAAACTAAACACCAGCTGGAGGTGTGGGGCCGTTCAATAGAGTGAAGGTACCAGAACTGAATCCCTTCAGTGGGGCTCGGGAAGCAAAGGCTTTGGAGAATTTCCTATTTGACATGGAACAATACTTCAAAGCTACGAACACGACTACAGAAGAGTCAAAGATTACGCTGGCGACAATCACCTTGCAGACGACGCCAAGTTGTGGTGGAGTTCCCGTTATATTGACATCCAAGAGGGTCGATGTACGATCGACACCTGGGAAAAACTGAAGCAAGATTTACGTTCTCAGTTCTTCCCCGAGAACGTTGAAATAATAGCAAGGCGAAAGTTACGTGAGTTAAAACACACTGGGACCATCAGAGATTATGTGAAACAATTTGCCGGATTAATGTTAGATATCCGGGATATGTCAGAGAAAGACAAAGTTTTCTGCTTTGTCGAAGGGTTAAAGACGTGGGCCAAGACGAAATTGTATGAACAAAGGGTCCAAACTCTTTCAGAAGCCTACGCTGCTGCAGAACGGTTATTTGACCTTAACAACGATGCGCCCCAAGAGCAGAAACGAAACCAACACTCCTCTAGTGGAGGTAATAAACCAAATAGATCTGGTTCCCCTAAAAGTGGGGGAGGAGACAGGACCGGAGGGGCGGATCGTAAACCCTACTATCAAAGAAGTGGATATTCGGGGCGTGCACTGGGTCAGCACCAGAACAATTATAGAGGAGGTCCCCCTTCCTGCTTCTTGTGCAAAGGGCCTCATACACTGGTCGAGTGCCCCAACAAAGCGGCCCTCAAGGCCCTCCAGGCCTCATTGGCAGAGGATTCGGCCCGTGAAAGAGAGACTGCGGAGCCAGATGTAGCAGCCGTAGAAGAGGAAGAGAACCCTCGCATAGGGGCCCTCAAGTTCTTATATGCCCTTCAAAAGAAGGCAGAATGGAGTAAAGACTCTGTAGAGAAGGGACTCGTGTGTGTAGAAGCATGGGTGAATCAGAAGTTGGCCAAGAACACGATGGTTGATTCTGGTGCTACCCATAACTTCATGATGGAAACGGAGGCCCAAAGACTCAACCTACGTTGGGACAAAGACACAGAAAAAATGAAGGTCGTTAATTCTGCAGCCCTACCTATAATGGGAATCGCGAGGCGAACGAACATAAAGTTGGGGTCGTGGAGTGGCCAGACCGATTTTGTGATCGTGAAAATGGACGATTTTGACGTTGTGTTGGGGATGGAGTTTCTCCTCGAACACAAGGTGATCCCCATGCCCCTGGCAAAATGTCTGGCGATCACGGGGTCTAACCCCACTGTTCTCTCTACACTAGTATCAAACAACCGAATGGGTTGAAGATGATATCAGCCCTCCAGCTGAAGAGGGGACTAGTCCGTGATGAACCCACGTTCATGGCCATCCCTGTGATTGAAGACAAAAGTCTAGAAGAGACGATACCGGATGAGATCCAAGGTGTGTTAAGAGAATATGGCGATGTTATACCTGATAGCTTGCCAAAGTCTCTACCTCCGCGAAGGGAGATAGATCACGAAATTGCGTTGTTGCCTGGGGCAAAACCCCCCGCAAAGAACGCCTATCGCATGGCCCCACCAGAGTTAGCGGAGCTGCGAAAACAGTTAGACGAGTTGTTGAGTGCAGGGTTTATCAGACCTGCCAAAGCTCCTTATGGAGCCCCTGTGCTGTTCCAGAAGAAGAAGGATGGAAGCCTCCGCATGTGTATCGATTACCGGGCCTTGAATAAACTCACAGTTCGGAACAAATACCCACTACCCATAATCACCGACTTGTTTGATCGTCTCCATGGGGCCAAGTACTTTTCAAAACTTGATCTCAGGTCAGGATACTATCAAGTCCGTATTGCAGAGGGAGATGAGCCGAAAACCACATGTGTCACAAGATATGGGGCTTTCGAGTTCCTGGTCATGCTTTTCGGTCTCACCAATGCCCTTGCCACTTTCTGTACTTTGATGAACCAGGTGTTCCACTAATATCTGGACAGATTTGTGGTGGTTTACTTGGACGACATTGTAGTCTATAGCCAGACCATGGAAGAACACCAAGTACATCTGCAGTTGGTCTTCGAAAAGTTGAGGCAGAGTCAACTGTATGTGAAGAGGGAGAAATGCTCCTTCGCTCAACAACGCATCAACTTTCTCAGACATATGATCAAATGCGGTCGAATTGGTATGGAAGAGGGTAAGAGCTCGGCCATCCGAGATTGGAAGGTCCCGACCTCTGCGACTGAGTTACGGTCCTTCCTCGGGTTAGCAAACTACTACAGGCGGTTTGTCGAAGGATTCTCGAGACGAGCATAACCCTTGACGGAACTGTTAAAGAAGGACATGAAATGGAGTTGGACTCCAAGGTGCGAAGAAGCTTTCAATGACTTAAAGAAAGCTATGAGAAAAGGCCCGGTCCTCGGGATAGCTGATGTGACAAAAACTTTTGAAGTGGAAACAGATGCATCAGATTTTGCGTTAGGGGGCATCATCCTCCAAGACGGCCACCCTATCGCATACGAGAGCCGCAAGCTGAATGCAGCCGAAAGGAGGTATGCTGCCTCCGAGAAGGAGATGTTGGTCGTGGTCCATTGTCTAAGGGCCTGGAGACAGTACTTGTTGGGTGCAACATTTGTCGTCAAGACCGACAACAGCTCGATCTGCCACTTCTTCACCCAACCTAAGTTGTCATCGAAACAAGCTCGTTGGCAAGAGTGCCTTGCCAAATTCGACTTTCAGTTCGAGCATAAGCCAGGGCGAACCAATCAAGCCGCCGACGCCCTTAGCCGAAAGAGTGAACATGCGGCCATGTGCATGTTAGCACTCTTGAAAGCTAGTAGACTAAAAGGCTCAGTTCGTGAGTCCATCAGGGACCATTTGCAAAATGACCCAGCTGCCCAAGCCATAATCCAACTAGCCAAAGAGGGGAAGACAAGACAGTTCTGGGTAGAGGAAAGCCTCTTGTTCACCAGGGGTAACCGCCTGTATGTACCTCGAGCGGGGAGTTTGAGGAAGTTGTTGTTAGAAGAGTGCCACAACACACAGTGGGCAGGTCATGCGGGTTGGCAGAGAACCTATGCACTGTTGAAGCAAGGTTACTACTGGCCGAACCTCCGCGACGATGTTATGCAGTTTACCAAGACCTGTCTTACTTGTCAACAAGACAAGGTCGAGCGAGCGAAGATAGTAGGGCTGTTAGAACCCCTGCCAGTCCCCGTACGACCATGGGAGAGCATCTCCCTCGATTTCATTACCCACTTACCCAAAGTCGAGGAATTTGAAGCAATTCTCGTAGTGGTGGACAGATTCTCAAAATACGCCACATTTATCCCAACAATAAAGATGTGCTCAGTCGAAATGACGGCACAACTATTCTTTAAGAATGTTGTCAAGTTCTGGGGTGTCCCAGCGAGTATTGTGAGCGATAGAGATGGCTGATTCACAAGAACCTTCTGGATGGAGTTATTTCAAATGCTTGGCTCGAATTTAAATATCTCGTCGAGCTATCACCCTCAAACTGATGGGCAGACAGAACGGTTCAATAGTATGCTCGAGGAATACTTGCGTCATTTCATAGATGCCAGACAAAAGAATTGGGTCGAGATGCTTGATGTGGCACAATTCAGTTTTAACTGTCAGAAGAGCTCGTCCACCGGAAAGACTCCATATGCAGGGAAGAGCCCTCAAGCGTTCAACTTCACGAAGGAGTGGAACCAAACTGCCGAGATGGCTCGAGCCTATTTGGAGAAGGCGTCTAAATGAATGAAGAAGTGGGCGGACTAGAAACGTCGACCCCTGGAATTCCAAGCCGGAGATAAGGTGTTGATCAAACTGAGACCAGAACAGCTCCGATTTTGGAGTAAAAGAGATCAGCGTCTTGTGCAAAAATGTGAAGGGCCTGTTGAAGTAATCAAGAAGGTCGGGAAGGTATCATATCGGGTTCAACTGCCGCCGTGGATGAAGATTCACCCTGTCATCCACGTAAGTAACTTGAAACCCCATCATCCCGATCCAGATGATGACACTCGTAATGAGTCGGTCAGACCTCCAGTTACAATGTCCAACCCTAAAGACAGAGAAGTAGAAGAAGTTTTGGCTGAATGTACCCGTCGAGTGGGTAGACCGAGAAGAGACGTTCAGGAGTTCCTCATCAAGTGGAAGGGACTACCAGATGCAGAGATCAGTTGGGAACATGTTGAAGACCTGCAACAAGTTGCTGCTAAGGTTGCCGAGTTCGAACAGCGTCAGTTGACAGGGACGTCAACCATTTAAGTCGGGGAGGATGTCACGGTCGTGCTTGTCCAGGGCGTGTTGCCTATGCCCGCACTACCGTTCCAAACCCTAGGTCATTTCATATTATGTATTTCATTTATGTTTGTTTACCGCTTTCCTTTATCGCTTTCCTTTACTTTTCATTTCTTGCGACGGCGTAGCACTTTGTACGTGCAACCGTGCTAATCTTGTAAAAGCTTATAATGTACTATATGTGAGTGAGACTAATCATCATACTTGCATACCCGAGAGTTGTAAGCTATAAAGCCGTTGTTGTCCCTTATTTGCTTTCTAGTCTTATGACACATTCTTTTCTCAAACATTCTTCTAAATCGTTTTCGAAAACCTTCTTTCTCTAAACCTGTTTCCCTCTAGAAACGGGGATAGACGTTGCGAGAGGCACTCGGTGTGCCATAGGCGATTCGAATATGAATTGGCTGACTTGTTCCTGAGCGAGGACAAGTGCCGCACAATCGTTTAGCGAAGTACGATTGTGACACCTGGTGGCCTTGACCTCCAACCTAGTGTTCGAACTGATCTATGCAAGAGATCCTCACACTTGTGTAGTATCCAGCCTATTGCACTATGTTTACTTACTCTCCCCTTTTGAGGTGGTTGAATGAGGTTATTTATAAGTCAATCCTCTAATACATGCCCACGGTTGCATGGGATGACAAGAGTGTCAAAGACGTTTTCAGTTCTCAAGGTTGTAGGGTGTCAGTTCGTCCTCAACTCCTTTATTTCCAGATTGGTATATTTTTACCTGCTCGAGTGATTGGCCCAAACTCCGAGGCACTGGCATTTCTCTTGAAACTAATGTTTTTGTGTGTTTTAAATGTGTTTTAAATGGATAAGAAAATCACATATTTAAAAACTATTGAGAGTAATTCAAATAATCATTTTTTTATAGAAAATATACAATTCTTCTATTAAGATTGTATCCTTCACACACACAAAAAAAAGACAAACATTGGCATGGAGAGTCGTGGTTTTCTAAACTTAAAATAATAATAATAATAATAATAATAATAATTTTATTCATATTTTCCAACCATTTTAATTTTTATTTCAAAATGGTTTTGAAAAAAAAAATCTTTAAAAAATCTTGTTAAAATAAAAAATAAGAATTGATGTGGACATAAAATGCATAACAAGAAAATATTTTAAATATTATTTTCCATTCAATTTCATATAAAAATGTTTAAAAAATATTGCATTATATAGGATTTAAACCAAAGTCTTCAAAAATATGAGACAATTGAGCTAACTACTAGAATATATTTATCAGATACAGAAATATAATTAAAATGTAGAAAAAAAAAAACAAAATAATAGAATTTTGCAACAGGTTGGGATCGAACCCTTGAAGGAGACAAGTGCGTGTTTGGAGTAAAAATGAAAACGACTTTTTAAAAAGGGAGATTTGCACAAATAAAAATCAGGCCCAAAATAATAATAAAAAATATAGTACAAGGAAAAACATATTAGGGATATAACACAAAATTAGAGCTAGATATCACTGATAGCAGCTATTAGTGATAGCCATATTGGTAAATGACTAAAAAGCCTATGTACACCATTTCGCGCTTCTTCTTTCAGTTTTCTCAAATTGAAAGCTATCACTGATAGCACCTATCAGTGATAGCCACTGATAGCTACTATCAGTTTCTATCACTGATAGTTTCTATCAATGATAGCTTTCAATTTGAGAAATATTAATACAACGAAATAGTAACAATTGAAATATTAGCTTTCAATTTTCTATCAGACATCGTTGGCTATTATTGATACACTTTCATAAATTGGAATCAAACTTGAAATATTAACACTTCAAGACTATCAGTGGCTATCAGTGATAAACTTTTATAAGTAGTTATCAACTTTGAAAGGAAACTATCCACTTTCAAATATTAACATTTAAAGCTATAAGTTATAGAAGTCTATCAATGAGAGGTTTATAAGTGACTATCACTGATATCTATCTAAGTCACATCACCAATATCATCAATATCATTCATTTAATTGATATATACATAAGTCATATCATTGATATACGGATATCACCGATAGCTTTTATCAGTGGCTATTACTGATAACTTTTAGCAGTGGCTATCACTGATAGACTTTCATCAAATGGAATCGGCTTTTATATCATTGATATCATCGATATATGGATATCACCTAAGTTCTATCACTAACATCATTGATATCACTTATATCGTGGTTATTGGTGATAGCTTCTATCACTAATAACATGCTATCAAAGATAACTTCAATCATTCCTTTTTACCATTAAATAACATACTATTGTTGATAGCTTCTATCACTGATAACATGCTATTAGTGATAACTTCTAAGCATCCCACTTACACTTTAGTTCGAGATTCAACTTTATTAATTAAATTAATTAAGTTGATTATCAATGATAGACTTCTATAAGTGGTTATTAAATGTGAAAGAAAATCATCAAAGATTAAGCTATCAATGATAGAAAATATTAGTGGCTATCTCTGATGGACTTTCATTAGTGACTATCAATTTCTAAAGATTAACACTCAAAGCTATCAATGGCTATTATTGAGAAACTTTTATCGTGATTATCAATAATAGACTTTTATCACTAATAGACTTCTATCATTGATATCTACCTAAGTTCAATATCACTGATACATGACTATGGCTGATATCTATCCAAGTTCTATCACTAATATCACTGATAATTGATATTACCGATACACAAATATTTAGTGAATTATTTTCTAACATTTAAAAATATGAGTAGCTAGTGAATTCTGTAATTAATGATAGCATTCTTTGAGTGACTAATTTATAAGTATATCAATCGCTATTACTGATAGATTTATATTATTATGTCATAATAGTGAAGTCTATCACTGATAGCTACTAATAGATTCTATAAGTTTTAAACTTTTAGTTTTATCTTGAGTATTTACTAATAAATTAGTATACATTAGTTGATAAGAGTTTATAAGTCATAGACTTCTATCGCTGATCGAAGTAGTTTGTCAGTGATAGAAGCCTATCATTGATAGGCTATAATAGACTTAGTATATTAGTGATATCATAGGCCATCAGTGATAGAAGTTTATTAATTATTACTGATAGACTATATAATTTTAAAGTCCTATAAAAAAAGAAAAAAAATTTATTGGCATGTTTAATTGGGAAGGTGTGGAGAGAGGAGGGGATTGGGGGATGGAAGAAAAAAAAGAGAGAGAAAGGAAATAATTTTTTTTTAAAAAAAAAGGAAATAATTTTTAAAAAAAAAAGGTAAGAAAAAACGGAGAAATGAAAGAAAATTAAAAAAGAAAGAAAGAAAGAAATGGAAGAAGAATGGAAGCAAAAACGAAGAAATGAAAAAAAATTAAAAGAAGAAGAAGAAGAATGGAAACAAAAACGGAGAAAAGAAAGAAAATTTGAAAAAAAAAAAAACAAGAAAGGGGAGAAGAATGGAAAAAAAATGGAGAAAGAAAAGAAAAATTAAAAAAAAAAAAAAAAAAAAAAAAAAAAAGAAGAAGAATAGAAGCAAAAATGGAGAAAGGAAATATTTAAAAAAAAGTGAAGAAGAATGGAAGCAAAAAGGGAGAAATGAAAGAAAATTAAAGAGAGAGACTCATGGAAGCAAAGCCGGAGAAAGGAAGGAAAATTAAAAAAAAAAAAAAAAAAAAAAAAAAAAGAGAGAGAGAGAGAGAGAGAGAGAAAGGGAAGAAGAAGCACAACAAAACAAGGGAGGGTAAAATTGGAAATTGAAAAAGAATGAAGAGTTGACTGGTCAACACTTCCATATTTATAAATATTTTAAAGAGGTGACATATTTTTAGATTTTTTCTCTTATTGTTTTATCCATTATAAATATCCTTTTAAAATCCTCTTTTTTTTCAAAATTTCTTAACAATTTTTAAAATGTTTTTAAAATTGAAAAAATTGAAAACCTAATTGGATACCAAAGAGATCCATTTTTCAAAAACTAAAAATACAAAACCAAAAATTAAATGGTGAGTTTTTTGAAAAATAGAAACCAAAAACAGTTACCAAACCTGTATAATTTTTTATTTATCAAAAACTGAAAACAAAAAATGAAATGATTATCAAACGAAGTCGTGGTTGAAATGTCACATTTTGACATTGTATTCCAAAATATAAAGGTTATGAATAAAAATCACGGTCCCATTTCACTTCACACAAATTTTCAAGGAACGTTATTTGTTGATAACACATAATATCCTTTTGTAAAAGTAAGATTAGTTGTGCATAAAATAAAAATAACACCAAAGAGTCTTTTTAAAGAAGTACAATTTTGTACAATTTTAAATGGTTATACCCAAGGTTTGAAATATTGATGTCGATGGAAATATCGAGGTCTTGATTTTATGAAAATATCGATATTGATGAAAATTTCGGGAAACTTTATGGAAATTGATAGAAATTGTTATTAATTAATGAAACTTTGATTCTGGCTTAATTAGACTATAATTGACCATTTTTAATCATCATGTCAATACAAGAAGACAACTTTTAGATGTATATTGTAAATATCTATGTAAATATCGATGCGAGAGCAAAAATTTTAAAAAAATAGAAAAATAATTACAAAATAATATCAAATATTGGTAATTAATAGCAAAATTAAAAGAGATGAAATATTTGTTCTATGGAAATGAAAGATTTGATGATAAAAAAAAAATTTACATCAATTCAATTGTGAGGTGTAATGATGTGAAGATTCAGTGCAAAAGATTTGAATGAAGTTAAAAATAAATATATGTTATTTTTCATGTTGTTTGTTGAAAATCAAAATTTGGGATTATTTTTCGTGTTGTTTGTTGAAAATCAAAATTTGGTATGGTAACTTCCATATCTCAAAAAAAAAAATGCGAGAAATGGGGGGAAAATCGAAATTCCTCCTTATCGAAATATCGAGCCGGTCAAAATCTCGAAATTTCGATATTTCGATCGAAATTTTTCACTATGGTTATAGTATTAAATTACCATTCATATGTCGATATTTCTATCAATATTTTCACGTTTTTATGGGTTCGATACCGAAACGAGGGATGAATCAATATTTTTATTATATCATAGAAAAATTCACGAAACAAAAAAAAAAAAAAAAAAAAAAAAAAAAAAAAAAAAAACAAGCATCAAAATGCCACTAATATAAATATAATATAAATAATAGACATGTTTACTTATTTAAAAAATAATAAAAATGTTTATTTACTAAATTAGATTTATTTTTAAAAAATTTTGTTTTTAAAATTTTTCCAGAAATATTTGTCGAAATCGATATTTCTATAAAATTAAAACCTCGATATTTCTATCGACATCGAAATTTTAAACTTTGATACACTAGTATAGTACATACTTATGTTCATTTAGGCATGTTACATTTTTTTTATTCATAATTCTAGAACAATGAGATGAATATTAAAATTAAAAGAAAAAATTAACAAAGATATGCAGTTTGGAAACTACCAGATAAAAACATGTGCGAAATTTTGTTAAATTTAAATTTTTATGGTGAAATTTAAATATTAAATGAATGTATATTTTATTTAGTTTGAATCCTCAGTATCTGACATAAATTTAATAATGAAAATATAGTCGCTAAAACTATATGCATTTTTTAAGTTAATTTACCATGAAAATAAAATAAGTTAGATATAGTTGAAAATATTTGAAATATAAATGATGAATGGATATATTTTCATTTTCAAATTATAAATATATTTGACTTTATTTTAAAATAATGAAAGCGATAGAAAAAAAAAAAAAAAAAAAAAAAAAAACCCTTTGATTTGATTGATTTTTTGGAGGAAAAAAAATAAGAATGTTGAAATGTTGAATTAGAAATTTTTGGAATAAAAAAGTAGCTTAAAAGAACATTATTATTTTTTTAATTATTTAAGTTTGTATTAGACTACATATGTAATTCGTCTCTTTAATATATAGGGGTAAGGGTATAACCATAGTGGAAAATTTCAGCGAAATATCGAAATTTTGAAATTTCGACATGCTCGATATTTCGATAAGGGGAAATTTCGATTTTTTCCCAATTTCTCGAAATTTCCATCGATTTTTTTTTTTTTAAGATATGGAAGTTACCATCCCAAATTTGGATTTTCAACCAAGCAACAAGAAAAATAACATATATTTATTTTTAACTTCATTCAAACATTTTACATTTAATTTTCATATCATTTCATCTTAAAATTGAATTGATATAAGTTTTATTTTTTTACCATCCAAATTAAAGCCTTCATTTTCAAAAAACAAATTTTGAGAAAAATAACATATATTTATTTTTAACTTCATTCAAATTTTTTTCATTGAATCTTCACATCATTACACCTCACAATTGAATTGATATAAAAAAAAATTTCATCAAATCTTTCATTTTCATAGAACAAATATTTTATCTTTTAATTTTGCAATTAATTACCAATATTTAATATTATTTCATAATTATTTTTTCATTTTTTTTTTAAATTTCTGTTCTCGCATCGATATTTACACAAATATTTACAATATACATCTAAAGTTATCTTATTATTGTTTAAAAAAAGTTGTCTTATTGTATTGAAATAATGATTAAAAATGGTCAATTATGGTTTAATTAAGTCACAATCAAAATTTTGTTAATTAATTATAACATTTCGGTGGTGGGACTCACGAATTCAAAAAATTATAATTAAAATAATAATAATAATAATAATAAAGAAAAAACTGGCTTATGCCATGGGGCGGCAACTTATGAAATTGCCCGCCACCAATTCCATTCTTCTTTCTCCTTCCTTCTCCTTCCTTTCTGCATTCCTTCCTTCCTTCCATGGCTATGGCTTCCTCTTCCAAACTCTAGCTCCGGCTACTTCCACTTTACACACACACATTCCTTCCAATATCACCCAACATTCTGAGTTTCTCTATGTTCTTTTTTTTCCCTTATCGATCATTGCAAATTGATGTTTGACCCGAGTTTTGAACCGAATGTCCGCAGATTTTTCTCGTGGACAGCGGAGAGATTCGAGGTGATAGAATGTTGTAGACATATTTGTTGTTTGTTGTACTGTATTGGTTGCGTGTTTCTGTGAAGAAGAAAAAGAAAATTCCTGCTTCATTCGCCGTTTATCATAGGAAAGAAACGTGAGAGCGACGTTCTATATCCATAGTTTTGTTCTGATTTCGTCGCGTTAACGTTGATACTAAGGCGCTTCGTATGGAGAAAGAGATGGAAACGGATGAAGAAATGGAAGAGGTTACCGACAAGCCATTCGTTTGGGAGGAGATTGATTTGGATTACGAGTTTGATGTCGCTATGTATTACGATTTCACTCGTCCTGAGACAGAGACGGAGATCAGGGAAGCCGAGGATTGGTTCAAATTTGCTGGAACCTATCCACCTTCTCGTAAGCATTTCATTTTCTTATTCCATCATTTGCCTCTTCACGCTTTCGATTTTCTTTTGATATCTGTTATAAATGTTCATGTTATGGAATTATTCTGTTCTGCGGAATTTTTTTTTTTGGATTTTTGAGGACGCCGCTTTCTATTGGAATAGTCTCTAGTGCATTGTGGTTATCGTGGGGATAGAATCAAATTATCTTACAGAGTAGATCAAAATTTAATTGGTCTTTCATGTTA
This sequence comes from Lagenaria siceraria, assembly GCA_002890555.2. Taxonomy (NCBI): domain Eukaryota; kingdom Viridiplantae; phylum Streptophyta; class Magnoliopsida; order Cucurbitales; family Cucurbitaceae; genus Lagenaria; species Lagenaria siceraria. Next base: position 13,453,791 of record CM016483.1, on the reverse strand, counting down.
ATTCTTATGGTATGAGTTTTGTTTTTCCGTCTTTAGCATTCGTTGTAAAACTGAATGGAGAAAAAGAGGTTCAAGCAGAGTGCACCTCTATGGAACTCAAGGATATCCAGGATAACTGGGACGACCATGAAAATTCTGAGATTAATGAGAATGATCCAGGTATAATGTGCATTTCTTCTTTTATTATTCGCTTTTTTTTTTTTTGGCGTGAGATTTGTTTGTTGCAGTTTTTCTTCCTTTGAAATGATACTTATTAAAGGAGTTGAAGATTATTCTTGTATTGTACTTCATTTGGTTAGAGTTATTCTACAAATTATTCTCCTATTTGGAAGTTTCTCCAAATATTTTCAAACCTCTAACTCCAATCCTGAAATTAACTGGCTCAAGATATTCTAGGAGTTAATTTGAAGTCTACTGTCAAGGTAAATACACCAAGGTGTTCTTTTATGAAACCAACTGCAAGCTATTTGGCCAAGCAAAATCAACCTCGAGGAATACATTCCAATACGCTTCTGCGAAGGTGATGGTCATATCTTAAATACTATTTTGATTGGCATTAATGATGTTTGCAGTATCTTCAAAGCTTTCTCTTGAGATATGATGGGGCCATTTCCCATTCCACTCATGAAGGTAGGTTATATCAGGATAGTTAGTAATAGTTGTTGCTCATTCATTATTGTGGAACGTGTTTTGGTGAAAGAAGGGCTCTGTGAGCTCCTCAAATGACCTTCTGCATAATCATTATTTATTTTCAGTATTTATTTTAGGCTTGTTTTCAAATATAGAAAAATAAGCCAAAGTATTTATAAATAGAGAAAAATTTTAGTGTCTATCAGTGATAGTCTGCGATAGAATTATAGACCGCGATAGAATTTTATCGCGGTCTATCGCTGATAGACAGTGGAATTTTTCTATATTTGTAAATAGTTTGATATTTTTTCTGGTTATAATAATTTTCCGGGAAATTTTCACAAATAGAAAAATATCAAACTATTTACAGAAAATAGCAAAAAAAACACCGATAGAATTGATAGACTTCTATCAGCATCTATCAATGATAAACTTCTATCATTTCTATCACCAATAGACCGTGATAAACTTCTATCAGCGTCTATCACAGTTATCTAAAATTTTGCTATTTTGTGGAAATAGTTTCTCTTATTTTTCTATTTTTTAAAAATTCCCCTAATTTCCCTCTATTTTATGTTCTTTTCAATCTTATGCTCACTTGTCATTTTTTAATGTTTGTTAGATTTCAGTTCAGCTTGGGCAATAGTATAGAGACCAGTTCTCAGCGCTCTTCATTGAATTCTAGTCATGCTACCAAACGGCAAAAGTTGGAGGCTGGTTATTTTCCCAATGTGTGTTGAAATTTCTTATTTCTACATTTATTGTTATTATTATTATTATTATTTTGATTTGCTATTGTACAAGTCTCCTACAGATGGTTGTCTTTATAGAGGGAAAGGGCATGAAACATTAGTTTTTGTACCAGACAGAAGAAGACATTATTAAACTTTTTTTTCAAACCAAATATTCTTTCTAAAAGTGTGGCGATCTTTCCTGTTCTAGCTTGAGAGGTTTTGAAACTCATTCATTTAGATGGTGTAGTTACGTCCTTAGTAATTATTGTTATCTGTTTCTCTTGCATAATTGCATTCTTATATATTACTGACAACATTTTAAACAATATTTGAAGATGTTGTTAAGGATACTAAGACTTAACTGATGGGATTCTAGAGTGTTGTTCAATCTCCATGACTTGTATTTTCTAATTGACATATTCTTTCCATCTAATCATTGTTATTGCTTTCTTCGTTTCATCTCCCACTTTGTAACATCATAAACGAAGCATATTTGAGTGGTTTGATTACGTTCATCTTGGAATTTCTTTTTTTATTAGCAACTTTTTGATAAATACTTTTTTCCTAAAATATTAAAAGAGTTCTAGAGAGAGAGAGAGAGAGGAGTGGGATTCAGTGGAAATTATTTATCTTTAATCTGCTTTTCCAAAACTGGCAGTTATTGATGTTCCTGTCTATCAAACCTGCCGAGTGAGCCTATTGGTATCACAAGTTTTTAAGTAATTTTTAAACTTTTGCTGCAGGTCCCACGTTTGATGCGTCAATCAAGTTTGCTACACAAGGTACCTAAAAAGGTAAGCGTTGTCTACGTGGAAACTGGAGTTGTTACTAATAGTTCATTTGAATTAGTTTTCAATTCATCTTCATTCAATATATCATATTTGTGCTTATGCAAACTTATCATTGCAGTAGTATAATGCTGGTAAATTTGGAATATTATTAAATAACACTTACTTTCCTGCTTTACAATAATACAATGGTCAATCTTAAATAGAAGAAAGACCTAGAACTAAAAAGGAACATATCATATCCAAATAAATACAATATAGCAAATAAATGAGGCATAAAATCAACATATGATCTCTGTTCTTAGTTTGTTCATCAACTAGAATTTAACCCTTACGTGCAGGTTGTTTCAGAAGTTAATCTACTTGGTACTAAAGTTAAATCTACCATACCTAAAGAGCCCAACCTTGAGACAGCAAATAGAGCACAAAGATGCAGGTAGTTAGCTTTATTTGGACGGAAATAAAGCATTTTTTCTTTGTTTTTTTTTTAACTCATTCAACATACAATAAAGTGTGCTTCGAGCTGATGGCATCATCTTGCAAGTTCTGAATTGCAGGTCTAAAATCAACACAACAGCAATTGAAGATAATAAATCAAATGCTTCTAACTTTAAAGCACGCCCGCTGAACCGAAAAGTTAGTATTGTGGTAGTGCTTGGCACAGTTTCCTTTACCTTAAATTCTATTTATTCATTTAAGATGTACTCCATTGTTTGTATGATATTATAGCACTTTTTTGACTCGGCTCGGTTAAAATCTTCCTCATGGTGCTCCCTCTCCAAGAAGTGTGAAGGGTTTTCAATCTAAGATATCTATTGCAACTGGGCTGCTTTTATGACACCTTCATAGTTCTGTTTCTTTAAGTTTATCTTGTTTCTCTTATTTTGTTGCAGCTTGACTTATGATTTTGTTTGTTATGATTTCAGTTGTTTTATTTTTGTTTTATTATTATTATTTTTATTTTTATCTTAGAATATCAACCTCTTTTCATTCTCTTGATGAAAAGTTCCGTGTACTTTACTAATAACAATTAAAAAAATTATAGCATTTTTTTGGCTTTGCAGATCCTCGAGGCTCCTACTTTGCTCCCACCAAAGAAGAGCATACCACAAATGCCTGAATTTCAAGTAATTTGTTTGAGCATGTATTGTTTTCATTTATTGAGCTGATGTTCATACCAGCACTTTGATGGAAATTTTTATTTTACTCCAATAGGCAAGTATTCTGTACCATAATTTTATTGACAGCTTTTGTTTGATTGTTTTAGGTGTTTCATCTGAAAACATCAGAGAGGGCCGTACAGCACACATATGATGTAAGCTATCAGACTGTTTTACTGATGGTAACCATTTATGTTTGTACATATTTCAGCCTATGATGATTAAGCTGATATTTTTAGTGGTAAATAAACAATTTTGTAAACAATTTGAAAATGGTATGTTTCTCCTTTAAATGTTACTAAAAGTTTCTTCTAGCACTAATACTCCAGCAATTGCAGGTAAATAATCCTTATGTATCGAATTCACGAAGTGAAAACAAGTGCACAAGAAGGTAATTGAGGTAGATCTTTCAGCAATTGTAAATTTATAATGTAAAAGGCTTATCTCTGAAGATTTAGGGCCTGTTTGGATTGACTTTTTAAGTGATTATAAACACTTTTTTTGCACTTACAAACACTTATTTAAACACATAAAAAAGTCAATCCAAACATTCCTTAATTAATGATTATAATTTTAGTAACTATAAAGTATATTTATATTGCTTTGAGTCCGTATAAATTATTGGTGATCGCATTAGTGATTGTATGCATATTATATTCGAGGTGCAAATAGTTTTTCATTTATACCTTGGAATCTAGAGGTTACTCGTATTTGACTATTATGTAAATTTTCCTGTTTAGACTCTTGTTCAACATTTTAAGGATTTGATGTATGTATTCTAGTTTTTGTTAGCTCGCTTGACTAACCATTATTTGCATTATCTGAAACTGGTCACTGGATAGCTTATGATATGGCTCCGATATGTATTCATTTCGACGAATTAATAAAGATTTCCTTAATTCTTTCTGCACCACCCATTTGAGTCTGGTAATGGCTTAGGAAATGTACTTAAGGGCAATAGGATCAACATGTGATCGTAGACTATACATTCAAAAAGTCTAGGGGTAAGATTGTTGTAAACTCTTCTATATGGAAAACATAATCGGCATCACCGTCTTAAGAAGCCCTAAAAAGTGTGCACTTGGGCGTGCTTCGTGCTTAGGCTCATGTGAGGCACCTCACACTTCTTCAGCATGCACCACTCTCTTAAAGATGCCATTTCTGTTATAAGATTAGGATTAGAAATAAAGATTATTAAAATTGAAACTTAGATCAGAAGTCACTGCTTCATGATGAGAACCCAAGTCCTCTGGTCTGTTACATTTATACAAGGAGGACAGCAGGCAGTAAGGGAGGTCTATGAGTTCATATCTTAATCCCTCCAATACATGTGGAAGAACATAGAAATGATCCCAAAGATGAAGATGTGGAAGGTCAAAGTCTAATAATGGGCAAAATTGAGATCCTCCTTTGGACAATAATGTGATTTTGTAGGGTGTTTTTTTTTTTTTTTCCCAATGATATGTCTTTAACATTAATAAAGAGCTTAGAGGGAATGTGTTTATTCCATGATGACCACCTACCTAGGATTAATATCCTATAAGTTTTCTTGGCACCCAAATGTTGTAAGGTCAAGTGGGTTGTCTCGACTCTCATGAGATTACTTGAGATGTACATAAGTTGGTCTAGACACTACGGATATCAAAAGACAATGATTTTCCTTTAATAGTTGATACTCTATCTTAATCCACATATCCCCAATCTATTCAATCTCACTCACCTCGTGTTATGAGGAAACCATTTAACTAGTTAGCACACTTTGTTTTGAGAGGTGGAATTATGTGTTTTATTTTATTAGTTTTTATTACACTGCTGTCATTGATCCATGATTTTTGTAACATGTGATTGGTGGTGGTAGCTAGGACTAGGAGTGTTCAAAAATTGAGTCAAACCGACGAACCGAGCCGAATCAATTGGTTCGGTTCGATTTTTAAAAAGAAATATAGTTTCTCGGTTTAATAATACAGAAAACTGAAACATTTGGTTCGGTTCTCGATCTAAGATCTAACCCACCCACATCGTCATTGTGCTATGTGTCACAATCGTACTCGAAGTAAGTAGATTGTGACCCCACTAGTGATGAGGGAGACCGTGTAAGTGGCAACATGGGAGTGTCGACACATCTGGCAAAGATAGAGGGCCAAGAGGAGTGTGTCATGATGCGACTGAGGAGGACGGTGCATCATCCAACACACCAAGATAAGTGGGCAAGCATGTCAGGTTGAGCATCAAGCAAGAAGACAAGCATTAGTGCCATGGGCAGTATCAGTGACAAGCTCAGTGGGGGCCAGATGGGGCCCCGGGCCGTAACCTCAGAAGAAGGTGTTCCATTGCGAGTTTGGACGAGCGGCTCTAGAGTTAGATCCATATTGATGGAATATGGAAGCACGTCGAATTTCATGTCAATCGGAGTTCGGACAGGCGCTCTACGTTGGCAAGTGATGAATTGACATTATGCACATGCAAGGGTGTCAAGGTGGAAAATGCTTAGAATGTATTATAAGGGGAGGGATGGTGTCAGCTCTCTACCACACCTGGGCCTGATGGCTTAAGTGAGCTACCCTATGGCACATACATGTGTCATGGCATGGGCGAGCATTACGAGACAAGAGTCTCAGGCGTCTTTCATTGAGAATGAGATCTCGTGGACAATGTCGGATGACACGGGTGTGCCGACATTGCGCCTTCTCCTATGGGCCGGAGGTTCGACATAGCACCCGCTATGCCGTTTTATCTCGGCAATGATTTTAGCATGGACACGGGAGGGTTCATGCCTCGATATGTCAGGATGGATGGATGTCCGGGTGGTCCAATGTTGGAAAGATGCCCATGGGTCAGTTGCGACGATTCTCGACAAGTAGACCCGAGCAAGAGAGAGAAAGCTAATAACCTTAGCCTCATGTAAAGGCAAGGTTGAGCTGCAAGACTTGGCGTAGATTAAAGGCAAGTCGGATGGAGTCGCTTAATGAGGGAAAATACACGTACAGGCGACGTGTATGGCCGAATGAAGTTCAGTTCCGCATGAGTTCAATTCGGTTGAGGATGAGAGAACCTCGCCTAAGGTCCGACGAAGCTTCAAAAAGAATGGGGAAAATAATATTGGGGCTTGAGTTCCCCTTAAGGCTGACTATGTACGAGTGAATGTCACGGTGCCGCACGGTTGGAGAAGCCCGACCGTGACACTATGCAACTACCACCGATCCACCAGTCCTTTGTCTGCCACGCTTGTCACACGCTGTTGTAGGCATTACCCAAAGTTGTTTACAGCTTTCATCACCACGCGAGCTCCACCGACACCCCATCTTTTTTCTCCCTTTCATTTTGCTCTCCTAACAAAACAATTAGTTTTAACCACATTGAACCAATCTAAACTGATCCAGGACGGTTCAGTTTTAGAATTGAAACTGTGGTACCTTCTATTTTTGTTGGTTTAACAAGACTAGAAATCATATGTTCAGTTCAGTCTTACGGTTCTGCCCAAAAGAAAATCGTTCCTGGTAGCATTTATTAGTAAGATTAATTGAGTTTCGACTTCTTTTTTTAAAAAAAATTGTAAATTAACTTCACCGCTGGCCACTTATGCTTGAGATTTATCATTTCCATCAATGAATAAAAAGATTCAAAGATCCTTATTTCTCTCTGCACCAAGATTATTGTTTCATGGTGTTCATAGCAACAGATACCACACCGGCTTCCTGTCTATTGCCTACATAGTCAATATGTAACGACAGTTAGTTGCAAGTGAATGCCTGTAGACTTATCGTTACTGGTAGCATTTATTAGTAAGATTAATTGAGTTTCGACTTCTTTTTTTTAAAAAAATTGTAAATTAACTTCACCGCTGGCCACTTATGCTTGAGATTTATCATTTCCATCAATGAATAAAAAGATTCGAAGATCCTTATTTCTCTCTGCACCAAGATTATTGTTTCATGGTGTTCATAGCAACAGATACCACACCGGCTTCCTGTTTATTGCCTACATAGTCAATATGTAACGACAGTTAGTTGCAAGTGAATGCCTGTAGACTTATGAATCTACAAGTATTTTCATTTTCATTTTTAGTCTTTTAATTCACCAGCAGGTGTTACTCACGTTTATCATTTATTCTGATTTTGTTACTATCTTACAAAAGCTATTCTCACATGCAACAGACCAAGTCCTGTCCACGATATGAAACAAGAGAAATGTGTAAAAGCCGAAAAATGTAAAGCTCGGCCACTTGATAAGGTTGTAAAACTCATAGCATTTGAACCCTTTATTTTCTGGAAATTTTGCATGATTTGAGTTCTAAGCTCCTCCGTACAGATACTCTCAAATAATGAAGAATGTGATGTATTTGTGAAATGTAAAGATGGAACAACTGTCTCCAGGGTGAGCCTCATTTTGTCCCATATAATTGCAATTGCATGTATAAACTATAAATCATATTTTGATACTTTTAATTTTCATATTTGTTCTATTTTGGTCTCTAAACTTTCAAACATTCTATATTCTATTTTGTTTATCGGAGTATTCTAGGAATCCAACTGTCTAGATCAAAAGAGATGTTCGGACGAGGTACCAACTAAATTACTTAGCAAGGTACCAGAAATTGTGTATCTCAAGTTTTTTTCATCTTATATGATATGTGAGTGTATTATAATAGGAAAGTCTAATACTAACTTGTTCTATTTGTTTCATCATTCTCAGCTCACCCTTTCATCGGATTGTAATCAATGCAGTACAAAATTTCATTGCAAAATGCATTTGCCGGACAATGTACGTTAGCTTCTTTTATCATCTTCACTTCATTAATTATTATCTAAAAAATCTTATTCATATACTCAAAAATTGTTTTTAATTATTTCTTTTATGTTAGTGCTCAAAAGAGAATGTCTCGGGCTTCCTTGATCAAGAGCATGAGGTATACTTGAAATGTTTATATTATAGTTTTAAGGGTTCGTTAATTCTGTTCTCAGCATGTCATTGCATTCAAGTTGTAGGTCATTGATATACTTTTGCCAAATTCACGGTGGCTTTCTGCAAAGTGAGACCAAAACCTTGAGATCACACTAACAGGTAATCTTACATCTTCAATCTAAACCCTAAAATTTTGTAAAGATTTCTAACTAATAAAGCCCTGTCTATTTTGTTTTTGCTTTTATATCTTTTATAAACGTTTAAAATACATTTTTTCTTAAAAACAAATTCTTATTCAAAATTTAAAAATAGATAATAGATAGTAAATAAATGTAAATTTTAATAAATAGGTGGCATTGTCTTAAGTTTTGATTGTTAGAATAAAATATATCCAACATTTGATCCAATTTTGTTTCTATTTTCTTTTTTATAGGGAATTAGTTAGGATAATTGTTTTAAATGGCAAAACTGTTAGAAATATTTTCAAATATAGCAAAATGTTACTATCTATCAGTGATAGACACTGGTAGACATCTATCAGTGTCTATCACTGTCATTGATAGAGGAAATTAGCTATCCAACTAGAGAAAATCAGCTACATTTGTATGTAAGATGCTATTAGCATCCTAAACTAACAATCATCATCCTAAACTGATGGGAGTATAGGTCCTCTCTGCAACCAGAGGTCGAACCAAATTGAGCACAATGACCATTGCGAATAGAAAAACTTCACCAAACGGAACTTTTCAAATTGTTTGATCTCCCAAATACTACAACATGTAGAACGTGCACTTCAATTTAAGCAATCCACAAAGAGTTAGAGCGAATAAACAAAACCCATAACAACTTCATTGTCGCTGAAACGTTCCAAGAGGGAAGATGTCAAACACCCAAACCTCCTCACAACAGAAGAGACAAAGCTTGGACCAAACAAACTTGGCACTACCCAAACCCACTAGTTCCGGCTCTTGTTTCTAAAGGTACAATCGAAGAATACAATCTAGATGGACAACACATGTGAAGGGATAATAAAGACGTTGGCAGAGAACACTCGAAAACTTTAGAGAATAAGTTGAATAAGTTGTAGCTGACCGTAGGAGAGTACCAAAGCATACTAACTCCAAATATATGTTGTAACGTGATCCAAGAAAGCCTGACAATCCGAGTGCATCAACTTTTTAGATAGAAGAAGAGGTCCAAGATAATGCATTGAGAGATGCGAATGAGAACCTCAAAAAGGAAGCTAGTTGCTTTGCCTCAAAAGTGGGAGGTTAGCACAAAAATAAAACTCCTAGCCGAGTTAACAATAAGGTTAGAGAGGGACTAAAATCAACACAACTCACTCTGAAATAATACCAAAGATCATTTGTCCCTTACACTAAATCATCAAGTTGTTAGAAAAGTATAAATTTGTAAGCCTGATCCGGTCACATCGATCATGGAAGCCAAACCTTGATTGAGGAGAGTTCAACATATGGTGGAGCATATCTCCATCACCATGACAAACCGATAGGGAGATAAAAGGATCCACTTGTCTCAACTAACGCTTGCCTATAAAATAACCCTTCATGGAGCCATTGAGAGTGATTGAGGACATGGAGGACTAGCCAAACGTAAACCTAGTTGACAAACTTGACAAGGTGTTCAATCGTGAGTAGAATCTCAAAGATGAAATCCTAATAAATAGAGTTATAAACCTTCTATAGATCAACCTTTAGCTCGCAACAAGCTTTCCTTGTGTTCAGATGATAGTCCCCCACAAGTTCTTGGTACACAAGGAAGTTGTTCACCATACTTTTCCCTTGCACAAAGGCCGATTGATGGAGGCTGACAAAACATATAAGCCACACTACTAACCTATTGGCTAGCAGCTTCGTGACACACATGTACATCACATCACACGAAATCGATTAATAGTCACCTTGGCTCAAAGCAGACGACTTCGTTTGAACCAAAGTGACAAAGCACATATTCATGTTAGGAGTCAGAAAGAAAGTCTCCAAGAAGTGAAGCACCATTGCCCACAAACCACATTCCAAGACTTGAAGAACCCCACGGATTATCCATTTTATTTAGAAAACATGATGATAGATTAGATAAAAACTAAATATAAAACTTAGTTCAAGATAGGTGGAGACACTTGGATAGGAAAAATGCTCTCTCCTCTCTCCTCCTCCTTCCCCTCTGACCCTAGTCCACCAACCTTTCTGACCTAGCTCCGACATCATGCCTCCGTCACAGTCCGCTGCACCGTCCACCATCCGATCAATCCACATTGACCGGAAAATCTTCTCTCTCTTCCCAATCACACCGATTGGTGGGAAACACTTCAAGCTCTCTGAACAAAGCCAAAACAACATCCACTCAATTTACGTCTCATGGAAATCACTTGATTGGTTAGCATCTTCTTTCAACTCCCTTTTCAATGACCCTTGCAATCACAAGTTCTTCAGAAAGTTGAATGACGAGGGTGACACTATTTGGCTTGAAAAACACAGCAACAAATATGGATATTTTGCTGAGATTACATTACTTGAACAATCCTGCCGCCGCACTAACATCCTTATTCCGGCGATGGAGAACAAAAGTGGTTGGTTTTCTTTCTTCTCCTTAGTATCAGATTACCCTGGGAAGCCTCATTCATCCGCCATTGAGCCTCCATCCAACAAGCCACATTCATACAGTGGTGCGGTACAAAAACAGAGGACAAATCCACCATTATTATCTAGGCTCAATCCTCCCATTGAGCAACAAGGGTACAACAATTCTGTGACTACTCCCTCCCAATTAGATTGGGCAGCAATGGTTATTGTACAGCGTTTCACACTTCAAGATTCTTGGTCGGCAATTCGAGACACTATTCAAGCATCACTTTCCTCCCGATGCACTATCAATCCTATTTCAGACGACAAAGCTTTACTCCACCTTTATAACAAAGATTTATCCAATAAACTTTGTTCCAATGCCGATTGGATATCTATCGGCCATAAGAAACTCAAGTTTCTTTCTCCATCACAACCCTCCTCATTCAAGCCGATTATGATAGCATCACGTGGAGGTTGGATTGACATTTTTCACCTTCCAATTACTCTTTGGACAGCAGTCATCTTCAAACACATTGGAGATATTTGTGGAGGTTTTATTCACCCCTCAAATCAAACGGAGAGAGGCCTTAACCTTTCCTTTGCTCGTATAAAGGTACAAGAGAATAAGAGAGGCTTCATTCCTCATGAATTGAAGCTTCCCAAAGAGCTGGCCGGAGCTGAAATTACCATCTCCATCCATGCTGTTTCCGATGGGGCAAAGGGTCGGCGGGAGGGACTGCAACAGCCGCACGACAACCACATTAATGATGGCGCTGAAATTGTGGATCACATTGAATCTCGTTTGGATGTAAAAGATAAATCCGTTGCTTTTGATTATTCCCATCCTAATTCACCTTCTCTCTCCTTACCTAGAATCTCATTATGAAACCGATTATCCCACCATTTCTCCACATTTAATTCTCCAACCAGATTCTCCTATTTTTAAGGAGAATAAAAATCCTCCTTCCATGAGATCTTCCCCACCAAATCAATATTCTCCACCCATCTCTCCTCAATTACTTCCCCTTCCCGATTCTCCTCATCTTAAGGAGAATAAAAATTCTCCCCCCACCCCCCCTAATCTCGCCTACCTAACCCTTTGGCCGACCCCACATCTAACCAAACACTTTCACCCCATTCAGCCGAATCATCACACATCATCAATCCTAGTGACCCAACCGTTTTCACAATCTCACAAAACCAAATCAGCAACCTCCACATTAATGCTTCCCCCTCGTCCTCACAACCCTCTCTCCCCACTATCCCTTTTCGAGAGAGACCCACTTCTCTTCATGCTGGCACATCTTTTTCCACATCAACAAATAAAAAAAATCTTCCTTTCACTGGTTCGGATACCGAAGGATACCTCTCTAGCCCCCATCCTTTGGATGTGACTGTCTTTGATGATGAGTCGGTCGAAGAACACAATCTACCTTTATGCACCCTTCCCCCTCTCCCACCCGACATCAGCCCTAGACAAGGCCCTTCACCCGACAACTCGACCTCTCCCCTTTCCTCTTATCCTATTCACCAAGCTCACCCGACCTCCTCAACAAACCCGCCATTCAACCTAAATGATTTAGCAACTCTCTTATCAAACCATGGTTTGTGTGTTATGGTCATTCCATCTTCCCATCCACCTCCAAAAAAAAAAGCAACAAAAGCAACAGGAAAAAAACTCAAACTCCAAAGAGAGATTCAAGGCCTTTATTCATCGATCAACTATGATAAATCAGTCACCTTGGCCATTCGGGAGGGCTCCTTGACAAACTAATGAAACAACAGCATAATCCCGGGGGTATTCTTATTCTATGGAGTGAGCCTAATTTCAGTTTTGGCATCCTTATTGGTGGATCATCCCTTTGGTGGAACAAAAAGGATCGTTTGGTTGGCTATTGTCCGTGCTTTCTTGTGGAGCTTATGGAACGAACGAAACAGACGTCTTTTTCATGACGCTTTTTTCTCATCTCCTCGTTTTATGGAACATGTTCTCTCTACTGCTTTCTCTTGGTGTAAAAACAAGCACTCATTTAGTCACTTTAGTTTATCATTTTTAGTCAGTAATTGACTTTCACTTATGTAACTATTCATTTATTGAGGTTCTCCCCGCTTCATTAATAAATGTTTCTTTTACCAAAAAAAACAAGATAGGTGGAGACACTTAGGAGGAAACATCCTGGGGAATTTTTCTTCATCAGTAAGATTTATGTTTGATTAATCTTAGAACCCAAATTAGTTATCCATACAAGCATAATTCAAGAAGGTAAATTTCATTAATTACTCTCTCAAGCTCAATTAAATTCTCTTGCCTAATTATAAATCAACATCTTGTCTAGTTCTAAAATACAAGCAAAACATTAACTAAACTTTTAACAACTTCTAGAAAATCCTCATTCTCATGCAAGGATTACTAAGAGTTAAATTTTACTCTCTAGATTTAAAACTTAAATCAAGCAACCATAATCTTTGGCCAAAAGACAAAGCATTCAGCGCAAGACATGTGAATGATTGTTATAATAAAAAAAGGTCTTTCAATTAAATAAACATAGAAACTAAAGATTACATCAATCCCTAAGAATGGAATTTATTCACTCATAATCACCTATAAAAGTCTAAACTTCTCAAAAAGTCTAATATCAAAAGTTACAAGATAAAAGGAAAAAGAGAAAAAATCTTTAACGCGTGTTGTTCCTCGTCCCCAATGTGATGTCTCCTGATCACAAGCCTTAAATTCTTTACTTGGCTCTCAAGAGTGTCCTATCATCCCAAAAATTGAACAGAAATTGACAGTAAGTTTTTCTCCTCTAAGAGGCCTCCATTTGAATGAAAAAAATATTTGTATTTGTGTTGTGTCACCATAACCTAATCTTCTTACACATCCATAATCTAATCAAAATAGCAATCCATAATCTAATTATGAGCGTTGTTCCTCCCAAAATGGTGCCAATATCATCAATATATTGGATAAAAACACTTGATATTTAAGGAAAGAAGATTTTTTAGGGTTCAGCATATGGTTGAGATGCTATGCTCAACGCTATACAACGATGAGACGCTCCCGACAATGTCTAGACACTACCTATGTTGCTTTCTTTGCTTGGAACTGTTGCATCACTTCTTTTTGGCCCCTTTCCTTTTCTCTTCGATTCTTCTTCTCTTAACTTAGGTTATTCAATTCTTGACCATTTAATCGCATTTTTCTCAATAGTTCTTATGAAAACTCGATTTAATTCCAAATGCTCGAAATTTACAAAATAACCACATATATATATATATGTGAAAGCATTGAAATAACCTCTCAAACTAGCAATAGCCATGGCCTAAGGAAAACTTACTTACTCACTATGTGCGCTTTCACACATCTCGAGTAAAAAGTTGACACAGGCCAACAACGTGACATGGGGCAAATTTAATGAAGTACATTTGAAAAAGCTACGATAAAAATAGATGGAAAGTCGGTGAAATGAGTGCATTGTGGGAATGATTAATGGAATGGGCACATATTGTTTTGCCACCCAATGCGCTAGCTCAATTATAAACTACCGCATTAGCAAGTAATACCTGGAAATATTCTAGGGTCGAACCTCCAGGGACATATGATCAAATCAAAGTGTTTGAAATCAGAAACAATTTTTTGACATGTGCATTGTTTAGTAACTAACTAGTTTTATCGATATAGATCTGAGTGTGGTGTTACTGAAAATAAATGAATGTATTGAACATAACAACAAACAAAGCAGGCAATGAAATGTAATACATTTATGAAGGCTCAAATAATTAAAGAAAGAAATGGCTAATAGGTTAGACTAATATTTTAAAATGCAAAACTAAAAATGACAGTTTTATCGGTGAAATTGAGAAAATCCTACAGGTACTATAATATGGTTTCTATAGGTTATTGTCTTTTTTTTTTTTTATTTTTGAAGATTATAAAGTTGTAATTGCCTAAACTAATTTTGTACATATTTATATGGGTATTGTGTTGGTCCTAATATTACATGTCATTGCAGTTGCTTCATTCTTTCATTCCACCCAATGTGCTCACTAATGTTCCAGTTCTGGCAACATATGACATGAGGATAAGCATTTTTTTTTTTTATATACTATTTAATCCCCAAGCCCGAATGATAGGCTCTTGTCCATGGTTGAGGTATTTTATGTATTGAGTTTTGTAAATAGGTTAGAAAATTTTTAATATATAAATTCATTATTCAAAGTGTTTATAAATATGTATTTTAACATAAGTAATTACAAATATATATATATATATATATATATATATATATATATATAATATTTTAAAAGTATATATTATTAACTTAAATAAGGCTAAGGTAAGTGTTATTCTTTTTGTTTTATGTAGTAATGGTTGGTTCACCTTA
Source organism: Lagenaria siceraria (assembly GCA_002890555.2). NCBI lineage: Eukaryota > Viridiplantae > Streptophyta > Magnoliopsida > Cucurbitales > Cucurbitaceae > Lagenaria > Lagenaria siceraria. Next base: position 13,438,610 of record CM016483.1, on the reverse strand, counting down.
TCTATTATTTGATTTGTCATTAAATTAGCATTCATTTATGTGTAGTTTGTTTTATGTGACCAATCTGAGCATAACTCGGTGGATGATACACCAATTTCTATTTCAAAGATCAATAATTCGATCTCCACCTTAATTGTTGAACTCATACAAAATATAATACAAGCATGAAAAATGATAACATGAGCCATTGTCTTGTGTGTGGCTAGCAACTGTTTTAATATTTTAAATATATATAAAAGTATTTGAAATTCAATTTATTTATTTTTATTGTTCCAATTTACCCTCTACGTTCATATTTTCAAAATATATATCTTATTTACTAAGAAGATGCATGTTAAATGAGCACTACAACATCAATGATATACTTGATTTAACTACTCTACTAAAATGCAGGTTAATATATGCCATCAATTGTTGTATTAAAAAAAAGCATGTTGATACATAATTTTCAAATTAATCTTTGATATAAATTAATATATACTTGATTTACTACTAAAATGCATGTCAAATTGAATTCTGATACAAAAATGATATACTTGGTTCACTGCTATAGTATATGATATATGAAAATGTATGTTGAATGAATGTTGATATACTAATGATATGCCTAATTTACATCAATCTACTCCAAAAATGCATGTTAATTGAATGTTGATACACCAATGTCACTTGTCATTATTGATCTAGACTAAAGTGCTATTTGGGTTAGATTTGGTCGACCAAACCCCTAAAACTTGGCATCAAAACTAGCACTATAAATAAGTTTAAGAAATAATTTTCAAAGTGCGCTATCAAATATCTCCAAACTTAAATATTGGCTAGTATCAAGCAAAAGAAAAACAAGAATTTATCTAACAATCAAGAAGTGTGTATGATCTATTTAATTATTATCATGCACATAATGGATTGTCACAAGTCATGATGCGTGAGGTACGAACATGCCATGCGTCATAGGCAGGATCTATGTTTGTTAAAAAAAAAATAATAAATAAATAAATAAAAACATGTTGGCTCTAGGTAACAGTGCCCTCTTAGAATGTTGGGACATGAATATTTTTCAATCTTTATGCAGTTTTTTTTTCCTTTTTTTTTTTTAATGCAAAAGCTATGTATTAAAGCAAAAATAGGATGACTCCACAGCTCGAGGCCAAAGCAACAACAAAAGCACAAAGGATCTATATATTATTTTTCTTGATTGATTGAATTTATTGTTTCGTACTTTTTATCAATCTTGTTTTTAGAATTAATTAGAATTTTTATTAATTTGTTTTTAAAAAGTGTCTAATTAGTTTAAATTGAGCGTACTTAGGAAAAAGTTTAATTAAACTCGATTCACTTTCCTATAGGGTTATCATACCGATCCAACATATGTATCTTCACCCGTCAAGAAAAAATGTGTCTTATTCATTTCTAATTAAAAAAAATGCGGACACATTGGGCCTAATATTATAGACATGCCTTGTCAAACTCATTAGAATTTATTCTAATTAGTCTATATATTCAAAATAAAAATTTCTAGTAGGATATTCCAACGTCCACAACCAACCCTCTCAGTTGGCTCCCTTCATATTCTTTCATAATCTCCTTTCACTCACCACAAAAACAAATAAATATGCGATGCATTTTGTACGAACAAACAAAAACTATAAATAACACAAAATAAATGCTGATTATCGGGATATTTTAGGCAATCTTGAGATATAGTTACAAAATTTCAAGTTAGAATTTATGTTTTCTTTCATAATTTATGTGGATTGATATTGATCTCGTTCGGGATTGTTATATATTTACACTAAAATTACGATATCAAACTCCTGCCAAAAAAGGTTCCCTTCTAAACATCGTACATTTAGTAAGAACATAACAAAATCTACATACGCAATTCCACAAATAATGTATTTTTTTATTAAAAAATGAGAAAAATTGAGTGATGGAAAAAAATTTCTCAAAAATAATGTTGTTTAAAAACAAATGTCTCACCTAGAGTGCAGCTGGAAAGTATTGACAAAATTGGGGTAACGCAGTCGTGTATGAGGTCCACGATTTCCATCACCTCCAATTTGCTCCATGTAATCTGCCACGAGGTTGCCATCACCACATGACTCGTGGACAGGGTCCACGAGTAAGGTGAAACTCGTATACCACTTACACAAGTTTCCCTTTTTTTTAATTTTATCTCCATTTGCCACACACATCTATACTTAAACATTATATATGTATTCTGTACTCATAAAGTTAGAATTAAGTTGTGACTGATTTTGTCTCAATTCTGAGTACAAACACAAGTGTTTCCCTTCAAATTTAGTAATTTCAAAAAGTCATGAGTTTTACGTTGACAAGCACGTAACCTCCAATCACAGTCCTCCTTCTACAACTTGCATTTTACATACCACATATCTTGGTTCAATTCTAAAAATTTGATAGTGTTGCGTCACACAATATTTGTTTACAGCCAATTGTAGAGCTTCTTTGGTGTCAAATAACATTCCTTTTTGTATTATTCTTGAGTGTTCTACACATCTTTTCCTTTCATCCAACATTGACCCTTCTTCCCAAATTGAATTAATAATTTTCTAATCTATTTGTGTAAACATCTCTAAAGATACTAACTCATTTTCATTTTGTGCATTTGAATCTCTAAATAATTCATCAATTTCTACCTCTATATCACTATCCCTGCCATTTCGAGTTTTAAGAATTTGACATATTGAACCAACTTATTTACAACTATCTAAAATTAAGAAAATATTTTTATTCACACTAGTTTACTCTCAAACTAAACCAATATGGCAGTCCAATATTTAAAAATAATAATAATAATAAAAAAGAACATTCCAAAATCAAACCATAAATTAGTCCAAATTTCTTTATAAAAAAATCCGTTCAAAATCAAACAACAAATAACACCCTACGTCAACAAATAACACCCTACATCTATAGTTCTAGGGACAGTTGCAAATATAGAAATCAGATTGAAAATATTAGCATATGTAGCAACATTTTTAAAAAAAAATTGCAAATATAGCAAAGTCTATTAGATAGATTTTACTATATTTACAATTTTTTTAAAATGTTATTATACACTTGGCTATTATCACTAAAATTGTTACTCATTACAATTATCTATAGATTACACAAAAAAAAAATACTAAAACCGAAAATTCAAACAACAGCCCATAAACCCCTAAATCAGTCGATCCAAAAAAAATAGCACATAAAAAATTATAATTGTTTGAAATATAGAAAAATAAGTCAAACTATTTAGAAATATAAAAAAATATTAGAAAAAAAAATCTAGATCACAACCAATAACGCCCTATATCTATTCATCCATACCTAAAAAAACATTATAGATCTACACCCATATTATCATATAATGTTATTAAATTTAAAAAAAAAATATATATATATATATATATATATATATATATATATATATGCAGCAATAGACGGCAGCGGGTGGTTGGTGGCGACAAATGATAATGGGCGGCTCGGAATCGGCAGCAGCGGTGGCTGGGGAAGAAAGTTGAGAGAAAAGAGGGTTTGAAGCGGGTGAATAGCAGATCTGAAGGAGGGGGCCAATTTTTGGAGACTACGAGTTCCCTGCTGAGCGCGACATGGTGTTTACTTGGCGAACGTCAATTTGGGATGCAAATCATGGACTCGCCCACAATTTCACTTGACTAAATGTGGACCCAACACACGTTTTCAAGTAATTATGTACCAAGTCCCTATTTTTGTCATTATATTTTTTTAGACATATAAAGTAGAACATTAAGGAGAGTGAAAGAAAGTGCAAGCAAATGTAACCCAAATCTATGAGGCCAAATAGTTTTGTGAAAAACTTGTGCAATCTAAACTACTTGTGCGAGCCATTAGTGTAATAAGTTACTCCAACTTCAAGTAACCCTGACCAAGGCGAGGGAAAATAAATTAAAGATTAACTTATGTTTTTACTTTCTCATTTACCCTATAATAAAATCTTTACGAGGCCACAGATCTGAAGTAAAAATAAAAAGCCTAAAATAATGTTTTTTTTTTCAAAAGTGATATAATATATTGCAAAAAAGCATACCAAACCAAAACAAATGAAAACTATGCCAAACCCTTTGATAGATTAAAGCTGTAGTTTCATCAACAACAGAGCAAAAAGCTACCGCTAAATGAGAAAAAAATGAAAATTTCCGTAGTCACATACTTAATTTTATTATTTGGCTAGTTTAACTTTTACAATATTTATATAAAATACACAAATAACAGTTGCATATTCTAACCAAAAGCAGTGAGTTATGAATTGGAAATAGTGTAATGCAGGAAGTGTATCTGAGTTCATTTTGTTCATACAAATATTTCATATTTCTGATATTATACTGAAAAAAACTACCATTTCAGAGCTGCACAAAGAAAAGCTTAGTATAAATATAACTAAACTGCAGCTTTGGAAAACAAAACAAACTACACATTCTTTTTCTTTGCTATCCCCTTCCCTACCACATAACCCCCCTTTTTCCTTCTGTATGCATTTCTAAGAGCATGGTTAATCTGTTATTGATTCAAACTGTGCTGTTCAGACATAACTTCCCCAAACCGAACAAACCACCGAGCATCCGAAGTATTCGCATCTGACTTCTGCTGCTCCTCCTGCCCTTTCAAGTTTCGATTTTGACCCTTTTCGATCACAAATTGTGCATAATCCAATGTTTTTGTGGGGAATGAAGGTTGTTTTACAGTAGGTGGTGGTGGCTGGAGGGAGATCAATACTCGTGCAACTTCGTGCATGGTTGGCCGTTCGGAGGGATTGTGTTTTGTGCAGAGGAGAGCAAGCTGGAACGTTTTTCGAACATGGGCTAAATCAATGCAGGTGACCGAAACCTCGGGATCAACAGCTTCCATCACGGTATTGTTATCAGTCTTGGACAATATCTGGCAGTTCATAGAGATGAGGAGAATAAATTCAGATTCAAGCCAAACATAAAAGAAACATATGTTAGAAGTGATTTGATATGAACAAACCAGCTGATGCAAATTGGACTCATCATCCACAGCTTTCTTCCCAGTCAGTAGTTCCAGAAGAACAATGCCGAAGCTATAAACATCAGACTTCTCATTGAGCCGGGAGGTCCGGGCATACTCTGGATCAATGTAGCCAATTGTTCCAAGCACATAAGTGGATGCATGTGTTTTGGCAGTTGGGATACATTTGGCAATCCCGAAATCAGAAAGACGGGCCTCAAAATTTTCATCCAGTAGAATATTTGAAGACTTGACATCCCGGTGAATGATTCGGGGGTTACAATCATGGTGAAGATATGCAAGCCCTTGCGCAGCTCCAACCGCAATCTTCAAACGTGCTTCCCAATCCAGTTTAACCTTCTTACCTGTACCTATTGATTAGTGAAGCAAAACATCATCATCAATATTATCCAACTTTCTATTGAAAAAAATCAAATACTTTGGAGCAATTCAAGTTGAGGGAGTAATGCTTACCATGAAGCAGATCCCAGAGTGAACCATTTTCCATGTAGTCATAGAAGAGGAGATTACCACAGGGAGATAATGAATAACCATGAAGTCTAACAAGATTTCTATGTCTGATACTACCAACGGTTTCGAGTTCGGTCTCAAACTCCCGTAAATTGTGTGCATAGTGATTGTAAAGTCGCTTAATTGCAATAGGTCGGGAATTTTTCAGCAAACATTTGTACACAGTGCTCGAAGCTCCATAACCAATAATGTACTTCTCGCTTAGATTCTCAGTCATTCTCATAATGTCCTCGAAGGTGTGAATAGCCATATCCATATGAAGTACCACAAGACTTGGAGGACCTAAATTACAAGAATAAGGACTGGTGCGTCATCAACCAAATAAGAATTAACTCAAAAAATAAGAAAAATATAGAAACAATGCTTGCCTTGCCCAGTCTTGCTAGAACCCTTCATCAATTGCTTTGATGGATTCGACTTGTACACAGCAATTATAACCATCGACAACAATACTATGAATCCAAATGTCATACAAACAACCACTGTCCGAGACAACATTGCTGCAAGTTGAATCAACTTGGTCAGCATGATCAGTCCATGATGTCAAGTTATCTAGAATATGCCATCAGGGTTTTGCAGAATACCTCGAGATTTTTCCATATAAGGCCCACAGATCGATCCCAGCCAGTTTCCACACAGCAGCGGATTCCCGATAAAGCTGATGTAAGATTATCAATCATCAAATGAAGAACGGAAGCTCAACAAACACATAGCACTTCAATCAAACAAAGCTCATTTTCACTACCTATCTGGTTCGAAACGAGAGAAGTTTTTCATGGGAGGTAAGATACCAGATAAGTTGTTGTATGACAAGTTCCTGAAAAAGCATAAGAAAGAGTGAAAGATATTAGAAGTAAGCACTAGGAAATATTGATGAAGGATAAAACAGAACTTACAGATTGGCAAGACTAAAACAATTAGTCAGCTGATCAGGTATTTTCCCTTGAAAATGGTTGTTGTTTAAAATGCTGAGAACAAAAAAAATATTAATAGACGGGATTTAAAGGGGAAGGAAATAACATCGTAAGAGTATCGGAAAACATACAGGGAGATAATATTTTGCAGTTGACCCAACTCCATGGGTATGCTACCAGAAAAGTTGTTGAATGACATATCGCTATCAAAACAGGCAAGTCAAAAGAGTTTAAAAAGACAAATTACACTAGACTAGCATAATGCTTAAATCAAACTCACAATTAACAATCCTTACATAGTCTGAACACTTCGGAGATTCCCAAATTCTGCTGGCAATGGCCCAACAAGTCGGTTATTGCTCAAATTGCTGCAAGTAATCATACATCAGAAACATCACTTAAAGCTTCAACTCTATCAATAATTCAGGTGTCTTACAGGCTAAGAAGGTGTTCCAAATCGCCAATAGAAGCAGGAACAGGACCCAAGAAGTAATTGCAAGATAGATCCCTGAGTGAAACAAAAACTTTAAGCCAACTGACAAGACAGACACTTTGCAAAAAAAACCAAAAAAAAAAAAGCACCTAGCATGAAGAAAACAGCAAATGATAAAAGTTTTTAAGTAAACTTACAATGTATCGAGGTTTACTATGCGTCCCAGCTCAATGGGAATCCTGCCTTTGAAGTTGTTTGCTGAAAGGTTCCTGTTAAAACAAATTTATTCAATAAACCATCTTCCAATTTAAATCTTACACGAACTCGTGTTCTGAAAGACTTACAAATAGGTCAAGCTCTCCAGATTTTGGAAACCCAAAGGGATTGATCCATTAAGATTGTTTCCATGCACATTGCTTTCAAGAAGAAAAGTGGAATCAACATATATACATACAATGATGGAACCTTGTGAAATTTGAATGAAAGGCAGTAGGATATCTTACAATTGATTCAATGCAGTGCAAGAGCTGATGTTGTGAGGGATGGGTCCTTCAAGATAATTGTTAGCAAGATTTCTGAGTAGTAGCAAAGAAATCTTTGAATCAAAAGTTTGAAAAATATATTGTACACAAAAGACAGTTATAGCATTCACTGTTGAGAGAGATGTGAAACGATGAACGATCAGAAACTAAAAAATGAAACTCACAATTCAAACAACTGATCCAATTTCCCAAGTTCAGAAGGAATTGTGCCAACCAACTGGTTATCATTTAGTTGCCTGTAAAGAATTATACTCAATTGCTACAGTTGTCTATTAAGTAACCACAAAATGTTGAATTAGAAGCAAACAAACATACAAGTAGCTAAGCTTTGACATATTGCCCAGCTCGGGAGGAATTGGCCCAGTCAACTTGTTTCCGTGTAGATACCTAATCCAAAAGAAATGGACCGTGAGGCACCTTACAGAAATCTCAGAGCTTATTTTTCTTTTGCAACATTCAAAAAGCAAAACTCACAATTTTCCAGTGTAGGACAAGTTGCCAAGTATTGGCGGTATTGGCCCTTCAAGCTCATTCTCACTCAAATCCCTGGTACGTGGAATAAAATTAGCAAATACAATGATTGAATGTACCTAGAATTTCTTACGTTTATCAAAGAAAGCACAAGAACAAAAAATATATTTTGAACTTCACTTACAGAACGGCAAGGGCCTGCATCAATCCAATGACATCAGGAATCTTACCACTCAACCTATTTCCCTGTAATGATCTAACAAGGAGAATACGCAACTGATTAAAAATGTAGGACAGACTGAGAGAAGTTGACTAAGAGGTAAAAAATACCCAATTCAAGGAGTTCTAATGTGACTAAAATCACAAGATTTAAAAGGAATCTTACAAAGTGGCCACTTGTAGAAATCCAATGTTGTATGGAATCTCTCCCGAGATCTGATTGTACGATATATCCCTGAGACAAACAGGAAATGCCAATAAAGATATCACAACCGGTTCAGTGAAGAAACAACAAACATACATCACAGAAAGAAAAAAAAAACAGTCAAAAATTTACAGAATTTCAAAACTGGTACAGTTTCCTATGCTATCCGGTATCGTGCCAGTCAGATTGTTTCCCCTTACATCACTGAAGATAAGACAAGCACATGAGCTCAACAGTTAAATAACCATGAAGCAATAGGCCTTCAGATTCAAGAGGATGATTATAAGTTTATAATCCACTTACAAGTACCACAAGCCAGTCAATTGACACATATCGGAGGACAATGACCCTGTCAAAAAGTTCCCTCGTAATCCACTGGTAGCAATAAAACAAAATGAAAGTTAGAACTACCAGTGGAATGGTCGTCCCATAGCTTAGATGTCAAAGAAATGCAAGCAAAGAGATATTTACAGATATTGCAGAACTTCATTCCAATAGATTAATCTAGGTATCTCCCCAGTAAGCTGGTTTCGTGCAAGATCACTGCAACCAATGAAATCAGAAAACAGAAATCAAAAGGATAAACAAACAGAAGACTAATTATTCACAAAAGTGCATCCTAATATCCAATGCTATGTAGCAAGGAGTCTGAACACAGTGAAACAAAACTCATAAGAAATCCTCAAGCAAGGGAGTGAAGAAATTACAGAGTTTTCAGATTGGGAATCTGAGTCAAGGTCGAAGGGATCGGACCGGTCAACTGATTGTTTTTCATATTTCTGCAATAGAGGGAAACAGTTCAACATCCAGAAAGCTATAATTTACAAAAGTGATTGGCAAACAAACAAAAGACAACTCTAAAACGTACAAAAACTCGAGCTGCTTTAGCTTTGAAACCGTGAAGGGGATGTCTCCATAGAGCAAATTATCGGACAAGTCCCTGTATTAAGAGAGCTTAAGTAATGCTGTAAACGTATGCCACTTTCAACTAAGTAGAAGTTATAAATGAAAGTTATGGAAAATAAATCTTACAAATGGGCAAGAAGACCACAGTTACCAATCTCATCAGGGATTTGGCCAGTCAGTTTATTCCCTTGCAAGTCACTGCCATAAAAAAGCAACAGTGAACACCAAGAATCAACCGTGTTAAGCTATCAAACAAGCAAAAAGAGTATTAAACGGAACGGATGATATCATACATCGACTGTAAGTTTCTCAAATCTCCAATGGATGGTGAAATCTCCCCACCCAGATTCAAGTTGGACAAGTTCCTTCATACCCAGAAAAAAAATGAGAGATAACCCACCAACAAAATATTGAGCAAAGAGCTCCCATTGTTGTTGGTTGCTTTATCAATGGCGGAAAGAGGAAATTCAAAGAGCAAAACAAAAGCGTGTAGAGACGAAAACTCACAAAGCAGCAACTGAAAGGCTAACATTGTCGCAGAAAACTCCACGCCATGAACAGAAATCGTGGTTATGATCATCATCCCAGTCAAGCAACACATTAGCCACATTGCTAAACGAGGCCTTGATCGACATAAGCGCTCGTCCTATATAAAAAGGCAAAGCAAAATAAAAAAAAATAAATAAATAAACTATTGAAAAGTCAAATAAAGAGATAGAACATTGAAGATGGAGAAGAGAATAAAAAAATAGAAAACAGAAAATCCGAAGCCCAAGAGAGGACGATACAATCATTCGCATGCATTCGTCCAAGTAACAGGCTCTGTTTGGTAAATGGAAACCAAGAAAGTGGGAAAAGCTTAAAAATGAGGAGGATTTAAGTTAAAATGAAAAACAGAACAGAGGAATGCGAAAGACCTTCATTGTGGGGAAGTGAAGAAGCAGGGGATGAATGAAGCAGTGAAGAAGAAGCAAGGAAGAAGAAGAGGAGGAGGGCCATGTGGAGGTTCGGCCATGGAAGGAAGGGGATGAGGTTCATTTCTGAGAGAAACCCAGAAGGGAAGTGGAAGAGTAAGAAGACAGAGCAGAGTAAATGCAAATGAAACAGAGACAGAGAGAGAGAACAGGGTTTTGTTGTGAGAAATTTATGAGGAGAGAGAGGAGAGGGACATTGGAGAGAGTGAGTTTTGTGTTTAAAATTAAAACTTACTTCAAATATCATCAACTTAAATTAAACTCAAGTATCAATTTAACTTAAATTTATTAAAAGATATAATTTAAGCCAAATTCTAAAATTTCAATTTAACTTAAATTTTCATAATTTAAAAGACATAAATTAGATTAAATTTAGCTCTTTTTTAAATAGAGAAAAATGAGTCAAACTATTTATAAATATAGAAAAATTTTACAGTCTATTAGTGATAGACCGCGATAGAATTCTATCACTTTCTATCGCTCGAGCGATAGAATTCATTTGCTTGAGCGATAGAATTCTATCGTGGTCTATCATTGATAGACTTCTATCATTTTTATTATTAATAGACTTATATCATCATCTATCACAACTATCTACAACTTTTACTATTTTGTGTAAAAAGTTTCACTCAATATCATCTCTCTCTCATTTGTACAACTCTCGGTACCCACAGTGTAAAAATTTAATAATCCGCAAGTTCTATAGGCCAAACAACTTCACACTTTCTAACTCCTACTCCCCCAACTCTTTTGCCCAAATACTTTCTTAACAAGGTGTGTTAACTTTTACACTTACACAAATTTAAATTGATTTAATTATTAGTTTAACATATAAACAACATTTAAAATGTTGATATAAATGAAAATATTAAGTCATTTATCTATTTCAATGAATATTTCTAAAAGTAAAAAATAAATCATTTGAAAAATAAATTTAAATTTAAATTAGTAAATAAGTATTTTATGATGTTTAGAAATATATTATTTATATTATATTTATATTAGTGATATTCAGTTACTTATTTTTTATATTTTATATATTACAATGGAATAAAAATATCGATTCATCTTTCAATTCAATATTAAACTTATAAAGAATAGATAGAAATATTGACACATGAATAAAATTAGTATGGTTATAAATTGATATTTTATCTGAAAAAAAAACTTGGAAAAGGGAGAGAGAATTAAACGGCGGTGAAGAGACAGTGGAGAAATGAGAGAGAGAGAGAGGCCGTCATTCGTACAACTCTACCGTTTCCCGAAGCGATTGTGTAAATATTTGCAGACACTGCCTATATGCTTCCTTTCTTTCACGCGCTTCTCTTCTCAACCGTCTAGCGCGTGCTTTATTACACCCCCTTTCCTTAATATTTAAGTCAAAATAAATAATTAAGACCACATTTTAAATTCGTAAAAAATAAACCGTTAAGGCCTTTTATACATCAAAAAATATCAAATTATTTACAGAAAATATTAATAGACATGGATACATTTCTATTTTTAAAAATTCTCTATAGCGTCTATCACAATTATCTAAAAATTTTGCTATTTTGTAAATAGTCTTCCTTATTTTTCTATTTTTACAAATTTTCTTTTTTTTTCATAACTATTTTATTTTTTGTTTTTAGTTTTTGAAAATTAACTCTGTAAATACTTTTTTTTATCTCTAAATTTCTTACTTTTATATCTACTTATTACTCATACTTTTTAAAATCAAGTCAAAATTTAAAAATTAAAACTTGTTTTTATTTCTAAAATTTAGCTAAGAATGCAACTTTTTCTACCTAAGATTGATACGTACCATGGTAAGAAAATGAAAGAAAATTGGCTTAATTTTCAAACACCCAAAACAAAAATATTAAATGGTTATAAAATGAGACCTAAATTGTAGATTTAGTTTGTATAATTTGAAGAAAGTTAGAATTTAATATTTATAATTAGAATCGTCTCTATGCTTGATAAATGTTTCATAAATAATCTTTATTGTACAGACCATTTATGATAATTTTATCAAATCATAGAGATTATTTATGAGATTTTATCAAATCATATAGATTAAATTTTAAATTTTAAAACATAAGAACTAAATTTTAACTTTTTTTTTTTTAAACATATGGACCAAATTTATAATTTAACCAAAATAAATTATAGAAAAATCTTAACCATTTGTAAAACAAATTATTTATTAAATACATTATAATAACTTTTTTAATTTTCACGTGGGTATGTGCCAACTTTTAGTTTTTGCTTTCTTAAAAATCTATGGTCTACCTATCTTAAATTTATTATTCCATTTTGTAACATCAATTTTCAATTTTTAAATTTTAATTTATTTAATTTTTTATAACAATTATCTTTTTTTAACTTTTATTAAATAATTTAGATTAAACAAATTAGTTGTAATTCAAATTATATAATATTTTAAGTAAAGAGATTATAATAAAATTATATATTAATTACCAACATGAAAATAATTGAAATAATAAGTCTAATTTGTTTCATATAATTAATTTACACTTATTTAGTATTAATTTATCAAATATCATAACTAATTTTTCACAATGTATAATTAAAATTGAACACTAACTCTCTTTCATAGTTGATTTTAAAAGCACAGCTCTCAGTAATTATTTTTAAAACGGCAACGACTCCAAATTACTTTGCTCTTGATTTTTTTCTTTAAAAAAATCTTACTTTTTTTTACCACTTTTTCGTATAACATTCGTATTTAATAAAAAAATATTTGAATTTTTAGCTAAATTTTAAAAATTAAAAAGTATTTCTTTTAGTTTTTAAACTGTAACTTAGATTTTGAAAACGCTATTAACAAATATAAAATAGAACAATGAAATCAATAAATCAAACAAATGTTTGTAAATTTAATTCTTTTTAAAAAATCAAATAATTATCAAACAAAACATGCATGAGTTACCTACTTCTTAATTCTGGTACCATAATACTTACATTTAATATCTATTGAATTTAACTCCTATCGTACCTACATTTTAGAAATTTCTTATGATTATCAAATATTTTTAAAAATAGTTTTTAATTGGACAATATCACAGTATTAAAATTTTGTTAACAAGTCGATATTTGTATTGATATTTTTATGTTTTCATGGATTTGACATCGACATGAAGGGTGAATCGATATTTCAATTATATCGTAAAAAAATCAATGAAACATAAAATAATAAATAACAAAATGTCACTAATGTAAATATAATGTAAATAATAGACATACTAACTTTTAAAAAATCATTAAATATTTAATTACTAGTTTAAATTTATTTTTTTAAATTCTTTGTTTTTATAATTTTCAAAAAAATATCTATCGAAAATTTTATAAAATTAACACCTTGATATTTCCTCCTATATCGATAAGCCTACCTTAACCTTCTACCATTTTCTAGTTTTTAGTGATGTTTGGTTCACCATTTAAAAAACTGCTATGTATTCTATTCTTACTCCTTGGGTTCTCTATATTACATATTTTGTCTTTAGTCTATCTTCTAAAATGTACTAAATTTTTAATAAAACATATTAATTCAAATTAATTAATTGTAAGTAAATAAATTTAGTAAACATTGAAAATAATAATAATTAATTCATAAATCAATATGACTTGACCAAAGCCAACTCAATCCAAATATATATATATATATATATATATATATATATTTTAAATTATTAGAAACTTCATGTTTTAGGGCATTTAAGGGATGAATTTGTACGTATTTTGTTCTCACATTGATAAATACTACAAAATAATTAATTACAAAACTAAAGTAGAATACAGTTTATTACACATTTATCATCTAATTTTTTTTGCCTTACCACACCATAGCGTAGAATTTGATCTTACAATTATATCGTTTATTATATATTTATCGTCCAAATTTTGTAGCACTTATCTAACCACACCATAGTATAAAGTTTGATCTTATAATTATGCAGTTTATTATATATTTATCACGAACAAAAAATTACTTAGCATACTATGGTGTAGAGTTTGAATATCGAATAATACAATTTATTGTATATTGGTTAAGCGGCTGAGCACTTACTTTTTTTGTGTCTTTGCCATGTGATAATATTTTTTCAAAAGAATTGAATATTTTTTAATTTTTTACTATGTATAAAGAGGAAAAAAAATCTAATATTACCGTAGTACATACTATTCTAAGATTGACGAACTTCCCCATGGAGTCAAGTACCCGTCCTAATCGAGGCGGAGAATCCCTAGTTTGATTGGGGATGGGGTCAAACTGAGGACACATAATGAGTCTCCAGTTGGGGACGGGGCAAGAATGGGGAGGGTATTCCCGATCCCGACCTAAATAGTTTTTTCTATGGTTTTTAATATATATATATATATTTGTTTATTTATTTATTTAAAATAGTAGTTTTTTTAAATGTATTTGTTTTTTTTAACTTTTTTATTTAAAATTTCATTTCATAATATAATTAAATTTACAATTAAAAAGCTAAAATATTTTAATTTAAATAAAATAAGAACTTTTCTCAAATAAAAATTGCAACTAATAATTGCCTTTAAAAAAAAAAGTTATTTTGATGTGTAGATTTCTTTTCTTTTCTTTTCTTTTCTTTTTTTTTTTGAAACAGATGTGTATATTGAATTTAATTGGGAGGGTAAGTGAGGCGTGAGCATATCATGTGAGTGAATGTTTGATGTGTTATGCTATAAATGTCACATCAAAAGACCAAGTCACGCACCATGTTTTATTGTTCCCATTTTTTGTTAATAATTCGTTGAAATTTCAAATTATACTTTCAATTATTTAATAAAACTGATTTCACAAAATCTTTTTTTTTTTTTTTAATTTTTATTTATACTTAACTTTTAATATTCTAATAATAATACAACTTTTTAATGTTAGATTTCAACGTCTAATTTCTATGTAAAGAGTACATATCAATTATGATATTGAGTGATGCTTACATCAATTTTTTTACTTTAATTATAATTTTAAAAAATCATGATTAATTGTTGATTTATGTAAATTAATAACTATCATATAAAATTTTTTTAAAAAAAACTTGTTAATTAACTTAATTTGTTAATCAGGTATACATTTTTGCAAAATAATAATAATAATAATGTTCTATTTGTCACAATTTTGGTAAAAAAAAAACCCTTTATATTTATTTTTATAAAAATACATATATATAAAAATTTAGAAATTGAATTACACATTAAAATTTTCTTTAAACAATTATTTCTACGTCACTAAGCACATCTTCAAGTTGGCTCCTTTATTTATTTATTTTTTATACAATAAAATAATTGGATCGAAGATTTGAATTTTTGACTTCTTAGTCTACAATATTTATGATATATTTGAGAGTTATTTTAATAACGTCAAAATTACTTTTGTCATTTTTAAAATCATTTGACAAATATTTAAAATTAATTTAATAATATAAAAATACGTTTAAAAGTATAAAATTAAAAATTTAATCGATTTTGAGTGACTAAAAATATATCTTGGAGTGATTTTAAACGAAATAATTTTAGCTATTTAAAAAACGCTCCCAACGTGCACTTACTTTATCTGAGTTATATTTAGTTTATTGGTGCATGCAGTTGGCAAATAGTTCAACTACAATAATATCAGTCATCTTTATTTTTTCCATTATTCATATTTACTGTATTTTGACTAACGGCCATTGCTCAAACAAAATCTATATCTTTTTATATTATCCTAGAGAACTTTTGGTTTAAAAGTAATAAGAAAAGGTCTCCAAGAATTACCAATTTTTTTTTCTATTTTCAAATATAGCAAAATCTACTAAAATATTTACAAATATAGCAAAATCTACTAAAATATTTACAAATATAGCAAAATGTCACTATCTATAAGTGATATTAGTGATAGACATTGATAAACATCTATTCTTGTCTATCACTAATAGACAGTGATAGACAATAGTGATAGACGAGAATAGATGTTTATCAGTGTCTATCTTTGTCTATCCGTGATAGATATTGACATTTGGTTAAATTTCAAAATATTTTCAGCAGTTTTATTATTTAAAATAATTACTCAAAAAAATTTATAATATATATTTATTTCTTTAAAAAAACATGAAAATAAACAACTTAAAATGGTTGCCTTAATCTAAGTATGAGTATAATTATCGTTAAAAAAAAAAAAAGAAAGTATAAGTATAATTTTGTGGATAAACTACTTATTATTGTCCCAAGTTCTACAAAGATAATGTTATTTTTTCAAACATTTAAAAAATTATATATAGTCAAAATTTGAAAACTAAAAAGTGGTTTTCAACCATAGTCGTTTCAAATTTTTAATGTTACTTATGATTTAGAAAGTGTTCTGAAAGATGCAAAATAAATGTAATTATGGACTTTTATTTATTTATTTTTTAACACACCGTAGGGATAGTTTTCATGAGAGTACTTTTTAAAAATACGAGGGCATAATATTTTTCTATTTTCCATATCTTAAAATTTATGACATCTTTTTTTAAATTATCCTTTTTAAAAACAACTTCAAGTTGGTGGCTCAAAATATCGAATCAAAAGTATATATACGTCTAAATTAGTTGAGCTATATTTAGATGTGCAAGATTAGTATATTACACTCAACAATTCTATATAGAGTTATTTCATTCTACAAAAAATTAAAACCAAACCTTCTAACTGGTTGTTAATTGCATCCTTATTTTTCAGAGGATGCTTAATATTTTTTTTTAATATATTATATTCCTCTTCTTTTCAAATCAAAAGACCCTCTTTAGAAAAAAAAAAATAACTAAAACAAAAATATTTTTTTTAATAAGTTTAGAATCTATTATATAATTATAATAAACTAAAAAATTATTAATAAAAAAATCTCAAAATTTAAGAGTATAAAATTTATATTTTTTCCATAAGTTTCCTATATAATATATTAAGTGCTTGTTAAAAAGGGTTGAATATACCAGATAAAAATATAAAATTTCAAAAACAAATTTTATTAGTTAACAACATACACTTAAATTGAAAATATTTAAACTTTTGATCTCTTTTTATTTATTTTATAGGAGAATCAAATCTAATTTCAAAATTAATAATACAAATACTATATCAATTGAGCTAGGCTGATTTTTACTTTAAATGTTTTTTAAAAATTACTTTAAATAGAAAAAATATCAAACTATTTACAAATATAGAAAAATTTTACTGTCTATAAGTGATAGACCGCGATAGAATTCTATCGCTTTCTATCGCTCAAACAAATAAATTTTATCCCTAGAGTGATAGAAAGCGATAGAATTCTATCTCGGTCTATCACTGATAGATGGTAAAATGTTTATATATTTATAAATGGTTTTGTTCATTTTTCTATATTTGAAAACAATCCAATTTTTTCCACTCTTAATACCTATCTTAATTTAGATGCTCATGCTCGTGTTGACTCTAAAAACCAAACTTGATTTGTAAATTAAAAAATAAATAAATAAAAAAGAAAAACTCGAGGCTCGTTGGCACGTCCTCACACGGGGGAACAGGCGCGTGAGTGGATTTAATGATGTAGAGAGTGATTGGTACTTGTACGGAATCTGATTAGGCTAAAAGAGAGAAGCAAACTGGTCTGTCTGGTTTTAACTAAAAGTAGCTAATTGCCATTTTATTTTCACTACTTCCAACTAAGCCCTAAGTGGGCTAAATAACAAAATCTCTCTCTATTTATTTCAAAATTATTAAGGTTTGTTTTGGTTGGTTAGATAATTTGAAAATCAAAATTAAAAAAAAAAAAAATTAAATGAAATAAGAGTTGTATTTTATATTTTCAGATATATATTTGGTAGCCGATTTAGAAATTAAATTTTAATTTAAATAATTGTTTAACATGTGTTTGATATTGTATATTTATCAATCATAAAATAAAACTAGTTGTAGTTATCTACTAATATTTAATTGAAAATAAACTATTATTAATTTATTTATGAATATGATTTATGTTTTAAAAAAGTATATAAATATTAAAAAAAGAATTAGAGTATTTCTAAATGTTTTTATCTTTATTTAATATAATTTTGCATTTCAAAATTTAAAATTCAAAATTTGAATACAATGAAAACATAAAAATGTTTGTTTTTTAGAATTTGTACTGTTTGGATCACGTAATCCAAAAACATATTTCATAAATAAGATCTAGTTTGTTTGTCAAACACATATTTGTTTAACTCAATGAATCTGAAAACATAAAACAAAATTCAGATTCTCTACAAAACAAACTCTTAGTATTTTTTTTTTAAAAAAACTTGTAATGTTACCTTTAGTAATAGTTGTTTGAGTAGAAATCATTTATAATGTTAGACAAAAATTGAGAATTAAACGATATGGTGGTGATCTAGAACCGTTGAGATCTAGATATTGTCATACCCACATGTTTCAAGTCTCCATTCTCAATATTCAAACTAAGTTCTAATATAAGGATAGTTTTGAAACATTTATGAAAAGTCAAAAATAATATTGAAGATATTTTTTTTACAAAACAAATAACTAAGTTAATACCTTTTACAGTCTAACCTCTTCATTACAAAAGTAAAATTTTAAAATTTGACCAGAATGTTTGAAATATTCCTAGAAAAAATCAATTATTTCTTCTAAATTCTTATGAACTCTCACCCTAACTTTTAATTTCATCAAAATTAGCTATCAATTTAGATAATTGTTGTAACGTTTCTTCTTTATTTTCAATGTCTATAAATGCATCTAATGTAAAAATCTTCATAAAATTAATTTCAACAATCTAAGTTTTTCACAAAATTTGATCACTCGATAACAGCGAAAGAGCCTCGTGCACTATAAATGAGTTAAATTAATTAAAATCACTTACAAATTCATCCTATTTGAAATTTTAAACTGAAAAAATCAAGTACATGAATAACAAATTGAAAATAAATCAAAGAATGAAAAAATATCGTCATAGAGTGTGATGGTCTTTTAAAATTGGTTGAATGTAGATTAAAAAATCTACATGCTCTCAAATAAAAAAAAAAAAAAAATCTATATTTACCATTTTTCTTCCGTATATCAAACTATTCAAAACTGTTAGATCGCGTAGTATGCTAATTTCTCAAAAAAAAAAAAAAAAAAATAGCCACACAAATTTATTTATTTATTTATAAAATCATATCAAATCAAATCAAGCAGTAACCTCCAACTTAAATATTAACTTAGTGTTGCTTAACTGTGAAGTTCTTATGATTGAGCCACCGAACAATGCTTTCATGTCCTTAGGATTCCTCTCATTCGAATGTGATCTCAGTTCATTCATGTCCCCCTCCTGAACTCGGGTCGTTACATGCCCACCAGCTTCCACTTGGTTCGTCCCCGAGCCACACCTAATTTCCCGTCTCTCCATCCCCACTTCCCATTTTATTTTCCATCCTTGCAAAATTCTCCATTTAATTTTACGTGGATCGGGGTAGAGATTCACTGCAGGAAATTTGCAGAGATCGGTTTCCTACGAGGAATTTTTCTCCGTTTAAATAAACTATTATTTAAAAGTAATATGTTTTTTTTTTCCTAAAAACAATTAATTTAATTAATAGCTATATTTCTCACTAATTTTTCTTGATATGATTTAATTTCACATAAATAATTTGAATTTAAGTAGAAATTACCCAATTTTTCTAGTAGAAAGAAATAGTTATCTATCAAATTATTCACATATATAGTCTAAATATAATTGTCCAAATCAAGTATATCCATTATCTTTGTCGTTAAACAAAACTTAAAATTTAAATATAATATTTATATAATAATAATGGGTTGTACTATAATCTATACTATATATAAAAAGGGTTATAAGAGGAGAATCTTTACATCTCTATTTTGTCTTTACATCTTTTAGTAATTCCTATTTTGTTCTGTGTTGTAACTATGAAGGTCGAGGTGTTTACACAATGAAGGAGTATCCTTTCATGTATGAGTGTGTTCTAGACCATACATATGAAACACCACGATCTACACAATAGAGATATGTTTGAACAAACAATCACATCATTTGCCCCATTGTAATTCTTTGAGTCGAAGTGGTTACACGATAAACTGGTGTATTCTTATTGTGCATGAGTGTAATTTAGGTCATAAATTTGATACATCACAATCGAACATGGACACGACTTTTGAAATAGTTACAACTATACAAATCAAACAATGTAAAAGACTATTTCATTAGTTAAAATATTGTTTAAACTTTTTGTATGTACAAAATTAAAACTATTAATTTTACGTGCATCATATGTATTACGGTCTAATAAATTTGAAAAGAAGCAAATGGGACAGAGGCGAGAACGGAGATAGTGAATATAATAATTCCATCTCCATTTTCCTTTAGTTTACCGATAGTTTTTTTCCTACTCCTTTGGGTGTCTCATAATTCTCCATAAGCTAAATAGAAATCGAATAATATATTATAAACTTTGTATAAAGAAAGATTGATTGTTGATATGGATTGAGAGAATGCTTGTTTAAAAGGGGCCATTAGTTGAAAAGTCAAAAGCTAAGAGTTAAAAAGAGAGAGCAGAAACAGAGTCAGAACTCAGGGCAGCAATAGCTGCTGCAGACCACATTCTTTAAATTATTATTATTTTTTTTTTCTTCTCGTTTAAAGCCTGCTCCCCTATTTTCATTATTATTATTTGCCCAAAATAATAATGATAGTAAAATAAATACACATCCAAATTATTTCAACCTTATTTTTAGTTTAGGTTAAATTATAAATACAATTCTCAAAAAGCTATCAAAATTATAAATTTAGACTTTTGAGTTTTCAATTTTGTTTTGTGAAAGGTTATAATTTTATTAGACATAAAAATTTATATTAATATCTAGTAGATGGATTAATTTTATTTTTTTTAAATGGTTAGAAATTTATTTATTAGACAATTTTAAAAGTTTTGAAACTATATATATAATAAAGAATAAAGTCGAAGGGATTAAATTTGTAATTTAACTATAAATTTAGTAATTTACTAACATTATGTGTCGTGACTCACAACGTGTATTTGGTGTAGTTCACATTCACTCTTCTCTTGAACTTTTTTGTTTTCAGTTTATACAACAAACGTAAAAATGTGAAATTTCTATATTTTATATCTCATAAAAATTAAAGAAATACATGTCAATTACTATTGAGTTATACCGATGTAGACGGTTTTAATGTCCGAGGCAGGGGGGCCCGAGGATGACTTTCCCACTCCCCATTTCATTCCCCATCCCCACGAAATTTTCCACCGCGATCGAAGCGAGGATTCCCCATGGGAATTCGTAGGGATTAGGTTCCCCACGAGCAATTTTTCCTCATTTGATTTTTTATTTTTTTTTAAGAAAAAATCAATTAACTTAAAATCACTACTATGGATAAATTTTAATTGAATAGTTAAATTTGTCACTAAATTTTTTAATATGATTAGTCCCACCTAGACAATTTGAACTTAAAGAGAAATTACTCAAAAGTTTATAATAAAAAAAAAATAATTACCAATCAAATTATTATCTTATCCATTAAACAATAAAACTTGAAATTTAGATTAAAAAAGAATTTAGGTTGACCCAACCCAACCCAAATTACATATATATTAATAAAAAAAAATATATTTCTCTTTGTTTAAATTTGATTACTTTGAATTGATGAATTTGTGAAATTTTATTTTTTTTTAAGAATTGTTATGATGTTTGTCTTTGTTTAAAGTTTGTAATATCATATATATTTAGTATTTAACATTTGAATTTTGTAGAATTTTAGTTATTAGTCATATGTGTTGTAGATAAATTTACGTTTTAAATTAAAAAGAAAAAAAGTTATAACCCGACAACCCAACTCAACCAATCCAACCCGAATTTTAAGGCTTGGTCCAAAAAATACATCCAACCCAACGCAACCCAACCCATATATACTCCGACCGACCGGTACATAAAAAAAGTGTCATAAAGTCTCAAACTTATCATAAAGTCCCAACCCATATAGTTTTGCTATCAAGGACCTCAAAAGGAACATGTTAAAGTGAGTATTGATGCAGTGTGGTCCCTGTCCAATGTAGAACTAGAAACACACAAACTTATATATATATATATATATATATATATATATATATATATATAGTGTAGAAACATATATATTGAAGCTCAAACAACATGTCAAGTTATTTTCATGCTTATTACTTTACTTCTTATATGTATGAACATATTATACTTCATTTTTGTTTAATTTTGAATATATTATTCAATTATTATTTAAGAAAATTACAATTATTATTTATAGGAATATATTATTCTATCACGGTCTACTCCTAATAAACACTGAAATTTTTCTGTAAATAGTTTGACTCATTTTTCTATATTGGAAAACAATCATATTATTTACTAAATATCTCAATGCATTTTTTCCTTTAAAAAATCAATTTAAAAAGCTTTAAAGAAAGGGATATATAGAAACAATATTTACACTTTAAACACTTAAGGTATTTGGAGTGAGGATATGAGTTGATATGAGTTGAGATACAAACTCAACTTAATATTTGGGAGACCAATTTTGTATGTCACTGATACTTTATACCTATGTCCACCAACCGTGCACTTAGCCCTCACCACCACCGATGCCCCCGTTGTCACTCCGACCACCACTTCTGGTGGCTAACTTCCACCACCGTCAACGATCAACTTTGGCGTCCTCTGACAACGACTATCTCTACCAACTCCAACGATCGTTATTTTAAATTATTAGTTTATAGTATTTTATTGTCATTCTTTATAGTAATTTGACATTATTAAACAATTTCAGCATATAACAAACCAAATAAACTTGTATATAAAAACACATTTGAGAAAGAGTTGCTAAATGCATGAGTGTTTTTAGTTTAAACAGTTTTTATCAAAAGTATTTAAATGAAAATAACTTTTTGAAAAACATTTTTTTTCCAAGTTAATCTACACATAAGCTTGTATCATGGCAAAAAAATTATAAACTCGAATTTGAGAGGCAAAATGGAGTTGTAGAACATATCAATCAGATAGAAGATTTGGATGAACGTTTATGTAATTTTTTATATGTAGGTGGACTGACCATTTGTTGGCCCATATATATATATATATACACACACATATTCTATTATATAACTAACTAAAGAATGTAGCATTTGTTACATATTTTTTTGTATCAACCATGTAACATGACATCAAAGGGTCATTATATTACAATTACATTTTGAAAATATTTCACTTACAATATAAATCCAAATTTGTTTTAAAATTTTCAAAATGTGACAAACCACATCGGTAATAAGTTATGATTTAGTATTTTTGTTAAAGTTAAGACTCTGTTTGATAACTATTTGGTTCTTAATTTGTTATTTTGTTATCTACATTTTATCTATGTTTCAAAAATCAAGCAAAAATTTAAAAACTTAAAGAAATAGTTTTTAAAATTCGGACTTTAGCTAAGAATTGAATACTTAAAATAGACATAAACTACTGAAAAAAAATATGAGAAAATAGATTTAATTTTCAAAAATAAAAAATAAAAAACGAAGTGGTTACTAATACAGAGGACGGAGTTATTAATTATGATTTACTACTCCATCTCTGTGCTCTTGTTAGTTAACAAGTAAATAAAAATATTATTGAAAAACAAATAAATAATAATTTTTCTTTGGTTTTAACTTATAATGAATTTCTTTTTTTTTCTTCTTCAAATAAGAAATAATAATAATAATAATAATAATAATAGAAAAGAGAAGAGAGAGAGAGAAGTACAAGGCAAAGCCAACAGCAGATGAAATGTTGGATAAAGAGAGGAAGGGAAAGGAAAATGACATATTAAAACCCAAATAAGAAAATCCCACGTCAAACACCAAGCAATGTCCTTTTCTTTCTTTACCTTTTTTTTTCTTTAGATTAAATTACAAATTTATTCTCATAATTTTAAAAGTTAAAATTTAATACATATGACTAGATATAACTAGAAGTGTTCGTAAATTAGGTCAGGTTAAAACATTTTTTACAACATAATTATTGTTCGAGTTGTAAATTTTTTCAACACACATAATCCTTATTAAATAATGAACCCAATCCAGCCCAAGCATGTGAAGGATATATAAACATGCGACAAAAATGAATTTGGATGTATTACACTCTAACATGATCAATTTTAAGGATAAACTTACATGCACAAAAGGGGAAAAACAAAGAGTTAGAAATTACAACATTTGTAGATCAAATTCTTCTTGGTTTCTCCACGAAATTGATCACCACTTGAATGTAGACAACCACAAGAGTCTTCTCTATTATACTCTGGCCTTAGATTGGATGATGATCCAATATTGTGGTGAAATTCTGAAGGAATGAAGCTTGGTGAAGAAGAGGAGCTATGAAGGAATTTTGGCAAAATAACCTTTAAATTACCAAAAATTCTTAACCAAATTCTCAGCCTAAATCACCCTTATTTATTGAGGATTACCATGCAACTCAAATGCACAAAAATTGACAACTAATTGAAACAAATTTTGTGGCAAATTATGGAGTTTACAACTAAACTAGTTGCTTAGTTAGTTGGAAAATCCAACGTTTCAAGATCAATTTTAAATTCAATTTTAAATGAATTTTCAAAATTAAATTAAAAACTAAATTTGATTTTTAATTTCTAAAAATAATAAATAAATAAATAAAAATTTAATAATTAATTAATTAAATATAATATTATTTTAATATTAAATAATAAAATAATATTATTTTTCTCACTTATCTCGATTTTTCTAAAAAATCGATATGAATCCCTATTCATATAATCAATATTTAAATTATATTTAAATATTATAATTAACTCTCTTTGTCAATTTAATTCATAATTAAACATTAATATGTTAGACATATTGCATATACCCGACATCATTTCTTAAGCTGAATTTGAACATTTCAAATTCATTCACCATATAATCTAAGGTTTTTGTCCATTTGTGAGCTAGTAGAGGGACTTAATGGACCTACATATCATGAGCTCCAACGATTCAAAATCAACCTGCCAAACTCTTTAGCCTAGTTAACAAACATTCGTTAACTAACGGGACACCCCACTAAAGCCCGTAGCTGTACTCTCCTCACTGTAGATATATTTCTGTCAACGTGATATAACCATAATCGGTAAGTCGATCCTTCACAGGTTGTTCGTAATCACAATTAGGTCAAAATTACCGTTTTACTCCTGTGATTACATCTTGTTCCTTAAATCCCACTGATCCTCTAATGAACAATCTAGAGTTAGCAACGGGCGAGGCAGGACAGAGGATGCACTCCCCATCCCCGTGGGGATTTGTGATCCCCATCCCCGCCCCATTCCCCGTTTTGGGGAGTCGGGGATCGAGTCCCTATGGGGAAAAATTTCTCGTTTTTTATTTTTATTTTTAATTATTTTTATTTAAAATCAATTAAAATTTAATATTTATATTGAAATTGTAAATATTTTAGGTAACAAATTAGTATTATTATTGTCTCATTTATTTAAATTGATAATAAAAAAAACATTTTAGCATTTGTTTATTATAGATTTAATAAAAACTAAAAACTAATTATATTGAAATGAAATTAAAAAAAAGTTTTTAAAAAATAAAGAAACAGTAACTTTAAAGCTCTATTTTAAATATAAATAAATATAGAAATATACATATACATATAAATAAATAAATAAATATATATATATATATATATATATATATATATATATATATAATAAAAAATATCCGGGGTAGGGTCGGGATTGGGGATGGGGTGGGGATACCTTCCTCATCCCCGCCTCATCCCCGATTTGACCCCATCTTCGGTTAAATCGAGGATTCCCCGCCTCGATCGGGGCGGGTACCTGCGGGGACCCGACCCCGCAGAGATTTGTGCTAACCCTAGAATAATTGGTTTGTGATCTTATCACTAAACTGAGTCCCTCTCGCGTCAATGAGAGGGTGAGAACCCTTGTTCAAGACCTAAAATCAGTACTTAAGGGAACAACCTATCTACTAACCCTTAGTCGGGTAGGAGTGAATTCTATTTTGCAACACTATGTCCCCAACTGTCTATTCGGTCTTACCCCTGAAGTGGGAGGTTTATTGAGTCGGCGTACTCGGGCCACTCTCACCTATGTAGATTTAAGGATAATTCCGAATAAACAGGAGTTCATAGTTAGCTCAGGATTGAGATCGAGTTACCTATGTTATCTGATTGAAATAGTCAGTATTTAACAGTAAACGTCGTTATAAAGTAATAGTGACTATTTCGTGGTCTGGTCTTATGCAAACTCATTGCATAGAACACCCCCACTCACATATCTCCACATAAATGATTTAGGATCACATCATTTGTATCAAATACAAAGTGGGCCGCATTCAATAGTGCCCCCAAGATAAGGTACCCAACCTTATCCCATTTTCCAATTCGATTCGATCCATTCGTTCGTCGAGCTATTTACTCGATCGCAGACATTTCTGGAACACCTCTAACAGAAGGACAAATAGTCAATTTTGAAAGAATTTATTGTCAACCTCTTTCATATATGAATCTATCTGATTCAGAGGGGAAGAACTTGCATCAGTATCTCAATTTCAATTCAAACATGGGTTTGATTCACACTCCATGTTCTGAGAAATATTTACCATCCGAAAAGAGGAAAAAACCTATAATATAGACCATTTTGACTATTAACTCGAACTTGATCAACTTTTATATTACTACATATAGTTCAACTTTTCATACTAAAGTCATGGGTTCTTAGTTTATTGGATTTAGAGTTATATTAACAACAATTCACTTTATTTAATAACACGTTTACTGAATAACCTTGATAATAACTTTATTGATAAATAGAATGCATGCTAATGTTTACAAACTACGAATTTTATGACATAAAATCCAATACCATGAAACATGTTATAAAAATTTACAACTCGAACAATTATGTTGGGTCGATTCGGGTTTGTAGGGTCATTTATTTAAATGATTGTCCTAAAAATAAGTAACATGTTAATATGTAAAAATTGTATGTAATTATTTTCATATATGGAATTAAGATTAATAACTCAATTTTAATTTATATCATAGAATTTTTTTTCCAAAGTGTTAAAATAATTATTTTAGGAGTTGTTGGAGAATAAATTAACCAAAACAATCATTGAAATGAAATAAAATAAAAATAAATATATGTAAAAATAATTGTATTAAAAGTAAAAACAACCTACTTTTTAAAATTAATATTAAGTTTGGGTTGGATCGATTTAGTTTGGTTTGAGTTATTTTAGATAGACTCATGAACCAATCTAACTCAACCCAACCCAAATGAAGTTGATAAGTATCCAACGCAATTGTACGAATTGAGTCGGATTAATCGATTTTCCAGTCATCGAATTTTTTGAACACCTTTAGATATAACTTCATAGATAGTTTCATGATTTGGTAAAATTTCTTTAATTAATCTCTAACGTAAAGACTATTTAGAAAAGTTTTATTATATTACATAAATTAAATTTTAACTTTTTCTAAATTCTAGAGACGAAATTTATAATTTAACTGCCTGAATTTCAACTTAGAAAGTGACAAATTAACCGTTGACAAAATTTCAAAAAAAATTAAGAACATGAATTCTCGTGATTTGGGCATAGAAAAATCCCCCTGTTAAATTATGAAATTAACTGAACTTAATCACTCAAATCAAGCAAGTTAAACAAGAAGCTCTCAAACATCAATAATAAAATTGTTGTATTTTTAGAATTATTCAAACTATTTATTTATAAAAAAAAATTTAAAATGATTATAGCTAGTAAAAAATACCACTAAAATTTGCAACAAAAAAATATCACTTATACTACCCAAAAAAAAGGAAGAATTTTCTTGTCATCTCTAATCCTTGAAAAAACATGCAGAAACACAAATTAAATATCCCTAAAACAATCTCCAAACGATAGAATCTTTGTTGAGCACAATAAAATTTTTGATGGAGGTGAAAAAAGTGTACTTAAGGGTCCCTTTTGATGACTAAATTTAAAATTTATTGAAAGTTGGAGGATTAAAATTGAATATTCAAAATTAAAAAAACTAAAATTGAAAAAATTTTAAACTACAACAACTAAAATAATATTTAAATTTTTTAAAATTTATGGTAAAAATGCAAATAAATAATATTTTTTTTAATTTTTTTTATTAATTGACTAGTTCCAAAATACAAAGACTAATATATATATATATATATATATATATATATATATATATATATATTTGTTAGAATTAGTATGTGAATTAGTAAAAAATTAAATAGAAGATTAAACTTTGTCTAAGGTTTCATGACATGAAATTAAAATTTAGACCGATTGCAAAAACCACCCATAAAGTATGGTGGTAGTTGTAATCAAGGTTTATAATGTCGACGTCGACGAAAATATAATAAAAAATTTGATGGAAATATCAATAAAATGTCGATTCCAATGAATATTTCTAAAAAAGTTATAAAAAATAAAAAATACATTTAAATTAGAAAATAACATTTTATGTTTTTTAAACAAGTTAACTAGTATATTATTTATATATATTTACATAAGTGACATTTTGTTGATTATTTTTTATGTTTGGTGGATTTTTCTACGATATAATGGAAATTTTGTTTCTCTCCTAATGCCCATAAAAACATGTAAATATCGATAAAATATCGACATGTTGATAGAAATTTAGAGCCCGTTTGATAACGTTCCCGTTTCCTGTTTCTTGTTTCTCATGCCCCGTTTCTTGTTTCTTATTTCTTGTTTCTTCTTTTTTGAGAACAAGAAACAAGAACATGTTTAATAACTATTATTGTTTCCTGTTTCTTGAAAAAAAGAAACAGAAACAGAAACTCGTTTGATAACTATTTCTTGTTTCTTGTTTCTTGTTTTTTTTTGTAATAATATAATATAAAAAAAGAATATATGTCATGCATTACACATCGAAAAAGATATCATCAAAAGTTTGTGTAATCTAATACAGGTAAGTCTCGATGACAACTAAATATAATAACAAAGTTGTGTCCTATCCTTCATATATGTTGCTCAAATTTGATCGGCGTTGTCATCTCTAATTCGAGTCATTTGTCTTAAGTGATGTCGAGTCAAATTCAACTTAATTATATTATTATGTAAATATTATTATGTACATTTTGTGATTGTAAAATATTAAATTAAAGCTAAATGAATGTCTTAGTCAGAAAAATTTATATAATGTAAAATTCTACTCGATTTCATATATACTAAAAATATTAGAATTAAAATAATATATAAACATGCATATTGCAAATTTTAATACTCAAAAGTTGAATTATAAAAACAAATTAATATACAAATTGAAAATTAAAATAAAATATAAATCTAATTATTGGAGAATTTTAAAATTCAAAATTAAAATAAAATATAAATATAGCAAACTTATTTTTATAAATAGCAAAATTAATAAATAAAATATAAAAGATGGAAATAAATATATATATAAAAAATCAAAGTGCCCATCTTTGAAGTTGAAATTTGAAATGTAAAAAAATTAATAAACATATTGAAAATTAAAATAATATAAATATAAATATTGGAGAATTTTAAAATTCAAAATTAAAATAAAATATAAATATAGTAGAATTAATTTTGTAAAGAAGAAAAATAATAAAGAAAATATAAAAATATAAATAAAAAAAACCAAATAAAAATGTTCATTTCAAGAGTTAAACACACAATCAAGAAGTAGAAATGTTAAATAGGCATGCATAACTACGAATAAACTATGGATGAGTTTTAATAAATAAAATAAACAATATGATATAAAATAGAAACGAAACATCTCAAATTTGGTCCTATTTTAAGAAATGTTTATCAAATTTTAGAAACAATAAACGAGAATGATTATCAAACAAGTCAGTCTCTTAAAAAATGAGAAACAGAAAACATGAACATTATCAAACGAGTCCTTAATAATATGATTGTAATTATACTCTCAAACATTCAATTTAGCCCACAAATTTATATAAGTGTTAAAATTAGACCATCAAACTTTCACAATTATTACAATTTTTATTAGCACGTAAGTTACGAGAGTCCAATTTTAAAATTAATATAAATTTGAGAGCTCGATTATTTAGGAATAGAAGTTTGAAAAATTACCAATTTGGTGTTAAAATTTGAAGATAAAAGGATAAAAAGTAGGAAATTGAAAAGTAAAAAAAGAAAAGAGAGTGGGAAATAGAAGAGAAACAGGTTTTTTTTTCTTTTTTTTCCTTCTTATAAAGTGAGAATGTCAGAATGAGACAGGATTATGTCTCTCATCAGCTACTGTTCCGCCGGCATCTATCTGCTCCCTTCCTTTCCTTCACTTTCCTAATCCCACTTTTTTACTCTCTCTCTCATCCTACATTTTTTTTCTTTTTTTTAAAAAATCTAAATATATTTGTCAAAAATGAAAATTATTATTATTATTTTTTTAATAGGTAGATTTTTAGTCTAATTTTTATTTCTTTTTTAGTCTAATTTTTATTTCTTCTTTTTAAGTTTTAAAATATTATAGATTTAGTTCTTTTAAAGTTTGAGTTTAGTTTCAATTTAGTCACGTTTTAGAATGTCATGATTCTATTATTGAAATTTGAGTTTTGCTTTAATTTAATCCTTAAGTTTATAGATTTTACACTTTTAACTTCTATTTTTTTATTAAATACTTACTTTCACATTTAATTTTAATAGTGATGAAAAATAGTGAAACAAAATTATTTTTAAATTAATTAATATACATTAATATTAAAGATAAGAAATGAGTATTTAGTGAAAGACCGATGTTAAAAGTGTAAATCTTGAAATTTAGGAACCAAGAAAATGAGCCTAAATCTCATCTCAAAAATAAAATTGGAATATTTTGAAATTTAATAACTAAACTGAAATCAGTAATATTATTTTCAAAATTTATATGGTTTAGATTACAAAATTTGAAAAATAATTTTAAACACAATTCAACTCAAAGAATTTGAAAAGATAAAACAAAATGGGAAATTTTAAAGCGGTTAAGTAGAGAAGCAACGTTGAAGAAAGGGAATGAAGTTTGAGGAGAGAGAAAGAAAGGATGGGACCCACAAAGATACAGTTGTTAGAAAAAGAAAGTAATAATAATAATAATAATAATAATAATAATAATAATAATAATAATAATAATAATAAAGGGTGTTGTTATTCATTAATGAGACCCCTGGTAGGACTCGTGATACCTATCATCCTCCCTATTCTATTTTCTATAATCACCAACTTTTTTCCTACCCAAAAATACACATCATCTACTCATTTATTCATAATGCTCTTTTTTTCCCTACAAAAGGAAAAACTACCCTACAAAGTAGGGTACAATACAAATGTTTTCTTTTTTTTTTTATTTTTTTCCTTTCATTTTTTAAAAATATTGTTAATTTTAAAGCTTAAATTTCTATCAATATGTCGATATTTATATGTTTCCATTAGTTTGATATCGATATGAGGGATGAATCGATATTTCCATTATATCATTGAAAAATTCATGAAACACGAAAAATAAGCATCAAAATATCACTAATATAAATATAATATAAATAATAGACCTGTTTATTTATTTGAAAATAATAAAATGTTTATTTAGTTATGTAAATTTAATTGTTGAATTTTTTGTTTTTATAATTTTTTCAGAAATATCTATTGAAATCGATATTTTATCGATATTTCCATCGAAATTTTGGTAAAATTAAGATCTCGATATTTTCATCGACATCGATATTTTAAACCTTGATGTAAAGTTTAAAACTGGAGAATTTTTAAAAATGAAAAAAAATAAGGAAAACTATTTATACAAAATAACAAAATTTTTATCTACCACTAATAGATATTCTATCAATGTCTATTATATATATATATATATATATATATTTCTGTAAATAGTTTGATATTTTTTTTTTTTTTGTGAAAATTTCCCTTTAAAATTTATTGGAAAAATAATTGTTGCTCACACTTCAAAATTTAATTTATGAGGATAAAAGAGAGACCAAATTATGATCAAATAGTTTTATTGGCAAACTGACAATAATTACGTGTTTGCATAAAACCACGCTCATTACAATCACACTTTCGTTTAGAATGAAAATCATGAAAATTTATTAAAATAAAATTTAAAATAAATATCTATCTAAAAAGGTAATTGTTTTAAAGGAAAAAATTACTAAAATATTTTCAAATATAGCAAAATAAGAGAAACTATTTACACAAAATAGCAAAATTTTTAGATAGTTGTGATAGACGTTGATAGAAGTCTATCAGAGTCAATTAGTGATAAAAATGATAGAAGTCTATCACTAATAGATGCTGATAGAAGTCTATCAATGTTTATCAATATTTTTTTTGCCATTTTCTATAAATAGTTTGAACATTTTGAGAGTATAAAAAGTAAAATGAACCAAACTACAAGAACTAAAATGAACATTTTGATAGTACATGAGCCTAAATAAAACAAAGTCGTTAAAAGCACAAGAACCAAAATAGTATTCAAACTTATTTGGTATACTTCTGTTTTTATGTAGGTTGCACATCAAAGTTAATTTATTGATTACTTCTAAACAAAAAAGTTAATTTATTGATTAAATTACTATTTTTTCAATATTATCACACATTGAACTAATATTATGTTGGGGTTGATGTCCTAAATGTTGTGGTCTTATAGTTTGTGAACTTGTATTGTACAAATAAATGATTTATTTAATAAAATAACAGTTATTTTACTTGAATTTTAGTTGCAATAACCCAAAACCAATAAATAAGATCCTAAGTTATTAGCTGTAACTTAAACATGTATGTGGAGACATACAAGTGGATCATATTTAAGTGATAACCTAAAAGGTCTATAGTAGATAGATAAGACTGTGTACCTTATCCTGGTAATACTACGGATATGACCCACTTTGTGATTGTTACAAGTGTTGTAAAGTGTCACAAACGTTTCGATCCTAAACGTTCATGTGGAGACATGTGAGTGGGGGTGTTCTATACATGTGAGACATGTATAAGACTGGACCATGAAATGTTAACTCTTTCTTTATAACGCCGTTACTAGAAGAGCTTTACATGTCACCAGGATGACCATAGGTGACTTGACCTGAATCTTGAGTGAGTTGTGGACTCCTGCCTATGAGGGCGATCCTTTGATCTGTATGGGTGGGAGTGACCAGTTTCGCCGACTCAATAGGCTTATCATTTTGGGGATTCGTCTGATTGGGGAGCTGGGAACGCAGCTACACAAGAAGAAATTCACTCCTCCCCTACTGTTTGGGTAAGTAGATAAATTGCTCTCTTAAGGGCTGATTCTAGGGCTTGAACAATGTGGTGCCACACTCTCTCCTGGCCAAGAGAGGTTTAGTTATAGTAGAACTATGACTAATTGTTCATTAGAGGAATCGGTGGTACTTAAGGAGTTAGATGTCACTATAGGGGTAAAACAGTAATTTTGACCCAACTGTACTTACGAGCAATTTGTGAAGGGTCTAGACATTATTGATTGGTTATATCGAATGGACATAGAAATATATCTATAGTGCGAAGAAAGCAGCTGTCAGTTTTTAGTGGAATGATCGATAGTTAATGAACGTTAATTAAATTAATTAAAGAGTTTTATTAATTAATTAAGTATCATTGGAACTTCAATCTATAGGTTCATAAGGTCCCCTCGGTATCTCAATAAGGATTAATGAGAATCAAATTAATTTTGAGATTATTTGAATCATTCAAATTAATTAAATGGAATTAGTTGTATTAGATACAATTATTAAATGTATATGATACATTATAAAGTTTAAAGAGAGAAATATATTTTAATTTAATTCAAATATAATATGAATATGATATATATATATATATATATATACAAACTATACCTTAAAACTATTATGAATGTGATTTGTATTAATACTATAAGTTATAAGAGAGATTTTAAACTATAGGTTATATATTAGATGTGATATAATAAACTATAGGTTATATATTATATGGGATATAACATATAGTTTAAATTTAATATATATTAATTTAATTAATATAATATTAAATTTAATGAAACAACTCCTAGTCAATAACTTCCCCACTCCCTCACTGATCTCTCATTAATACAGATGATGAGAAGAAAGATGTAATTTCTGATCTATGTTTTGTGAAAACCAGAAGAATTCTTTTCCTCTCTACAATTTTGCTCTCAAAATTTTTGACTTCCCTTTTTCACCAAATTATTCACAGAAGTCCACAACTCTATGTGATTCTCACCTTGAGAATACTGAGGAAGACTTCGTGGTGGTGTTCTATACTAATCTTGATTTGCTGTCAACAGACGTTGGAGAGAAGTTTAGTTCGAGCTCTTGCTTGAGAAAGGAAACAAGAAGAAAGTTCTTCAAGGGTAAGTGTGCTACTGTCCCTTTCCTTTTCTTTTGGAAAGTATGCGTGTGCTACTGTCTCTTTCCTTTCCTTTTGGAAAGTATGCTTAAACAAAATTCGTTTATCTTGTTTATGTTCTCTGTTTAATTAAGTTTTGTAAAATAAAATTCTAAGACACAAAGCGATCAAACACTTCTGCTTTGGGAATTCCATTCCTTCATATCCAAACTTTAAATTTCTTATAAAACATCTTAAAGTAATTTAAGTAGAATTGATCGAGCATAACCAAACTGAGTATAACTCAACAGACATAAAATTTGTACTATCAACCTCAAAGTGAGGAGTTGGATTCCTCTCTTCACATATTGCCAACAGAAAAAGAAAACAAAATCGAAACATATTAATGATGCATTTATGTAAATGTGCTAATATGTCACCCCTGATTTTTTTTAATTTAAAAAAAAGACACTATTAGTCGTTGATGTAGTGCAATTTATGAAAAAAATATATGTATAATATTACTTTTTTATATAAAATCATGTTGATGTCACATAATAATATAATATGTTTGTTTTACTATAATGTTATTAAGGAGATATTTGGGCGCTGAATTGAGTTCTGAAATCTCTAGAAAGGTGTTTGGGTCAAATTTGAGTTGAGTTGAGTTTTTAACTCAATTCAGTGTTTGACCCACCAACTTCATAAGTTGATGTTAAACAACTCAACTCCACTAACTTTTACAGTGTTCACTGTTGAAGTTTGCATATTTATCGAGCAACTCCATCTTTCCCTCTTACTCCTTCCTTTCCTCCCTCCAATATTTCTGATGATTCCACTTGATGCCCACTATTGACGACCAAGTTTAGCGACAGTTACATTGACAACATGCTTCGACGATCAACTCCGATGCCTAACTTCGACAACAACCACCGTTGCACGACTACACTGTCTCACTCCGGTGACATGCTTTGATAACCACATTCGGCAGCCAAACTCCGACAACCACCTTTAACAATGACCACTTTCGATGATTACCTCCAGCAATTATATCAAATGACCACCTCTAACATCCAACTCCGCGCAACTACCTTTGGCGGCAAACTTTGACGATCACTTCTGGTGACCAATTCCGACTATCGACTCCATCGATCATCTTCAATGACTAACTCTAACGACCAAATCAGCTGATCATAAAACTTGAAAAACTTGTTTGGTGAAAGTATTTTCAAATACAAAATTGAAATTATTGGTTCATAGTGTTTAATAGGTCACCTTCTACAGTAATTTAACATTAACAGAAACACTTCGAGCATATAGCCAAACCAAACAAACTTGTGTATACAAATTGTAATTTATATGAAACAAGAGTATTTTGTCTACCTATAGTGCAATGATTACATGTAAAAGATTGTAAAATATATGTGAAGGTTTTAAGTTGACATCTTAACTAAGTGTTAAACATTTGGGAGAATATATGTGAAATTGAATGGTTAAGCAAAAAGTTAAGAAAATAAAAATAACCACTAGAAAATCATATTTTTTTTTTAGATTACAAACAATTGTATACCAGATATCTTTGACTTAATAACTCAACTATGCACCCCAAACACAGACTTCCTAACTCTACAGACATATTAACTCTAGACTTTAGAACTCAACTTAGCACCCCAAACAACCACCTAAAGTTAATTTGTCTCTAAAGTTAAGAAGTCTATGTTTGTGATGCAAAGTTATTTAGTCTTGAGATTAGAAGTATGTGTTTGAAGTGCAGAATTAAGTTATTAAGTCAGGAGAATCTGGTGCAGTTTTTTGTAATCTCAAAAAGTAAATTTTTCTGATTGTTATTTTTGTTTACTTAACTTTCTATTTAACTCTTCTATTATACACATATTTCCTTAAATTTTTAATACTCAATTGAGCGATGTCAACTCAAAATTAAACCTTGACATACATTTTACAATTTTTTGCATGTAACCATTATGCTTGAGGTAGACAAGATACTCTTATTTCATACAAACAATAAAATTACAATATACTTTCACATTAGTGGAATGTATGAGTGTAATAATAATAATACATCGGAGAAGGTAATCTCATGCTATCGCAAATCTATCTTACTTTATGCGCTTTACTTTTCTGCATTTAGTTTTCCTGTCAAACCAGCCCCCTCCCATCTTTCACTGCTAAGGTAAATTTACCATAGAGAGATTCTATCTTAGGCTCCATGTGGTTCGACCTAGTCTTGCTAATGATACTACTTGTTAGTTGAAGTTCATGATCGGTAATTATAAATTTTATTTGATGCCCGGAGAAGGATTCGACACCCTCATTCCGGAGGAGCATCAAAACCTAAGGCATTGCATTGGAGAACACCTAACCTTGTGATTATTTGTGATCGCCACCCAAATATTTCAAATGTACTGGAGTGAATCTTCCTAACTATATTGCATGCTTTGTGCACTTATCACCGAAAGAGCAATCTCATAACACACTTCAAGGACAAGGCAATAACTAATGTGTTCTATAATGCAGCTAGAGTATATTAAGAATCTAAACTCAATATGGATTGGGAAGAACTGCATGCTTTCCAAAGTGGTGCTATCATTCGTTACTTGGAGGATGTTAGTTTAGAATAGCTGATACGATTCCATCAGTTTAAAAAACAAAACGACAATATGACAAACAATAGTGCAAAGTGCTTTAATTCTCTTACAGCAAAAGCGAGGTTGCTGCCTATAGTACTGTTGCTTGAATTCATAAGAGAATGACTCCATGAATGGTTTTTTAAATGCCAAAATAGCTGGTCATCATCTACTTCTTCATATTCGAACTATATGGAAAAACAAATGGTTCTAGAGTTTGATAAGGACAGACAATATCAAGTCAATCAATTGATTATCATACATTCATCGTAAAAAACTGGTCACTTGGACAACATTGTTAATGTAAAGACCTAGGCCCGAATTTGGATCAAGAGTTAGAATCCAAATTCAAGCACCTAATGGCCTCGACTTTTTCCTGCATCCCTTGCGATCTGACAACGTCATCCTTACTTGTCTCAAGATGCTTCCAAGAGTGAATATTATCCCTACAAACCAACATGAGTCATTTTAGCATGTTTTGTCCTCACTCACATGCTTTTCTAGAAAATGTTCCAGAAGGTCACCAAACATAGAATTTTTCTAAGCAAAGCACGCTTGACTTTGAAGTTCCTATAATTGAGTGATCGAAAAGGAAGATGCACTTTGTTGGTATATGTATTAACTTTAAATTCTCTTAAGGCTTTCTTTACCATACTTTTATAGTCTTAGGTTCCCTCTCATTTTAATGTGATCTCAGTTTCTTCATGTACTGATTCATGCCATGAAATTAAGCTTTTATTTTGGCATTTTTAATGTAAAAAATAGACTATTGCATGGATTTTATCCCAATTTTGGTCTTAAAAGATGATTTTTGCAGATTTGGTGCTGATTTGGTACATTTCTGGCAGATTTCTGGCTGTTTTTCATGTGATGTGCCCACAACAGCAAGTGATGTACCAGCACCGTTGAACCCTAAATTCTTAGAATTCAAACCAGTCAAGAACAGTTGTAATTTTCACGATTTTAATGGCTGGGGATCTCCGATTTTGCCTATAAACCCTCAGAACATGAATCTCGAGCCTCCTCAACAGACTTGGGGCCTTTAAAAGGAGAAGAAGCTCTCCATTTCCAAGGACAACTCTCCATCGTCGAGACCTTCATTCTCTTCAACATTTTTCTATCATTTTCCAACATCTTGGGTTTCTTCTCGCAGCTTCAAGTCAATAGTCTTAAGAACGAAAGTTCCTCTACGGCGTAGTGGCTCTAGGATTTCTCTTCCCACAGAAGTGTGTGTTGAGACACGATTCTTCCTTGAAAGAGGAGGAATCATCCTAGGAAAAAACTTGTT
This sequence comes from Lagenaria siceraria, assembly GCA_002890555.2. Lineage (NCBI taxonomy): Eukaryota > Viridiplantae > Streptophyta > Magnoliopsida > Cucurbitales > Cucurbitaceae > Lagenaria > Lagenaria siceraria. The sequence goes on along the minus strand of CM016483.1, from coordinate 13,400,023 downwards.
ACTTAAGGATTTGCCCAAATTCTTTTGAGTTGATTTATTTTTCAGCATTACTTTCTTTGTTATTTTTCCATTTTAATTTCTATCAATCAAACTCCACATTGTAACTAAGGTTTATTATTTAATAAAGACTATTCTTTTATCAAAAGTCATGAGCTAAATATTTTTAGGGGTTTAGCAATGTGAAAGTCTTAGGATTGTTATGGCTTAGGTTATGTTACACCTCACACCACTTTGTTTAAACACATTTTCTTTGTTGATTTAAAAGATAAAATCGGCAAGTTAAACTGGTCATTTGATTTAGCGATCTAGTGGAGCTCTAATGCTGAGAACGTTAGGGTGTAAGCGGATGTCATAAAGGGATATGAGACTAAGAGCCTAGACATAAGATGGTCACGTCACCTTATAAATAAGGGACACCATAGAATAAAAGAATTGAACTTGAATTAATTTAAGGTTCAACTAACCATGGAAACATTAGACATTAACTGCTTAGAACTCCTAAAAGAACTTGACACAAGACCGAATAGGTGTAGTTTCCTGTTCACGGGTAATTCATTGTTCGGTATGATGCAGTCACATCACCTAAGGCACAACACCCGAATGGTTGTAGCATTGTTTGCCCCTGTTTGATTACCATTGTTTTATTGCTTTTAAGTTTTCTTTCACCTACAAAGTTTCAAACTTTTTCATTAGTTACCTTGGTTTCATTGATCCACCATCATAATTAATTTAAGCTCATCTAGTCCTATGGGATTCAACACTTGGAATATTCCAAATTAGTACTTCATTGATCGTGTATACTTGCACGTAGACTTTATCCATTCCATATTTTTATCATTCATTCTATATTTTCACCATTCATACATGTCCAGTCGGTCATGTACCCCTCATGAACTCGGGTGTTACAATTAACATACACGCACGTCAGTGCATGTTCAAAGAATTCTGACTCTTTGGAAATTTCGTGCTCACATGCTATAGTTTCAGTGAGGTCAATAAACATAAACTCCTATGCTATTTGCAATTGATCCTACAATGTCGAGTCCCTCGTGCTTGCATATGTTGAATATATATTTCTGGTTTAACATGTATAAGAACGGAAGAAACCATCAGGCTACATGGAAAGATAATCCTTCCAACAAAAAGAGTCACTAGTGTTAGTAGGCCAAAGGTCAACAGGATTCCATCTGCTAGAGAATACTGTCCATCTCCAAGGTGTGGTAATGTGGGACACAACATAACAACATGTAAACAGCCCTGATCAACTACTTGACGACCACAATGTGTATGAATTATAATTTAGTAAACTTTTAAGGTCAAGTGCAAGCATACACTCTCACAATTAGTAAAAAAGAAGCACTCCAAGTATTATTTCCCATAAGACTATAAAACAATTCAATTCTTTATAAAATAGAGTTTTTCAATACAAACCAATGGTTAAATGGTAAATAAGTAGATATGGGGGTTTGGTTGCGAATTTAAAGGTGAAAAGTAATAAGAAACAAGGATTATGGGTCAAACTTCAACACACAGATAAACGACCTTAGGCTATGCGGCCGCATCACAATCGTATGACTATTCTATGAACCGAGAACAACTCTTATTCAATCTTGTTTTACAAGCACTTTTAAAAATTTAAGTAATTAGACCTATAATAATTAGATGAATTCACGCAATCTCATAGTCCTATGGTGTGTCTTATATCTAAAGACACATGATAACCTATGTCTAGGCTTTTAGTCCCATGTTTTTTTTTTGTGAGTTCTGCTTATATCTTAACCTTCTCAGTACTAAGACCCTACTAGCATGTTAATTTAAATGACTAGTTTAGCCTAGCAAGATAAACAACCATTCAACAAAAGAAATAGAAAGCATGAGTGTAATGTAATATGATTGCACTGGCTTAAGCCATTTTATCCTTAGGGTATCCACAGAAGGGATCGAATCCCATGTGGAAGCGTGTGAACGCCTTGCTTTTAGTTTTTGTTTTAGAACCCGAAACACAGGACAAAGAAATAAACATACATTATGCATTCTCCAGGTTAAGCAAGTAAAGGTTAGGGAAGAAGAAACTTACTTTGGAAGACCCTCTTAAAAAGGACAACAATCATCTTCTTCCTTTTGAACGAAATTCCACAACAATGCATCTCCCTCGAATAAACTCTGGATGCCACCATGGGGTCTTCTCGGCTATTCTCTTGGCAAGAATCGATTTGTGGGAACCAACTTTTGAAAGAGAAAAGGGAACTTCGTATGTCTAGGAGATTTTCAAAGAGAACTCTTCTCTATGAATTGCTTGAGAGAAAAATGAGAGAGATCCATATGGTAAGGAGAGAGACCTTTTAGAAGTTCCAAACTTCTCTGCAGTGAATAATCATCCTTTCTCTCAACCTCCCATATATTTAATACGTGAAGTGTAAGCCAAAAATAAAATAACTTCCACTTCAATTATTTAATTAAATTAAAATATTTTTAATTAAATTAATTATTAATTAAAATAACTTATAATTTTAATATGAAATAATATTCATATTAAATTTTAACCTATACTTTTAATATGAATCTTATTCATGTTAAGTATAATATGAATTTCATTCCTACTAATTTTGATATTTAAATCATATTCAAATATATTAAATCTCCTCTTTATTATATAGTTTAATTTTGATCTCATTCAAAATTAACTTTTTATTATAATGTATCTATATACATTATATTAATTGTATCATATACAATTAATGTTATTCCTTTATTTAATTTGAATAATTTAATTTTTTTTTCAAAAACCTTGGTTCTTGTTTACCCGTTGTGAGCTAGCAGGGGACCTAATGAACCTACATATTAGAAGTTCTAATGATTTAACATCAACTAATTAAACTCTTTAGTTATGTTAATGAACATTCATTAACTGTTGGTCACTTCACTTAAGACCCACAACTGCACTCTTCGTGCTATAGAATATTTTTGCGTCCATGGATTTAACCATTTCAGTAAGTCGACCCTTCACGAATTGCTCGTAATTACCTCTTACTCTTTTAAGTACCACTGAAACCTCTAATAAACAATCTATTTATGATCCTACCATAAACCAAGTCCTTTTCGGGCCGGTAAGGTCCCTTTTGATCTCGAAACTACATGTCTAATTAACATAATTTGATGATTGAAATTGCATAAGGTCCCTTTTGCTCTCGGAACTAAATAAATCCATCCTAGGTTACATTTACCCTTGCACTTTATTTTCTTGCACGCTTTTACCTCTTTCCACACAAAATCTCCCCATTTTATGCTCTAATTAGATAATTAGCTTAACGAAACATTAATTGCGCACCGATGGACATAAGAGCATACAACGAAAATTAATTTGATCGAATTTCACTCTAAGATGCTCAATTTTGAGGATACAACATGCAATTAAAAGGGAAAAAGTGGAGTTTTAAGAACACTTACCCTTGAAGCTCTAAGTTCTCCCTTGTTTCTTGATGAAAATGAACACCACTTGTTTGTAAACCACCACAAGAGTTTTCTCTACTATTCTCTGACCTTAGATTGGATGGTGGGATCCAATTTTGTGGTGAATTTGTGAGGAAAATGAGTTTAGAGAGAAGATGAAGTTCTTGAGAGATTTAGGCAAAATTAACCTTTAATTTGCAAAAATCTCAACCCAAATTCAGTCAAAATCATCCTTATTTATCAAAGATTAACGTGCAACTTAATTGCACAAAAATTTGACAACAAATTTATCAAATTTGAGTGACAAAACATGGAGATTACAACTAAGCTACTTGCTTAGTAAGTGGGAAAATCCAATTTCAAAATCTAATTTTTAAATTCAATTTTAAATGATTTTCAAACAATTGAATTTAATTTGATTTTTAAATTCAAAAATCAATTTAAAAATTAATTAATTAAATTAAAACTATTTAATATTTAATTAATTAAATATAATATTATTTTACTATTAAATAATTAAATAATATTATTATATTTAATTAATTAAATATAATATTATTTTACTATTAAATAATTAAATAATATTATTTTTCCCACTTATCTCGGTTTTTCTAAAAAATCGAAATGAATCCCTATTCATATAATTAATATTTAAATTATATTTAAATAATATATTTAACTCTCATTTTATGTTTAATTCGTAATTAAATGTTAATATGTTAAACATATCGCATATATCCAACATTCATTCCTTAAGCCGATATTGAACGGTTCAAACTTATTCACCTCACTATCTAAGGTTTTTGTCCATTTGTGAGCTAGTAGATGGACCTAATGGACCTACAAATCATGAGCTCTAATGTTTCGTGATTAACCGATCAAACTCTTTAACCCAGTTAACCAACATTCGTTAACTAATAGGACACTTCACTAAAGCCCGTAGCTGCACTCTCCTCACTGTAGATATATTTATGTCCACTTGATATAATCATAATTAGTAAGTTGTCCTTCATAGGTTGTCCATAATCATAGCTAGGTCAAAATTACCGTTTTACTCCTGTGAATACATCTTATTCCTTAAGTCCCACTGATCCTCTAATGAACAATTGGTTTGTGATCCAATTACTAAACTGAGTCCCTCTTAGGTCAATGAGAGGGTGAGGCCCCTTATTTAAGACCCGGAGTCAGTACTTAAGGGAACAACCTATCTACTAACCCTAAGTCAGGTAGGAGTGAATTCCGTCTTGCAGGACTATGTCCCCAACTATTTACTCGGTCTTACCCTTGAAATGTGAGGCTTATTGAGTTGACGTACATATGCCACTCTCACCTATGCAGATCTAATGATAATCTCGATAAACAAGAGTTCATTGTTAGCTCATGATTGAGATCGAGTTACCTAGGTCATCTAGTTGAAATAGTTAGTATTTAACAGTAAACGTCGTTATAAAGTAATAGTGACTATTTTGTAGTCCGATTTTATGCAAACTCATTACATAGAACACACCTACTCACATTTCTCCACATGAACGATTCAAGATCATATCATTTGTATCATATTGATCGATCGGGCGTATATGAGTGATAAAAATGATAGTAAATATGGAATGGATAAGGCCTACGTGCAAGCATACACGATCGATGAAGTAATAAACTTGAAGTATTCCAAGTGTCGAATCCCACAGGACTAGATTGAGTTTAAATTAATTATGACTATGGATCAATGAAACCAAGGTAACCAAATAAAAATGTTAGAATTTTGTAGGTGAAAGAAAACTTAAAAGCAATAAACGATGGTAATCAAACAGGGGCAAACAATGCTACAACCATTCGGGTGTTGTGCCTTAGGTGATGTAACCGCATTGTACTGAACAATGAATTACACATGAACAGGAAACTATACCTATTCGGTCTTGTGTCAAGTTCCTTTAGGAGTTCTAAGCAGCTAATGCTTAATGTTTCCATTGTTAGCTGGATCTTAGATTAATTCAAGTTTAGTTCCTTTATCCTATGGTGTCCCTTATTTCTTGGGTAATGTGACCATCCTATGTCTAGGCACTTAGTCCCATATCCCTTTGTAGCATCCGTTTACACCCTAACCTTTTCAGCATCAGAGCTCTGCTAGATCGTTAAATCAAATGACCAATTTAACTTACCGATTTTATCTTTTAAAATCAACAAAGAGAATGCGATTATATAAAGCGGTGTGAAGCATTACATAACCTAAGCCATAACAACCCCTTAGGCTTTCACATTGTCAAACCCCTAAAAATATTTAGCTCATGACTTTTAATAAAATAATCACTTTTATTGAATCATAAACCATAGCTACAATAAAACGTTTGATTGACGGGTTGTCCACCTAAACCCGAGGCTGTTATAGATGCTATAACAAAACTTCGTAAGAAAATATCTCGAGAAATCTATGAAGATCGAATTAAGTCTCAAGAGGAGAATCAGTGTTTTACTACCAACCACAAATTTAATGTTGGCCCAAGTATTCATACTGGAAATTACGATCAAGGATTACTCTATCAACCATCATCTACTTCAGAGATTGATTTGACCCCATAAGCGGGACCGCCACCCCATAGCATGTTGCCACCAGAAGCAGAACCCCATATTTCTTCTAGAGAATCTCCTAATTGTTCCAGAGCAACTAGAAAGAGATTCTTTAATCTCTCCATCAGAACAATAGGGCCGTTATGCTCATTACTAAACTTGTTGAAATTAAAATGGGAAATAGACAAAGAAACTAACGCTAGAAAATAAATACAACTCAAGAAAACTTGGGCAAATTCTCAAGTAACAAGTCTTTCCCTATGATGATTCCCCCTTTTTCAAGGAAGAATATTACCTTGACACACACTTCTGTGGGAAGAGAAATCCTAGAGCCGCTACGCCTTAGAGGAACTTTCGTTCTTAAGACTACTGACTCGAGACTTTGAGAAGAAACTCAAGGTGCTGGAAAAATGACAGGAAAATGAGAAGAAAATGGTGATCTCGGCGATGGAGAGTTGTTGTTGAAAGTGGTAATATGTTGAGGAGGACCAAGATTCGCGTTCTGAAGATTTACCAGCAGAATCAGGGGTCCTCAGCTGTTAAAATCGTGAAAATAGCAACTGATCTTGACAAGATCGAATTTGGAAAATTAAGACTCGACAGTGCTGGTACATCACTCACTGCTGTGGGCGCATCACATGAAAAATAGCGAGAAACCTGTAAAAAAATGTACTACATCTGCACCAAATCTGCAAAAATCATCTTTTATGCATAATTAACCCTCATTAAGCTTATTTAAACATATTAAGACCAAAGTTGGGATAAAATTCATGCAATAGTTCATTTTTCTCATTAAAAATGTCCAAATAAAAGCCTAATTTCATGCATTTCATAGCATGAATCACATATACAAAGTGGGCCGCATTCTATAGTGTCCCCGAGATAAGGTTCAACCTTATCTCTATACTATAGACTGTTTTGGTTATTTATTCGAACTTGATCCACTTTTATGTCACTACATATAGTTCAAGTTTTCATATTATAGTCACAGGTTCTTAGTTTATTGAATTTAGAGTTATATGAACAACAATTCATTTATTCAATAACAAGTTTACTGAATAACCTTGATAACAACTTTATTGATAAATAGGATGCATGTTTAGTGTTTACAAACTACGAGTTTTAGGACATAAAACCCAACACACACTTCCCTGCGGATCGACCCAAACTTGCCTCTTGTATTACGCCATTGTAGTATAGGTTGTAGTTCGGTATTATAAATATTTTATTTTGACCTCGGCTCCTTTGGGAAATTAAACGATGTCCTGGAGGAGGGCTGCCACAAATCCCCAAAAAGGGTAGGCTAATTGAGTCGGCCTAAACTACTTTCACTCATACAAATCAAAGGACTGCCCTCATAGACAGAAATCCATAACTCACTAAAGATTGAGATCGAGTTACATGGTTATCCTATGAAATGTCAATCTCTTTAATCAACGGTGTTAAAAAGAGAGATTAATCATTTCACGATCTGGTCTTATACAAACTCTTTGTATAGGATACTCCCACTCACATGTCTCCACATGAACAATTTTGGATTAAATCGTTTGTAACACTTACAACTCTTGTAACATTTACAAAGTAGACCGTATCCACAGTGTCACCAGGATAAGGCACTCAACCTTATCTATATACTACAAACCTTTTAGTTTATTACTTGAACATGATCCACTTGAATGTCTACCACATACTACTTAAGTTACATAAAATAACTTTCGATATTTCCTTAATGTATAATTGCATAAATGAAATAATTAACCATTATTTCAAATAGCTTATTAACTATGAGGTTTTAGAGCACTCATCCCAACATCCACATGACTGAATCCCTAAGAAAACTTAGTCCATAAGTAAATGAAAATGAATATACTTCATTAAATCAAATAAATCCATGAGTTACAATGTAGTAAATAGAGAATTGATAGAAATTAAATAAGAAAATTAACACAAAACTAAAAGAAGAAAGCTGGAACAACAATACGGGGACAAGGAAAACTTCCTCGTCCTCGCTCCACCCTGTGGACATCTCTAATTGTGAGCTATAGAGATGACAACCTTGTTGTCTTAGTATACATGTACATGTGTCTTCTGAGAGACTTTCAATTCGTCAAATAATCTTTTTATCCATATTCCTCCACACATACCATGAACTAAAGTTTTAAATTCTGCTTCAACACTACTTCTAGCCATGACATTTTGCTTTCTGCTATGCTAAGTGACTAAGTTACTTCCAACAAATGAACAATAGCCAGAAGTAGACTTTCTATCCATTGTGCTTCATGCCCAATCTACATAAATATAAACCTCAATCTGGAGATGGTTGTGTTTTTTAAACAATATGCTTTTTCTCGGAGTTCCTTTCAAATATCTCAAGATTCTATATACAACTTCAAAGTAAATTGGTCCTGGAGAGTGCTTGAACTGGCTTACTATGCTTACTGCGAAGGCAATATCTGGGTCTGTGTGGGACAAATAAATAAGCTTTCCCATCAATATTCAGTACCATTCCTTAGCCTTACTTCGTCATCATTTGCAGCTTCCAATTTCAAATTTGGTTCAATAGGTGTCTCAGCTACTCAACAACCAAGTAAAGCCTGTTTCTCCAAGTAAATCAATAATATATTTTTCATTGATTGACAAAGGTACCTTTTTTTAGATCTTGCAAAATTCCATTCCTAGGAAGTACTTTAGTGTTCCTAAGTCCCTGATCTGAAATGCACTTGCAAGTTTTTCCTTTAAAGTTGTCAATTTTGCTTCATTATCACTTGTAAGATTGATATGAAAACTCTAGCAATTTGAAAATTAGGAACCCAATTGTTGAACCCCTAACAACAAATCCCAAAACTCCCAAATCAATTGACGTCAATCCAAAGGAAAAGATTAGAATTGGATTATCTTTTGATCGAAGACCAAGAGATAAGGAGAACTAGTTCCTTAATCTAAGTTCGAACACTCGACAAGCAAGATGATGAGACTTACCTGAATGTTATTGGCATGCAACCCTGATTCAAGAATTGCAAAAGTGGCAGGTGATGAAACTCTATCATCTACTAGAGAATTCTCATTCAAGAAAACCCTAAAGTTCTAAAAACATCAAAATCTGTTTTTCAACAACCTAAAGGCAACGCTTTAAATAGCCTCGCAATAAAACCCTAACGGCTTATCATAATTCATAGTAAAATGTCTAAAATAATCCTACTTAAAATGTCATTAACAAGGATAAATTTAGAAATTATTAAATTACATCAAAATTATTAAATAACAATTTGATGCCTTGGGTGGTTCATATCATCCTCTTCTCCTTTTGAAGGATTCATCCTCGAATCCAAATCAAAGTCTTGTAAAGCAGTTTTGAAGTCATGGAAAGAAAATGATGTCAATTTCCTAGCACCACTCTTGGACGGTCTCCCTTGTAAAGCAATCTTGTAGTTATGAGATGTTAAAGATCGACTCTGTCTTGGATTCCATCTATATTTGATAGAATTATCGGCCCTTCCAATCTTCATTCAATTTGTGACAATCAAAAGAACTAGAGTCATTCTTTGAGCCTTGTTTCAAAGTCAATGCTTTAACCTCCTGCAAAAACTCAAAGAGAAACTAGGCAAACTTGGTTGAAGCTCACCTGTTAGAAAACAAACTCTTTTGTTTAAAGAGTCTTGAATGCTTTGTTTTGTAAACAAGAACCATGTAATCTCACAAATTTTCAAACTTGTATTCTTGGATTTTCTCTCATTTTTATCTATAGACCGAGTATTCTTCACATGCTTTTCTCCATCATATATTTCTATTGTTTTTGTCTCAGTTTTATGCCTTATATTTTTCAACTCACACACATCAAAATTTTCTTCTCTAGGAAGCAATGATACAATAGTAGGATCAATTGTTACTTTGGGCTCTAATGAACTAGTAATAGTAACACAAAGTATTCTAGTTTCAAGTTCACTACCATCTACTTTCTCTACCCCACTACTACTAATACATACTTCTCCATAAATAAATGGTTCAACAAAAGTAGTAAGATTACAACCATGTCATTCCTTGCTATCTAATGATCTATAAGGCAAAACATCATTATCATGTGTAGGTGCAACATAAGCAAGCTTTTCTTTACACTATCCACCTTCTCAAAATGCTCGTATATGGAAGGTACATTTTTTTCACTAATGTGTTGATATTGAAACTAGACTTAGATTTAGTGTCCTTGATGACCTTCTTTGGAGTTGTCTTTCTATTTTGATGACAACATGCACCATTTCTTCCAAATCTGCACAAGGTCGAATTTCTTCTCAATCAGCAAGCATATCAGCGATCTCCTCATTAAGTCCTTTGTAGAATTGATCCATGACAATTTCTTCATCTTCATACAGGTTAATCTTCTCAAGTAACAAAAGCATCTCTTCATAGTATTTTTCCACACTTTTGGTCCCTTGTCTCAAAGTTTCCAATTTGTGGAAAGACTTAGGAACAAAATGTTTCCTCATAAGAATCTTGACCTCTTTCCATATGATTGAATTCTTGGTAAAATTAAAAAAAAACAAGTTTTTAAAAGCTACTTTTTTTTAGTTTCCAAAATTGGGCTTGATTTTTTAAATCATTTGTAAAACTAGACAACAAAGGAAGAAATTTGGAGGTGGAAGTAGTGTCGATAGACTTAATTTTAAAAAACAAAAACAAAAAATAAAATGGTTACCAAACGAGGCCTACATATTTTAGGTTTTAAAACTTGACTTTGTTTTGAAAACATCATTAGGAAGTAGATAACAAAATAGATAAACTCCTAAGTAGAAGTAATATTATAAATTTAATTTTTAATAAAAACAAAAACCAAATAATTAACAAAGGAAACTAACTTGATATTTTTGAAAAATAAGTTTATATATATTGTTCTACGAATGAGTCCTTATGATTTATTATCTACTACTAAGGATATTTTAAAAATTCAAGTCAAGTATTTGTTTAAAATTAACTTATTTCTATTTTTGAAATTGAGCTATGAGTTTAAATGTTTAATCACATAGGTTGAGTACTTGGAATCATAGAAATAAGTGTTGGGGGAAAATGGTATATATGAACTGAATACACTAGCAAACTTATTGCAACTCAACTAGAAACAATACACTTAACAAGATGGTGTAACAAGGCTTAGATATGATAATAACTAAAGACTTGAAAGAACCTCAAAACCTTTGGAGACTCAAAATGTAGTCGAGGCATGCTTCTGATAAGCGCTGTCCTGAAGACAATTATTCGCTCTGCACCGGATGCAAGTAGACTAGAGCGATCGTCTCAGTAGGATACAACGACTCACTCCGGTAGAACTGCAACCTCAGACTACTCGGATCTGGCAGAACTCTTGGATACTTGCTCTCAACTTGACACAAGATGAAAAGAAAGAAAGAAAGAAAGAAAGGAGAGAATTCTTCAATTTGAAATGGGATGCTACAAATGAAGAAACAAGTTTCTATTTATAGGCTAGCAACTTAGTAACTTTCCAAAATGCAAAATAAAATCAAATAAATACAAAAGTTGAAACATTTATCAAATTTAACTCATTTTAGTTGTTACTTGACAAAAATCACATATAACTCATTCAAATTGAAGAAACTACAAATTTAACTTTCATACATGTTAAATTTGTACATGAAACTTCATCTTAGTTTGATGGTTTCAATCCAATTTGAAGTTTCCAACAATGAATTTAATTTATACAATTAAATTCAAATTTTTATGTTTCAAAATTCATCAACATCTCACTTTTTCTTTCGCTATAAATATCCAACAATCCCCCACATGAAAGAAAGTGAGAAAAATCAAACAAAATTGTTGAGAGCAAACAGACAAGCTATGCATCAGGAGATGTGTCTTCTGGACTTGAACCTTCCTTAGTGAATATCCATCGAATTTATCGAAGAAATAGTGAGACCAAGCTCTGGAACTATCCTTCTCATTGGTGAATTGAGACAATAGATATCGCACACAACTCATCTTGTATCTTTGAGTTCTATACGTTTGTGTCCATTTTGGTCCTGGACAAAATCCTGAATTCATGAGAGCTTTAGAGAACATAAGCGATTTGAAATGTTCTCATAGAAGCGACCCCACTTCTACTCTCACATAGGTAATGTTGATTAAGAGTATTATGTCATTACTCCTTTTGTAAAACAAGATATCAATATGACCTTAATATCAACAGACCACACACTCTACAACATCATAGAAATGGGAAGAAACTAGAAGTTTCTTAGTGTGTCAACTATGAATTTTCCAGCTAGTTTGCCTATTGAACCTAGATCTTGGGATCTCCAGTCAACTAGGTTAGGTTACCACCAGATAACTCATTTCATAGGCTTTAGCCCCATTTCCCTCGATGTATATGCAACTTGCTCTCTTGTCAATCCTTTCGTCAAAGGATCTGCAATATTCTCTTTAGATTTCACATAATCAATGGAAATTATTCCATTAGAGAGCAATTGCCTTATTGTATTATGTCTGCGTCTAATATGTCGTGACTTTCCATTATAGACATTATTCTTGGCTCTCATAGAAGCCGCTAAATTGTCACAATAAATACATATTGTACTTACGGACTTTGGCCATAATGGAATATCTTCAAGAAAATTTCAAAGCCATTCAACTTCTTCTCCTGCCTTATCAAGAGCTATAAACTCTGATTCCATAGTAGAACGTGCTATACACGTATGTTTTGAAGATTTCCATGATACAGCTGCTCCACCTAAGGTAAAAGTATACCCACTGGTTGATTTAGTCTCCATGCTATCAGAAATCCAATTAGCATCACTAAATCCTTCCAGTACATGTCACCTTATATAATGCAATCCATAGACTAGAGTGTACTTCAAGTACCTTAGAACTCTGACTAAAGCATTCCAATGATCATGCCCTGGATTGCTGGTGTATCTTGCTAACCTTCCTACTGAATAGGCAATATCAGGTCTTGTACAATTCATTATGTACATTAAGCTGCCAATAACTCTAGAATATTCTAGAGAAGACACACTTTCATCATTGTTTTTCTTCAACTTACAATTTGGATCAAATTGAGTAACAACCGACTTACTCTCAAAATGATTAAATTTTCTCACCACTTTCTTTATATAGTGAGATTGAGAAAGTATGTATCCACTTGAGTTTCTTGTTATTCGAATTCCAAGGATAACATTAGCAAGACCAAGGTCTTTCATATCAAAGTTGGATTTCAACATCCTTTTAGTGGAATCAATGACACTTCTATTTGTGTCCATTATTAACATATCATCCACATACAAGCAAACAATGACATACTATTGATCTATGGTCTTAACATAGACACGTTTATCACACTCATTTATCTTAAATCCACTTGATAACATAGTGTGATCAAACTTTTCATGCTATTGTTTGGGTGCTTGTTTCAACCCATAAAGAGACTTGACAAGTTTACAAACTTTGTCTTCCAGTCCTTTAACAACAAACCCTTCAGGTTGTTCCATATTAATTTCTTCATCTAAATCTCCATTTAAGAATGCAGTTTTTACATCCATTTGGAGTATTTCCAAATTTTGTAAAGCTGCTATTGCAATTAACATCATTATAAATGTAATCCTCGTCACTGGAGAATATGTATCAAAGAAATATAGCCCTTCCTTTTGGCGAAAGCCTTTAGCTACTAAGCGGGCTTTATACTTATCAATAGTGCCGTCAACCTTTAGCTTTCTCTTAAAAATCCATTTACTCCCAATTGGTTTACTTCCAGGAGGTAAATCAACCAATACCCAGGTATTATTCTGTAAAATAGATTCTAGTTCACTATTGATAACTTCCTTCCAATAAGGTGCATCAGGAGATGATACATCTTCTTGAAATGTTTGAGGCTCACCTTCTATCATATAGGTTATGAAATCAGGTCCAAAAGAAGTAGCTTTCTTAGCTCTTTTGCTTCTTCTAGGCTCAGACTCAGTATTCTGATCGTCTTGACCTTTCGAAGAGCTAGCCTCATTAATTCTTTTGGCACCAATAAATTTTGTGTCTTTCCTCATGTAAAAGAAATATATCCTCAAAGAATTCAGCTTCAATAGATTCTATGATGGAACATGAAGCGCATGTACGCACCCTGGAGGCTGGGACGCTTAAACTTGATGAACTTGACGCACCTGAGTTTAGCAATGCATCAATAAGAGCAGTTTTAGCTGTTTGCGGGAGAGACAACAAATCACCTATGTTGAACGATGGTAGGTCTTTTGATTCTACCGTTGTCTCCAATGTGCTTGAAGGAATATCTTCGCCTTCTGCTGTGCTGATGACATGACACGCAACAACTTCTAGCACTTCCTCTGGATGATCATCAAGGAAGTTTTTTGGAATAAATTCTGCCAGAGTCTCTAGTTGCCGAGGTTGAGAAAAATCCTCGTTCGCCTCCTTGACAGGCTTAGACTTCCACACCTTCTTCTTTTCTTTCTTTTTTCTGAGTCTTGCTTCCTCTTCTGTAATCTCGATGGAAGCACAACTCTTTTTTGGTAGAGCTCGACTTTCTTTTCTTTCGACGAGCCACAAGAATCCACCCTTCATTGTCATCTTTAACAGACTCATCTTTGCCTTGAAGGTCTGTCATTATGATCTCTTGCTGGAATGAACGACTATAGACTCAGAGGTCCCAAATTGGATCAACCTTTCACTTTGATCATAAAACAGCGTTGATGGTGGAACGCTTGAAGTCATTGCCACCGTAGCATGATTTACCTGAGCCACCTCATCCAGATCTAGCTCAATCTTCTTTTCACGAGTCAACCTCATAATCAACTCCTTCAGCACGAAACATTTTTCAACTGGGTGGCTAACGACCCGATGATATTTGCAGTAGTTGGGATCGTTGACTTTTCCTGACTACTCCGGCCATTTGCATTCTGGCAGTTGAATCAGTTATTTCTCTAGCAGCTGCTCTAGCATATCTGCAACATCAGTGTCAGGGAATGAATAAACCTTTTCCTGCCTCTCCTTGAAAGTTAGGCGACGTCGCTCGTCTTCATAATCTTTCTTTTCATCTCTTGAATCTCTTCCTTTAGAGGAAAATTTTAATGGGGTCGTATTGACGACCATAGATTCTTTCGTGACACTCTTCAATGTTTTCTCGGTGCCCTTTGTATCCTTCTTATCTTTGTTTTTCTCTTAGGACCAGGAAGTCCTTTGTTCCTTTGTTGGCGATGCTCAACTCCATATCATGGGTGCGAGTCGCCAACTCTTCAAATGTGCGAGGCTTTATTCCCTGTAGGATGTAGAGAAGTTTCCAGTGCATGCCTTGGGTGCACATCTCCACTAAAGATAGTTCAGTGAGTCTATCTTTGCAATCAAGGCTTAGAGCTCTCCATCGGTTGATGTAGTCGATGACTGGCTCTCCCTTCCGCTGCTTGGCGTTTGTTAGCTCCATTATGCTAACAGTCCACCTAGTGCTGTAAAAGCGGTTCAGGATTTCTCTTTCCAACTGCTCCCAGCTGTCAATCATTTCTGGCTCTAGATCAGTGTACCAATCGAAAAAATTTCCTTTCAAGGTATTGACGAACTGTCTAACCAGTTGATCTCCTCTAGTCCCTGCATTTTTGCAGGTTTCAACAAAATGAGCAACGTGTTGTTTAGGGTTGCCGTTTCCGACGAACTACTGGAATTTTGGTGGTTGATATCCGGCAGGCATTATGAGGTTGTCAATTCTTTTAGTGTACGGCTTGGTGTACATAAAAGAAGTTTGTGGCGATCCCCCATACTGCGCTCTGATGGTATTTATGGTCATGTCCTGCAGCTGCTGGACTGACAGAGAGGCAACGAAGGTAGAGTGCTGCAGCTGGCTTTCCTGCAACAGAGTTTTCCCTTTGTCATTTGCCTTGACAGCGGGAGTTTGGCTCGACTCAGCAGTTTCTCGAGCCTGCATTTGCTCCCTCAAGGCGGTGATCTCATTATCTTGCTCATCGAGAGCTTTCGCTAGGAAATTTATCTTCCTCTCCAATTCTGCCATGGCTGCCTCGGTCGTTATGTCAGACATCATGACGGACATCACATCTGGATGTGATTTCTTCTTGGATCGGTCAGATGCAGGAGCAAATTTGTCAAACAAAGGATTTTTCTTGATGACCATCGCGTCTTTAGGAGATTCTGTCAATCGCCTCAAGATATCTCTGGGACGGCAGAACCTTGTTCCTTCTCCTGCATGATCCCCTTTGAGTGACTGCGAGTGATGGGTCCTGTGTATGCATCGCTTGTAGCAGGAGCGTTGGATGCGGCAGGAGCGTTAGACGCAACAAGAGCATTGGACGCGGCAGGAGCGTTAGACGTAGCATGAATGTTGGACTCGACTTTCTTAGAGGTCATTGCTTGATTTGAGTGTTGAGAGAGAGATGAGAGGTAGAGAGGTCCCACTGGGCGTGCCTTTTTTTTCACACGAGGTTTCCGGAGAAACGTGTTTCGTGGCGATGAACTTGTGTTTATGTAAGTTTGATGTGGATGTGGTTCGATCTCTAGTACTTGATCCTCTGATTCTCTCTCAACTATATCCGTACGCTTGGTGTAGGGAAGCGGAGCGTGTGGATGCACGTGAAGTTGAAGTCTTGGAGAAATGTATGTGTTCCAAGGAACTTCAAAATGTATGTGTTCCAAGGAACTTCAGTCTTCAAGTATGGTTCAGCTTCAGGAGTTAGGAGTCTTCTGATTGTAGGGAGAATTCTTTCTAGGCTCTCTGAGTGTAAAATTTCGGAACCCTTTAAAT
Source organism: Lagenaria siceraria (assembly GCA_002890555.2). NCBI lineage: Eukaryota > Viridiplantae > Streptophyta > Magnoliopsida > Cucurbitales > Cucurbitaceae > Lagenaria > Lagenaria siceraria. Next base: position 13,383,264 of record CM016483.1, on the reverse strand, counting down.
GAAGAGAACTTCTGTATTTATAGAGTTCTCATGTTAGATTTCGGCTTTTGGGCCGAATTAAGTCTATTTTTGGACTTAACTAAATTTTAGCCCAAACATTAATAATTAATTGAACCAAAAAATAACTAATTTGATCCAACGGTGAGGACGGAACACGTGACACCATCGGGATTTGTCAATTTTCGTCTTCAATTCCAGTTTAGGACACATGTAATATTTAATTAGTCCCAAATTTAATTATTTTATAATTTCGCCATTAATTTGGTAAATGACGTGGCAATTTGTGATTGGTCCAAAATTTCTCCTTCAACAATCATTTCACAAAAGTTTTTGCATTCCAACTTTTTATTTTTAATAATGAATTGAATAGATTAATATATTGTTTATAATTGATCAAAATTTTTGTAAGGCATAGGGTTACATAGACTCTTTACCCAACAAAAGTAGCATAAGCTTATACTTGATTAATAAACTTTTATTCTTCCAACAAACTTTTTAAGTAAAATAACAACATACTAATTACAAAAGAACAATAAAAAAAAATTGTAAACAAAAGAAAACAAAACCTTGGCTATACCCATTCCTAAAGATATATTTGTTCACTTGGTACACAAACACTAATATTCAACTTCATCAAAGTAGAGGTGTAAAGTAAAGTTGCAAAAGTCTAGAATTCGAGATCATCTTGATTCGACACATACATTTCTTGTAATTTGAATATAATACTAATATCTTGAGATGCTTCGAAAAGTTGAAAAAACTTTGAGAGCAATGAATTGAGAAAAGAAAAATGAAGAAGAATGAAACTCAAAGTGGTGTGAAAATTGTTAAAGAAAACTCACTTTCTATAATAGTTGAAAGGTGAGGGTTATAAAAACTTTTTGCATCCTAAAATCTTTAAAATTTTAATATGAATTATAGTTAAAGTAAAAAAATTAATTATTTTAAGTGGAAAGAAATAACGTTTTAAAATTCTATATATCTATTATTGACAATTAAGGATTAATTTAATAATTTAAGGAAATAACCTTTCACATTCCAACCTTTAAAAGTCTATATATTTATTATTGATAATTAATGATTAATTTAATAATTTACTATTTATATTTAATTGATAATGACATATTGTATAAATAAGTAAAAGAAAGAAGAGATAAAAGTGCCCAAAAATGGTTTTCCAAGATTCTCACTTTTAATATATAATAATATATTATAAATATCCGTTTTTTCTTGTAATTAATGAGCCGCTTTTTCTTTTGGTCACTGACGAGCCACTTTTTTACTTTTTGTTGTTTATAAATATCCATTTCCATTTTAATGCATTTAATATGTGATTAATGAGATTTTCCTTTCCTTAATTTGGGTGTTGTTTCATCTTCTTCATCCCTTGATTAATGAGATTTAGTTGGCCTTAATTGTAGGGGTGTTGATTGTCTTTTTAATCAAATTACATAATTATGGTTTCAAATATTCATTTTTTCGCTTTATATGTATATATACGAGGCTTATTTCAAATATATACAATTATATTTCAAACATATATGAAGTTATTTAAAATACATTTAGAAGAATTACAAATTTAAGGTTGTTATATAATATATACTCCATATTTTAATTCTAATCTCATTTATATTGAGTTATGTATTCCACATACTTTGTCATATATATACATGTATATTTAGTTTTCTTTTTTTTCTTTTTTGCAAATATATACCTCAAGTTATATGCTACAAATTAGATCATAAACTAAGATAGATAGCATCATAAAATTATTTAAAAACCAAACCAAATTCGTAGAGTTCAAATTCTTAAGCTGACTTATTTCAAATATATGTCATGTTATTTCAAATATACATGAGGTTATTTCAAATGTATTTAGAAGAAGTACAAATGTAAGGTTGTTCAATATTTTAATTTGTCTTATTTCTATTGAGTTATATATTCCACATACTTTGTCATATATATACACATGAATATTTAGTTTTCTTTTTTTTTTTCTTTTTTTTTTTACAAATATATACCTCATATTATATGCTACAAGTTAGATCATAAATTAAGATAGATAACATCATCAAATTATTTAAATTCGTAGAGTTCAAATTCTTAAATAATGCTCTAAAATGTGTTAGTAATCTTTTCTCCTACAACATATACACACATATTCAATTGTATATTTGACATATATTGTAGAGGAAAACCGTTTGCATATACAATATACAGTCAAATATCATAGACTAACTAGTATATATAAAGAACCCAGTCGATAACAGTCAATCAAATATTGCTTTCTAATAAAATAGATAACTCGAAATGATATTGAAATATGTATACATGATACAACCATTATCTATATTATACTTAAGATCATTTGAAATTTACATTCAACATAATCAAAACAACTAGATTATATTCAACTATATTTAAATAACAGTATATATTTAAACAGTAGTGGTAGAAAGCACTATAGTCGCCGTCATGGTGGTTTTTGTTACTCTTCCGGTGACAGTTTCGATCGAATGACTAGGCTGAGGTTGAGGAATATTTTTTGAGATTTTTGAAAGAGAAACTATTGAAGAATCATGTGTATGAGATTTGAAGGGCAAGAAGAAAAGGTAAAGAAGATACCATGAAATGTCTTTTGTTCAATTTTGTAATTAGTTGATGTGTATTTTAAACAAATGTTGGAAGTCATATTTAATTACATACTAATAATATTGACAAATAATTTTTGTATACTAAATCTAAAGAACTAAAATACTCATTCGCCATTTGAAATATGTAATAAAGAAACTAAATAAAACCTTTGTAAGATAAATAATAAATAGAAGAAGAACTTTCTTTTTGTTTTAATAAATATATTTTAGTTTTACTTTACATATAGGAAAAAGTTATTCATTGGGAGATAGACACTTCATGAAAAAAAAAAAAAACTCTAATATATATGCATATCAACCTCTCTTATATATATTTAAAGTACACTAAAAAAAATTAGCTTATAATATGAAGAGTTTGAAAACTAATTAAAATATTTCGTCTCTTTGTTTCTTTGTGATTTTATTTTTAATTATAATTAATAATAGAATTTAGAAAGTATTACAATTCTATCTCTTGAAATTAATTACCATATATATCAACAACTATCTTTTGTTTCTTTTTCTTTATTTCAAAGTTTAGTTTACTTTTTTTCCTCTATGTTTGTATTTTGTATTTATTATCTTCCATTTTCATTGATATATTTTTGTTAGAATGATTTATCTAACATTTATCTTTAGCTTTTTTTCAACTTTACAATGCTATAAAAAGAATTATTTGTTAATCTACTTTTTTTATACCACTCCATTATTTTAACATTTTTTATTACTTCTTCAATTATCTCTACTAATTTTTCAAAGTTAAATCTAAAAAAAATTAAAGATGAATGCAAGTGGAAATATCACGTGCATCGCATGTGTTAAGGACTAGTTATAGTTAGAAGTAGGAGAATGTGGAAAGACATAATATGAAAAAAATTTGATGTTGATGCCAAATTTTGGCCAAGGGAAAACGCAACTGACCTCCATGTGACAGCAACGGTAATTTTGTAATTTGGGAAAGAACGTGACTTGCAAGAAGAGAAGACACTGATATGGTGTTTGCCACATAAGCTCCCAATGATTAAGTCAGAAAACGTAGCTGTGCTGAAAAGTATATGGTCTTTTTATTAGAATGGACTTAATTTGTTGGTGGCCCTTCTCCCTTTTTATAGAGTTTATGTTCCCCATTCCTTTAGGGTTTCTATATGTCATCCTTTTCTAACCTCTTCTGAACTTTCCTGTCACGGACCAAAGCTCTACATTTCATGGATAAGGGAGTGTCCTCCCTTTTTTATATGCTAATGCATACATGTCAGGTATGGTTATCCTAACAACTTGATACGGTTCTTCCTATATTGGTCCAAGCGCTATCACAGCTATATCTCGGGTATTGTACATCACTTTCCTTAACACCAGGTCCCCTTCCTTAAAACTTTGCATCCTTACTGCGGTGTTGTAATACCTAGCAATCGTATTCTTGTATTCTACTACACGAAGATGTGTTGGTTTTTGGTGTTCCTCTAACAGCTGTAAGCTTAATCTCATTTAAATTTCATTTTTTTTAGGATCAAACTATTCTATCCTTGGTGAGGGCATTCCAATCTCAACTAGTACCACTGCTTCAACCTCAAAAGAGAGAGAGAGAGAAAGGAGTCTCCCTCGTAGATGTCCTTACGATATTTCTCCAAATGAAGTTCATAACATTTTTTTGTGTTATAGTTGTTAGTGTCTCGACCTCTGCCCACTTTGTAAAGAAATTCACCGCCACCACTGCAAACCTCGTTTACCCTTTGCTCTAGAGAAGAGGACGAATAAGGTTTATTCTCCATTGTGCAGAATGCCATGGGCTTGTGATATTGGTTAACGGCTCGAGTAGTTTCCTTGGAATCGGTGCATATTGTTGGCATTTGTCTCATGTTCTTACAAAGTTTCGTGCATCTTGAAGCATAGTTGGAAAATAGTAACCCTGTCGAGTGATTTTGTAGCATAGAGATTTGGCTCTGGAATTATTGCCATATACACCTTCATGGATTTTTCTCATTACATATTTTGTCTCATCAGGCATGAGGCACCTTAACATTGGAAATGAATACCCTCGCAGATCTTGTCGTCCCTTAGTACATAATAGGATGCGCGTCTCTACAATTGTCTGGCATTTATTTTTTCTGAAGGTAATTCTCCATCTCTCAAATATTTAATTATGGGAACAATCCAAGTTGAAACTTTTTTCATCTCGTCCTCTTCCTTTGCTTACTTTTTCCCTCAGCCTCGGTGGCTCCAGTTTCGTTTGAGTTTGACTCTTCAATATCCATTATTTCTTTCTTGCGCACACTCAATACCATTATGCTTACCTCCATTCATATGCTACCGCTAATCCAGCTAGGAATCTGCATTAGCATTTTGCAATCTTGGAATTTGTCTGATTTGGTGAGTAAATTTTTAACCTTGAATAAATATGTTGTCATTCTTTGTTCTTTAGCTTGATACTCTTCTGTTACCTGCTTAACAACTAACTACGAGTCACTCAAGATTAGAATGTTAGAGATACCTATTTCTTGTCAACTTTTAATCCTACAATGAATGTCTCATATTCCTCTTCATTATTTGATGCTCGAAAGTTGAATCTAAGGGAATATTTGTATCATTCCCCATCAGGAGAAACTAGCAAAATTTCTGCGCCACATCCCTTCATGCTTGAAGACCCATCAACACATAGGGTCCATTGAACATGAAAAAAATACCCATCCTGGTTTTTTTCCTGGTCGACATCAGACTCGACCTCGGCTAGGGTCAATTTTGCCAGGAAATATGCCACTGTTTGTCCTTACACTATGTCCTCGACTTGTAATGAATATCATGTTTGCTCAACTCTAGTGCCCATTTCATAAGTCTTTCTGATGCCTCTAGTTTCTGTAATAACTGCCTCAAAGGACAATTAGTTAGAACTATAATCTTATGTGTTTAAAAATATGGGCGTAGCCTCCTTGCCGAGATGATTAATGCAAGCACGAGCTTTTCCACTTGTAGATATCTAGTCTCAGCCTCTACCATTGCCTTATTTATATATAATACACTGGGCGTTGAAGACCATTATCTTCCTTTACTAGGGTAGAGCTTACGGCAGTATTAGATGCTGCTAAATAGAGCAAAAAATCATCCCTTGGGATAGGCTTGGCAAGAAGTGGAACCATACCTAAGTATACTTTCAACTCTAAGAAAACTCTATCACACTTTTCCATCCATTCGAACTGAGAGTCCTTCTTTAGAATCTTGAAGAAGGTCAAACACCTGTCAGTTGCTCTACTGACAATACTTAATGTTGTTACTTTTCCATTCATACTCTGAAGTTGCTTGAGATTGGTTGGAGCGATCATGTCAAGGATGTTGGGACTAGTGTCCTAAATCTCTTGGGTTCTCGTAGTTTGTAATCTTTGTAATTAAAAATTATTTATTCAATAAAATAAATAGTTATTTTATTAGATTTTGTTTGCATTAACTAAATCCAATAAACTAAGATCCAAGATTATTTCATGTAAACTTAAACATGTATATGGTTGACATACAAGTCGATCATATTTAAGTAATAACTTAAAAGGTCTATAGTATAGGGATAAGGTTTGGTGCCTTACTCTGGTAAGGCTATGGATACGACTCAATTGGTAATTGTTACAAATAATGTAAAGTATTACAAATGATGTGATTCTAATCATTCATATGGAGACATGTGAGTGGAGGTATCCTATACAAAGAGTTTGTATAAGACCGAACCACGAAATGTTTAATTTCTCTTTATAACACCGTTAATTGAAGAAATTAACATTTCATAGGATGACCATAGGTAAACCTTAATCCTGAATGAGTTATGAACTCCTGCTTACGAGGGTAATCCTTTGATCTGTATGGGTGAGAATGGCCAGATTACCAACTCAATAAGCCTATCATTTTGGGGGATTTGTCTGAATAGGGAGCTTGGAACATATCTTCACAAGATGGAATTCACTCATTTCCATCTTTAGGGTAAATAGATAAATTACTCCCTTAAAGGCTGATTGCAGGTATTAAACAATGAGGTCTCACTCTTTCACTAGCACGAGAGAGGTTAGCTTATAGTTGGACTATAAACTGTTTGTTCATTAGAGAGATCAGTGGTACTTAAGGAGTTAAATGTACCTACATGGATAAAACGGTAATTTGATCCAGCTGTAGTTACGGGCAATTGAGAAGGGTCGACTTGGTATTGATTGGTTACATCCGTGGACACAGAAATATATCTATAGTGCGAAGAGTGCAGTTGTAAGTCTTTAGTGAGTGACCTGCAGTTAATGAATATTGATTAATTTAATTAAAAAGTTCAATTAATTGATCTCATATCATTGGAGCTTCTAATATGTAGGTTCATAAAGTCCCCTTGCTAGCTCATTAAGAGTTAAATAAGAATCATATAATGTTGGATTAATTTGAATTGTTCAAATAAGATAAGAGAATTAATTGTATGAGATGCAATTAATATAATAATATGATTCAAATAGGGTTGTTTTCAAATATAGAAAAATGAGTCAAACTATTTACAAGTACAGAAAATTTTTACTATTTATCAATGATAGACCTCGATAGAATTCTATCACGGTCTATCGCTGATAGACAGTGAAATTTTTCTATATTTGTAAATAGTTTGATATTTTTTCTATTTCTAGTAATTTCTCTAGATTAAAATTATATTCACATGAGCATAACATATTAACAACTAAATAAAAATATATTATAAGTACCTATATTGATTTTTAAAAAAATGAAAAAAAAACACAGGTGCATTTGCACGTGGTAAAACAATACACCTACTCCTAACTAATGGAGACCACGATTAAAAGAAGAATTCTAAAAACCAATCTCGTGCTTCAAATGCAATTCTGATTAAAGAAAAACTTAAAACAGGCAACAATTTATAAGCTATAGAGTTATTAAAAAGATAACATCTCTCCCAAGCTCATTTAATCTCTTATTAAATTCTCAAATCTCACAATCTATTTTCTACAATTTAATAAGAAATTAAGAAAAACTCCCCTAAACAATCCACCGTAGAATAACCTCACTCGCGTGCAAACTATTCTACTATGTCAACCTAGGGTCTAATCCAAATTTTACTTTTCCAAGTTAAAATTCAAATCAAGATAATAATTAATATTTGGCGAAAATACCAAAATAATTAAAAATAGCATCACAAACTACAGAAAAAATAGTCTCTAAAATATGGAGTCTTGCTACTCAATCCACCATAAACTTAAGGTACATACAAGTCCAAGAACCAGAATCTACAAAAATAAGTAAAAGACAAAAAAAAAACTCTCTCAAGTAACGTGCCACACTCGTTCTTGACATGAAGTCTGTGATTTTCTCTCTAATTGGGCTCGACGAAATTGACTGGAAAAAGATGAATAAATAGAAAACTGTTAGAGCGTCGTAACGTTGGGCCTAAAATTACCAAATTGCTCTCAACATAACATAAGTGCAAGTTTCTTCAAATTCCCATCAAAGTTTGGAGCGTCACAAAGCTAGGGGCAGCATCAAGACGCTGATCTCTCCAGTTTTATGGTTCTTATGACATCTTTTGAGCATCGAGATGCTGTTGTGACGTGTGGTTATGCTTGGAACTCTTTGAAAGGATCTAAAAATTATTCTTAAATCGTCAATTGACTTAAAAACTTAAATTGTTGGGTGAATGCATATTTATTTAATATCATCTAACACTCCCTCTCAACAACAATGCATGGCCTGCTCTGATTCCATCTTAAATCGCCAATTGACCCAAAAGCTTAAGCGGTTGGGTGAAGGTATATTTATTTAATATTATCTAACAATTATCGAAGCCTTCTATCAATAAAAAGAAATTTGTAAGTACCAATTAAGAACTACTAAAATTGGGAGTATTAACAGGAGACCAAGTCAAATCAGTTGTTACATCTATAATGGGGGAGTTTTAAAAAAAGAAATAAAAATCATAAATATATATGCATAAAAAGTAAGGGCAAAAACATAATCTAATTAGGCAATCTAGCTCAAGAGAAGGGGTTAATTTAATGCAATTATGATCACAGAAACTCAAAAGGGGTTAATCTGATCTAACTCGTTCAGAAAGTCAACTTGTTGGAAAAGCTGAACAGATGCCCACTTTTAATTAAGACTAAGATGTCCCAGTTAAGTTCAATATCATCCTACTTGGTAAAATAGTGTTCCATGTAGTCTTAAACATTTGCATTAAACATGTGTCGTTAAAAACATGTATCGTTAAACATAGTTAAATGATCAAATGAATTTGTAACTCAAAACTTACTAACAATTAACAATTTAGTATAAGCTGTAAGTTTGGGTCGATCCACATAGATCTATTGAACTATCAATCAAAATCAATTGAATTCTATCTATATTGAGGGCGGGTTTGTGAAAGAAGAAAATAAAAGTGGTGCAAGAATTTAGAATATTTTTGGGTTTATGATATTTTGGACAGACTTAATTGATGAGAATGGGAATTAAAGTAAGTTGAGTCCAATTTCCATCTTAGAATTGAAAAGACATGATTTATGCAATGAATCCACAACCAAAAAGAGATTAAAGCCCTAATTGATCTAACTCATTAAGCTAGTCAAATGAAGACCTAATTTCTAATTGTCCTAAGTTGTAAATCAAGAATTACTCTAAGATTTAGTCTAAATTCCATTTTAGCATGTATATCCCTTAGCGGTTTTCAACACCAAATGAAATTTGCATTAAGAATAAGGCTTCGTAGTTGCGAAGAATTAAAGAATGGAAAGCCTCTCCGTTAATCTGAGTTGTTAATTAATCCTAACTAGTTCATCAAACATTGATTTAAAGGGAAAATACTTTAAACGAATGCAAGAATTTCTAATCGTGCAACCTATTCATAATTTTGATGCTTAGCGCATATGAATTTGTTAACAAGAACTTGAATCTAACCATGAGTTGTTAGTTCAATCGAAACAAATTCCAGAATTAAGCACAAGGATCAATCAAGATTCATAAATTCAATGAAGAATTAAGAAGAAATCCTCAGGATATTAAGCAATAACTACAAAATTTCCATGAAAAGTACCTTGGACTTGCATCCTTTTATAGATCTTCAACGAATTTGTGAAAGGATACAAGATAATAGAGAGAAAATACAATAGGAGTCGAAAAGCTATTTGAAAAATCTAAGGAAATGGGTCTCTCCTTCGGACAAAAAGTGCAGAATCCCTTTTAATTCTGTCGACAATGTCGCGGCGCTTTGAGCTAGCAATCGCGACACTGGTCTGAGTTTCCGCAGTGTAGCGCTGTGATGAGATGAGCATCGCTACGCTGCTGGCCTGATGAAGAAAGCACGCGCGTTGTAACTTTGAACTTTGCGTCAAACTTCGGAGCGTCGCTACGCTCAATAGTAGCATCGTTATGCTCTCCTATTTTGCAGAAAAATAGGGCTCTCGAGTCTTGAGCGTAATTGGGGTGTAAAGGGGGCGTATCTACGTTCTTCACAGGGGCATTTTGGTAACTATGACCCATCTTTTTACCTTTGATGCTCCCAAGCTCGAATTAGGCTCGTTTTAGTTTCAAAAGACCATTTTGACCCTAGGATGATTATTTCCTACAAAGATATGGAATTAGTGAGTAAAATCAAGTAATTAAGGGAGATTTAAGCTATAAAACATAGCGCTTTTAGGGCGCTATCAAATCATCCCCAACTTGAAGTTTGATCGTCCCGAGCAAGGAAATAGAATCTAAGTTTATGTGCAAAGAATCAATCAATCATGCAACTACGAAACCTAAATCATAATGCAAAATTCGTTTAATATTGAAAACCGCTGAGGGATAAACATACATAAAGGAATTTAGAGTTAATCTTGAATAAATTCTTGATTCAACTTAGGGCAATTAGAAACTGACCTCTAATTTGATTGATTTTATGAATTTGAATAATTAGGGTTTCAATCTCTCTTTTGTTGTGGATTCTTGCTAATTAATCAAACTCTCTTTAATTCAATGATTGAATTTTAATTGAACTTAACCAAATTCCCAAATCTTTTAAATTGTTTCTCTTAAAATCATAAATACCAAAAATAATCTTGATCCTTGCATGATTTTTCTTTTCTTTTTAAACCCCCACTTTTGTCGCTTTTCGAAGATTAGTTTAGTTTAGAATAGATTAATTATTTAGCTCCCTGTAGATCAATCCCTAACTTACCATCCATGCTCTGTTCTTTAGTGTAGTTTGCATAAGTAAGGTGTTATAAATTCATTTGATCCTTTAAATATGTTTAACGACGCACGTTTTTAGCTCGATCAGCCACCTCTACCTTTGATATTTGATCCAACACTTAGCCAAAATCTCACTCCAAACACACCATGCGTCCAACTTCCCTTTACCATGTGTCCAACCTCCCCTCACCATATGTACAACCCTACCTTTTTTCTAGAACATGCGTCTAACTCTAGCTACAAGAGTATGAATTGTATTCTTCACATTTTGTTTCATGCTACCAACCTTCTTTTCTCACACTTAGTCAAATCTTCAACACTTAACCTATGAGTCCAATAAACTAGGCTCCAAGTTCACCACATAGTAGCAAGTTCACCTCACAACACCAAGTTCACCTCATAGTGCGTTCACCTCATAGTTTTCATTCTCAAAGCATAGTTAACTTTCATTCTAAAAGCATAGTCCACAACTTTTAAAGTTCACAGCATAGTTTTTTTTTTCTTATTAACTTCTATAATCAATTTTCACCTCGTAGTTAAAACTTAGAAAAACTCATCTCCTCTTTTTCAAGCTCAATGCCTAGACCTCCATAATCTCCAAAAAAATTTCCAAAGCCACAAGCCATACTTCAACTCATAGGATCCTGTGAAAGTTTTGGGTGTTACATAGAACTCCTCTCTCCCTTACTTCAAAAGAAAAATAATATATTTATATATAAGGTAAGAGCGTCGCAACGATGCAAGCATCAATCCTTAGTGCTCTATAGTGTCGAGTGATGCTTGGCCATCTTCATGCTCGAGAACGTTACAACGTTGTAAGGTAGTGTTGCAATGTTATGCTACTATCTTGCAACATTGCTCTAGAGCGTTTCAGCGTTGCAATGCTCCTCTCTATGATAGTTTGGTCATTTTGCATCTTTTTTAGCTTGGTTGTTCCTATTTACCTCAAAGTAGTTCGTTTTTGCTCAATTTTCTATTGGATTAATATGAAAACACAAGGGATGAATAAAACTTTTTTTTAAGTATGCTTAGTTTAAACTAATTAGACACTTTTGAAAATAAATTAATAAAAAACTCTAATTAATGTTAAAACAAGATTGATAAAAGTTATGCAGTAATAAATTCAATCAATCTAAATCAATAAAAAAATAATCCAGAACATGCAATTAAAATTAATTGAAAATTAAGTAGGAAAGAGTTAGAGAAAAGACACTGTAATTTTTATAGTGATTTGGTCAAACTCGACCTATTTCACTTCCCCAAGCACCTCTTGGGAATTTGAATAAAGATTTTCTTAGACTCTTTCCACGAATTAGAACCTAAGCGCTAAACCTTGCTCCTTTTAAGTGTTTAAGAGCAAACTCGATCCTTTTCACGAGTTAGTTATAATTATATATAGCCTTATAGGGAATTCCAACCCAACCAAGGTCCAACACAACCATTCATAAGCCCTTACCCTTTTAGTTACCACTCCCACTACCATGAGTTGCAACGTCCATCGAACTCCAATAGAGGAGAAATATTCCCTTGAGGACCAATTAATAGAGTATCTTAGAGTTGAAGGTTAAGATCTTTTGTAGGTCTGAGTTAGAAAGGTTAGATAGGATAAAAGCTCAAATGATAGAAAATAAGGTTGCTCTAAAACATACAAATGTTTAACTTAGTTTGATAGTAGATGCAATTAAAGCCCTAAATTAAGAGAATGTTTCTGGTTTCACTAAGGTAAGGAGGTCTATTATTATGTACTCTGATGGTGAGGATGAGTTGGAGGATTTAGAGTCAAACCAAGAGCAGGTTTGTAAGATTGAGAAAGAGAATGTGCCTAATGTAGATGAAGGGATTCAGTTGATAGAGTTTGACGATGAAAAGTCTAGCTTACTATCTCTGGAGAGTCTTTGAAGAGTTGAGCTTTATTTCCTTGTTTATTATGAGCCTTGATTTTTTGTCTTTTTATTTTTCTTATATTAAAAATACTAAAAATATTCTAATGTTAGGTGCCTATGAGAAACGGGTAAGCCTAACAGACATGGTGGTATACATTGGTTCTGTTGCGGTTAGTGCCCTAAATCTCATGGGGTCTCATAATTTAAAAGTAAAGTTGGATGAAAAAATTATAATAATACCACTACTGCAACAACTCCACCACATGTTTTGAATTCAATTACCAATTCAATTATCTTCCACACTATACTTAATGTTTCTATTCATATTGTATTCAAAATTACTATTGTTTGATATTTTTCTATTTTATATTGGGAAAGAGTGTTACAATCAATGCCCCCAAAAGCGCATGCTTCTAGATTGGTCTGGCTCTAGAGAAGTAATTGTTGAAGGAAGATGGTCTTCTAATGATCCAAAAACATTGGGCCATCATATCCCTCTTGGTCCAAATGCGGTGCTCGTGTGGGTTGATACAGTAAGGAAGTCTGAAATATTTTTATGGAGGCCTACTTCTGACATGGTTATCATTGATGATGCATTAGACACCATTATTGCTTGGCCAGCTGATAAAGTCAAAATATGTAAGCAATTTTTTTTTGTCAACTTGCATCGTTGAAGTATTGTTTTTGCAAATTTTCTACATTTTATAGCGTTGGAAAAATTATTTTTCATAATGTTGAAAAAAATACTATAATAAGCTTTTTGACTTTCAATAACATCAGCTATGATAGCGTGGAGAAAAATGCTATAAAAGGGTTACAATAGCGCTTTTTACATATTATAAATGCTATAAAAAAGATTTAATAGCATTTGTTTCATGCTATTAAAAACGCTATAATATAGTTATCTTAGTATTTCTTTCCATAGCATGATAATTCTGCAATAAAAAAAATGGACTTTTTATAGCATATGTTATAGCAGGCAAAACACGCTATCAAAAGTGTAGGATTTTCCATAATATCGCCTATGACAACATCTCTTAAAACGCTATCAAAAGTCTATGATAGAATTTTTGGCCTGCTATCGTATGTGATAGTTGTTGTAGTGAACCCAACTAGCTATATATATATATATATATAATATATATATATATATATATATATATTTATGTTTAATAGAATTGTCGTTGGTTCAGTTAGCGTGGCTTTTGATATGTTATCCATGAACTTCTAGTTTGAGTTAAGATACTATCAAGTTTTATTTTGCACTTTATCCTAGCACACTGTACATAGGTTTTAGGCCCAATCAAACACTTGCTCGACTTGAATACGTATGGAGACCCGACTCGACCTGCACCTAGACCCACACGCAAAGTTAGCAGTGAACCACCAAGTCAAGCCAAACCAAACCAAACTAAACCATCAATTTAACTTGTTCGATCAATTCAATTCCTTAGAAATTTGGTTCAGTGATCACCTCGAAATATGTCGTCGCAAACATACCTCTAAGGACCAAAAGAATTTATAACATCAAACTTATCAGTCCACACTAAAAACGTAGTATAAACGGTAAGTTCGAGATCGTACCATAGGAAATTAGTTTATTTTGAATCAAGAATTGAATTCTATATCGAATGAGGGTTTTGTAAAAATGGAATTGAAAAAGAAAATTCAATAAAAGTGAGTTGCAAGAAAATATTATGAAAACAATATTTTTGTTTTGAGAGTGTTAAAATTAAAATGTTTGGGAATAGGAATGAGTTGATTTTTTAATCTTATCATTGGACTAAAGAGAGCAAGATAAATTTTATGAAATCCACAACTAATTAGAAAAGCAATTTCTAATTACCTAATTCGTCAAACTAGAAAGAATTCTTGTTTTAACCCTAAATTCCTTTACCCTAAATTCCTTTAAAGAATCTAATTCCTTAGCGGCATTCAATTCTTACAGGAATTCGCATTTAGAATGAAGAAATCAATGTTGCGACAAATATATGAATGAAAAGCTTTGTTCATAAACTTGATTCATTGGTTAAATCTAATTAATTCAAACATGCACTAATCAAAGAAAAAGTCTTTAAACTAAGCATGAATCCCTAATCTTGCAACCTATTTCACAATTTATTGCTCGACGCATTATAAAATTTGTAATTAAGAAAATGATTTTATAGAGTTGTCAATTCACTAAAAATCAAATTCTATTGAAATTTGCACAAGATTCTAGAAATTTACAAAAAATTACATAAGAAAAATCCTCAAGAATTGAAATCAACTACCTATTCCCAAGAATTACTTACCTTTAGCCAATCATTCTTGAATTAATTCTTCAAAAAAAATTGATGAATAATAGGAAGAATTTAGAGAGAAAGTTGAGAAGAAGGAAGGAAAAGTGCTAAAAGCTCACCGCAATAAATAAATGGAAAGAATTATATTAGGAATAAAATAAAATCATTAGCTAATTAACATATTTACAACCAAGAGTTTTTCTTCAAAGACATGGATTAAATCCTTTATTGATGATTCCTCCACCGTTTATAGATCCAAAAAGTGATTGGATGATGGCCGAAATCCAAGTTCCTTTGAATCCTAGCCGAATTCGAAGTCAAAAAACGACCGTGGACCGAGAAATCGTCAATAGACAATATGTTGCAAATTCTATGTTGATTGGGTCTAAGGCATGATGCGGTCACATCTCGACACTTTCTTACAAAAATAAAGCAAACCACAAATGATCTTTAAAGTGGCCCAATTCATTTCAAAACATCGTAAACTTACTCAAGACCACCTATAGGCATGCGCCGACCTATTTTAATAGATTTAGGACCTTTCGAGGTTATAATTAATGACATACTTAAGACCCATTTTATAACTGAAACTATATTAAATCAAGAGCAAAAAATATGCAAAATTTGACATTTATCAATAATGTGGGACACAACATAGCAATATGTAACCAACTCTTATCAACTGCAAAAATTAATGAGCAGCAGAGTTAGAGGTAATGAACAAGATAATCTTTCGGGTTTATATAACTTTACCTTAACATGCTCTACATGTTGTCTCTTAATAAATTTATTAGGTTAATCCATACTTAACGTGCTAAATATGGAATTGCATATTTAAAACGACATGTGTTTATGTTATTTAGGGCTCTGTAAAGAATAAATTTTTTAGAAATCCCAATAAGGCTCTCCATATAATTTTGCAGTGGTTGAGCACCAGCAACTGCGAATGACCAGCGGATAAATTTTAAACAAACTGCAATGCAAGTTCAAATTCCGTTAGTGATCCGCACGTTTCGCAATGGATGAAGAACTACGTCTATGAAAAGAAGTTTCAGATTCTTTAGTACTTTATGAATTAAACAAAAAGTTAGTTTTCATTAGTTTTTAAGATCGACTGCACTAGCGCATTTATGATTGAGTTAACTGTGAGAAAAAAAAAGTCTATTTGTTTACCACTCATGACAATTTCTCTTGTATTTATAGGGTAAAAATAAATAAATAAATACAAATAATAAATAAATAAAGCGAATGAAAATAGAGCAGTGGTTGAAAGAAGATTATAAAGTCAATGGTCACATGAACATGAACATGTAGTGTAGACGTAAGTGTAGGCTTATAATTATGTGGCAGTTAAAGCTTGTTGTCGTTTTCGGGTTTAATTTGTTGTATTATTTGTTCACCTATTAATATGATCCAACGGAACACAACTTATATTATAAAATAACAAAAAGAAGGTTTTTTTTTTTTTTTTTTTTTTTTTTTTTTTTTTTAAATTTTATTATTTATTTATTATTATAATGTTTCTATTTGAAAAAAAAATATTTGCTACTTAAAAATGAATTTTAATATTTTTTTTAAAAAAATTAAATTACAAATTTGGTTAAAAAATAGTTAGAATTTAGCTGATTTGATTTATAATTAGAATTTAGTGGTATGTTTTAATAAAAGCTTTCTAAAAATTTTAATTGGTATGAACTATTTATCAAAAGTTTATTAAATCATCATAACTAAATTTTAATTTTTAAAATTATAGAGGTTAAATTTTAGGGAAATTGTTGTGTATAGAAAAAAACAAAATTAATTACATATATAAAAAAAAGTGCACCCTATGCTTTTGTATTTCCCATTTTTTTTTTCTATATGTGTAATTAGTTTTGTTTTTTTTTCTATTTGTGAAAAGACCCTTAAATTTTAACATCCTCTTAATCATAGGGACTATTTTTTAAACTTATTTTTTTCTATTTTATTTTCAATAAACTTTTCCAACTTCGTAACACTACTTAGGAGAATTTTTAAAATTAGAAAAATTAAGGAAACTATTTAGATAAAATAGTAAAATTTTTAGATAGTTGTGATAGACGCTGATAGAAGTCTATCGGAATTTATCAGTGATAGAAATAATATAAGTCAATCACTGTTTGATGTTAATAGAAGTCTGTCAATGCCTATAAGTTTTTTTTTTTTTTTGCTATTTTTTGTAAATAGTTTGACATTTTTTTTATATATAAAAATTTCCCTACTTCTTATGCATTCTCAATAAATTAAGCTCCATTTTTATTTTAATCTTCATCATTTTTCTTTTATATATATATATATATATATATTTCCATCTTCCAAAATAAAACCCATAGTTCCAATAACTATGTCCTCATTTTGATAACCATTTCATTTTTTAACATTAAGATTATATATATTAGTTTCATCTATTAGTTTCTTTATTTTGTTGTCTAAAATACAAGCCAAACTTTGAAAACAAAAAGAAGTAATTTTTAATTTTTTTTAAATTTGACTAATAGTGTAAATAAATTTTATTAAAAAAAAAGAAAATCATGATAATTTTCAAAAATAAAAAACTAAATAGTGCATATAATTTTTTTTCTTAAAAAATTACAGAGTTGAGAAACTTTTTTGAGAGCATGTAAAAATGAACATATGGTAAATAAGAGTGAAAAAGAAAAATAGCTCTAAACTTTACAAATCTCAATCATAGCTCCTCTATTTTTTTTTATTATTAAATTCCATATTTAGTCAAGTGATTATTAGAATATGACACATGAATAACAAACGATGACATGCAATGTTTTTTTTTTTTTTTTTTTTATCAGTTAAATTAAAATGGTAATTATAGAAGTTAACAAAAGATAAAAAGTAAAACCAAAATTTATAAAATTGAAATACTAAAAACAAATTGGTATCTAAAAGTTGGTATATATTATTAATATCACATGATCTTGAATGACAATAAGAATCTGAATATTTGGCTGTTGGAAAGTCCATTTCATAATTTAAAATTATTGTAATGAATTATTGTACTCTTCTTCATTTTCCATTTATTATAAGAAATGTTTCAGTGTATATATGAAAATTAAATGCAATGGCTATATAACCAAACCCTATAATCTCAATAATTTCATCTACCAACTCAATGTGCAATCTTTGATTATTTTGAATGGTTAGTTAAGAGGGAGGAAAGTGGGAAAGTTAAAAAATCTTTCAAAACAATTATAATTTTGTTGGGATTAATGTAAGATGAGTTTTTTTTAGTTGGTCTCCTTTGGATTTTTATGTAATTCGTTTGATTCTTTCGTATTTAGTATCGAAAATTTTGAATGAGTATATATATATATACATTTTTCTTTTCTTTTTTTTTTGCAAAGGTATTGAATTAAAATAAAGAGAAGAGAACCTCACAAATTGAGGTCAAGACACAATTACAAAGAGCTTAGAAGAGAACATAGACAAAAACCAACCAAACACACAAGAAAAAAGAACTCAAAACTCAAGAAAAAAGGTCCTAGGAAGAAGATCTGTCTTGAGTCTCTTGAATAGAAGTCTCTAGCCACTTAGAACAACAAAGAAAAATCTCAGACTGCACAACCTCAGTAACCACTTGAGGGGGACGTAAGGTAGCTCCACGGACACAAAGATTAGGTTCGTGCGAAATATGATAAATAACAACACACCAAGAGACTCTCTAAATCTTACTTCTCAACTGATTACCTACACAAAAGTGACAAATCTAAATAAGTCGTGTATTCCAATGAGAGATCTTATGTGAACACCCTCCCCACAAAAGCATGTCACTCCAAATAGCCTGACTAAAATGCCAATAAAAAAATAAATGATCCTTAGAATTAACTCAGCTAGTACATAGAACAATAAAGATACTAGGGATATCAGAACACCACCTTTACTTCAATACGATCATGCGTATGTAACGATTCCGAACACCACCTTCTAATATGTATATTTTTTTAATCTTTACAAATTAGAATAATAAATAGTTTGTAATAACCCCTATTTTATTTCATAATTAAAATTGAAAGTTTGAAAAAGTAAACAATACGAGAGAGAAAAAAAGTTACCTTGGATGTGGAGAGCCTTTAATGGGTTTTTGACCATATTTCCTCCATGATTAAGCTTATCGTTGGAACCCTCACCACCCTCAGTTTTTTGCCACAGTCCAAAATTTCCTAATTCTTACTTTAATTTGTTGCGTAAAGGACTGTGATCGAATAGAGTAAAATCCAACTAAAATAGATTGAGAATAATAATAATGAAGAAGAAGAGAGAGAATAACACACACTGATTTTATGTGGAAAACCCTTAAACAAATTAGGGTAAAAACCATGGGCAAGGATAGAAGAATTCTACAATATAAAATAGAAGTTACAAACTTTATTTCTTATAGAGGAATACAAAACTCTCTTCTAAAAAGAAACTCTTACTATTTTATCTAACCCACTTGTAGGAGATTTTTTGGATGGTTTGGCAACCATGGGTCCCCACCCATTTATAGCCCAAAGAAACTTGGTCATCAAGCTAATCTAATGGCTCCAAAATATCCTTGATAGATTTTGCCTTGAGTGTTCATAATAATTTGAGATATGGTTGAATATTTCCCTTTAAAGTTCCTAATATGTTATTCTCTGAGGCATGAGTCAACAACACACTTATTTTGAATTCCTTAGGGTTTAGTTTTATGTTTGCTCGGGAGTAGCAAATCTTTAAGTTTGGGGTGGTGAAACACACCTAAATTGTGCATTTATTACTCTTTATTTAGAAGTATTTTGGTAGACTTAATGTGTTTGCTAGTGGATTTCAAGTGATAACAAAGAAGATTGAGTTTCAGAAGCAATGGAATCAAACCGAGTCAAAACCGAACAAATATAGCTAAAAAAATCCTAGAAAAATAGGACATCGTAGAGCAAGAGCGTCGTTATACTGCCCATTTACTTAATACCCAAGAGGAGTTAAATTTGGCACAACTGAGAGCGTAGCTACATTGCTCAGGAGCGTAGCGACGCTGCAGCAGCACCGCGACGCTATCCCACAGCGCAATGCTACGTTGTGATTAGAATTAGACTAGTGCGCGATGTAGCGATAGAGCGTAGCGACGCTGGCTTTCCTTTTCCATTTAGGAGAAGGTTTTTGGAAATCTCTTCTTATAAATTGGGGGGGTTCTCAGCAGCCCTAATCATTATATTTTGGAGTATTGGAGACCTAGGGAGAGTTTAGAGCAAAGTATGAAGATTCCAGGATGCTAGAAAGTTCGAGGATGGTTGGAAGGCCAATCCATTCTTGAGACGAGCTTGGAAGCCGGATAACTTCTCTTCCCTTTCTATATTCTTGGTTTATTTGTTGTATTTTGTTATTCTAATGTGAATTTTTTCAATGGAAGCCATGTTAAACTAAATTTCTCATAGTTTTAGGGGTAGATGAATTCTTAGGTTTAAATTGTTGAACACTTTATTTCTTGATTGTTAATTTACATCTACACTTTCTAGCATGACCGTTCTTAATGCTTTTGAATGTTTGATCAATGTTTGAATAACTTCATGATTTAGAATCTTGCTTGAACAAGTGAGTTTTAGATTAGATCATACATGTTAGACTATCATTTGAAATAACAGAAAGTAGTTGGATAACGATAGAGATTGTTAACGAAGAGTCTTAATGCTTTGCTTAATCATCTAGTTTCGAGCGATTAGTAATTAAGATTTAAGTAAAAGAAAGGGTTTTTGTCAAAATATTCAATCTGGATAAAAGACTTCCAGATCTAGGTGTTGTTTTAATTACTTCAAGAGTCAAGCAATTGTTTCAATAATACCTTTGATGCCATGTATTCCCTAAAGTGTCTCTTAGTTGATAATTACCATATTTCGATCACTTTATTTGCTTCTAGATTACTTTATCTTAAGTGTTATTATCATTCGGTCCTCTAAATAAAATTGGAACGATCTCTGAATAGCTAAAAGATTACTCAATCTGATTCCCTGAGGACGATACTTGGCCAAGGCCGTTTTAACTATATTATTACTCAACAAATGCACTTGCGATGTATCAGTATGGATTTTATGCATATCCACTATTCCTTCCTCCACCTTCTCACGAATGAAGTGGTACTGTACTCACATATGTTTGGACTTGGCATAGAAAGTTGGATTCCTTACAAGATACAAGGCACTCTGACTGTCACAAAACAAAGAAATTTTCTCATATTCAAGCCCGAGATCCTCCAATAGCATTTTTAACCATACAGTTTCTTTAATAGCTTGTGTAGCTGCAACATATTCTGCTTCTGTTATTGATGTAGCCATAACTGACTGCAGTTTGGAAACCCAGCTTACAGCTTTGTTAGCAAGAGTGAACACATATCTGGTGGTGTATTTGCTTTTATCAAGATCACCTGCATAATCTGAGTCAACATATTCTCTGACAGTAAAGTCTGATCCTCCATAACACAATGCAACATCTACGGACCCTTTAATGTATCTCAGGATCCTTTTAACAGAATTCCAATGCTCTTGACCAGGATTCGCCATATACCGACTAACTACTCCCACTGCATGTGTAATGTCTAGTCTGGTACAGATCATGCAAACATTAAACTTCCCATTACTGATGCATACGGTACTCGAGACATCTTCATCCTCTCTGCTTCGCTGCTAATGCTCATACAGGAGGATATCTTGAAATTAACAGGAAGAGGGTTAGAAATTGGCTTATAATCTTGCATGTTGAAGAGTCAAAAGACCTTCTTTAGATAATTTTTCTTAGATAGCCAAATCTTCTTATTATTTCTGTCTCGATGAATTTGCATCCCTAGAATCTTGTTTGCTATTCTCAAGTCCTTCATTTCAAATTTCCTAGCCAACTGAGCCTTCAATTCTTCTATACGATCTTTGTTGGGGCCTGCATTAAATTGTTGTATCGAAGGCTCACGATGAAAGAATCAAATCCCTTGTACCAACACCTCGGCATCTGTTTGAGTCCGTACAGAGATTTGTTCAACCTACAAACCAAGTTCTCTTTTTCTTTTACTTCAAAATCGTCTGGTTGGAGCATATAGATTTCTTCTTCAAAATCTCCATGGAGAAACATAGTTTTAACATCGAACTACTCTAATTGTAAGTCAAATGTAGCACACATTGCCAGGACTACCCTAACAATAGTGAGCCGAACTACTGAAGAAAAAATCTCATTGAAGTCAATACCTTATTTCTGAGCATATCCTTTTACCACCAATCTTGCACGATATCTCTCCACTTGGTTGTCATTGTTGCGCTTGATCTTATACACCCATTTGTCGCCAATGGACTTTCTCCCTTATGGTAGCGATATAAGCTCCCAAGTTTTGTTCTTATGAAGAGCTTCTATTTCTTCCTGCATTGGTGTCATCCACTGAGCAAAATCTAAACTAGTCATTGCCTCTTGGAGATTTAATGGCTCTCCATCCTTAGTTAGAAGACAATATGCAACATTTCTCCCCATAATATACCATGATTGCCAACCTGGTGGTTTTGTTATCCGACCGGATCGATGTATTTCTGGTACTTGTGACTCAGCTGGATCTTGGATCTCGTGCACTAGTCCAGCTTCAGAAGAGTCTTCCACATATTCTTTCTCCACATTTACTGTTGTAATCTCTGAGCTTTTATTTACAGTGCTATCATGTGCTACTTGTTTCTTATCTTCCATAAAGATCACATCCCTACTGATGATGACCTTGTGGGCAGTGGGATCCCATAGGCGATACCCCTTCACACCATCAACATAGCCTAAGAATAAATATCTTCTGGATTTTGGATCCAATTTTGTAGTTTCTTAGGCATTGTACATAACGTACACTGGACTTTCAAATATATGGAGGTTCAAATAATCAATTGGCTTGCCAGTCCACATCTATAGTGGTGTCTTCAACTCAATTGTAGTTTATGGAACATGATTCACTACATAACAGGCAGTATTGACTGCTTTTGCCTAGAAAGTCTTCTCAAGGCCTGTAACTCCCAACATTGTTCTTATCCTCTCTAATAAGGTTCTGTTCATCGGCTCTGCCACTCCATTTTGATGAGGAGTGTAAGCAGTAGTGAACTGATTTTTAATGCCTTCCTGATTGCAGAATTCTGCAAACTCGTTGCTTGTATATTCTCTTCCATTATTTGTTCGCAAACACTTAATCTTCTTACCAGATTGAAGTTCTACCTGCGCTTTGAATACTTTGAAGACTGAACATACATCTGTCGTCTTCTTGATAGGATGCACCCAACACCTTCTGGAGTAATCATCTATGAAGGACACAAAGTACCTTGCTACTCCTAGAGATGTAACTGGTGCTTGCCATACATCAGAATGAACTAATTCTAGAATTACTTTACTTCTAGAATTTGATGTGTTGAACTTTAATTTGTGTTGCTTACTTGTAACACAATGCTCACAAAAAGAAAAAGAGACACCTTGTTGAGCCTACGAGTAGATGTTAATCTGCAAGAACTTTTAATCCTTGTTCAGAGTTGTGTCCAAATTTCTGATGCCACATCATCTAGAGCTTTTCGTTTGGACTACTTGAAGCAACTGATGCTTCTCCTTCTTGCAAAGTTTCTCCCTCCAGCATGTACAAGTTTGCATTCACCTTTTCTCCCTTCATAAGTATAAGTGCACCTCGAATCACCTTCATGATTCCATTTTCAACTACAACTTTGCAATTAAGGTCATCAAGTTGACCTAATGAGAGCAAGTTCTTTTTCAGACCTTCTACATGTCATACTTGTTGAATCGTGCGAATTGTATTATCATGGAGCTTCAACTTGATAGTTTCAATACCGACAATCTTCAAGGCATGATCATTACAACTGAACACAGATCCTCCAGAGATAGGTTCATAATAATAGAACCATTCTCGACGAAGAACCATACATCAACCATTCTTTTCCTGCCTTCTATAGTTGTCACTATTTCACAAGACAAGACACCACCTTCATTTAAGGTGCTTGCTATATTTTCCTGAGGGGAATCTTTCTTGCTTAGATTCCAAAAATCCTTCTTCAAATGTCCCTTCTTTCCACAATTATAGCACTTCACGTTCTTCTTACTTCTTGATTTTGACCTTCCTTGATTTTGGCTCCCACTTGAGCCACGCTCCGCTGACCTGCCTCTTGTCACCGTCAATGCTTCTGTTTGTTGTGAACTTACCAACTTATCTTCTCTGTCCTTGCACCAATTTTCCTTTTCTAGGACAACAGTTGCAATATCATCAAAATTTAGATAGTCGGTCAGAATATTATTTATCAAATTGATGACAAGTTGACCATACGAATCAATAAGACTTGGAAGTAGGAGTTCAACACGTTCATTTGACTATTTTATGACCCAACGATGTGAGTTGAGAAAATAGAGTATTTATCGTGTTCATGTGCTCTGTCATTAACATGGATTCTGACATCCGAAGAGTATACAACATCCTTTTAAGGAAAATCTTGTTGTGAAGTGATTTGGTCTCGTACAATTTGGTGAGATGATTCCAAATCTCCTTTGCAATTTTCTTCTTCTCTACGCTTGACAATACATTATCTGCCAATGCTAGATGAATGTTTGCAATAGCATTCCCATCTATCTCGTTGTACTTGTTATCATCTGTGATCTCTGTCGGCCTCCCATCAATGGCTGGAAGGCAATAATCTTTTCTCAAGAAAACCTTTATCTTCAACTTCCACAACGAGAAATTAGTCTTGTTGAACTTCTCAATCTCAAACTTTTTTGCCATTACTTCTATCACAAACTATAAACAATCCTCGATCGTGCCTTTTAATTCAGGTGCAAAATAACTAACTTATTTTCTAATGTGGAGGATCCACCTATTAGTGGCAATCACAGAGCATACGAGAAGTAGATATTCATACTCAAAATTAAATAAGACTCTCATACCACTTGTTGTGTAAAGGACTGTGATCAAATAGAGTAAAATCACAGCTAAAATATATTGAGAATAATAATAATGAAGAAGAAGGGAGAGAATAACACACAGTGATTTTACGTGGAAAACCTCTAAACAAATTAGGGTAAAAACCACGGGCAAGGATAGGAGAATTCCACTATATAAAATAGGAATTACAAACTTTCTTTCTTATAGAGGAATGCAAAACTCTCTTATAAGAAGAAACTATCTCTATTTTATCTCACTCACGTGCTGGAGATTTTTTTGGATGGTTTGGGAACCATGGGTCCCTACCTATTTATAGCCCAAAGGAACTTGGTCATCAAACTAATCCAATGGCTCCAAATTATCCTTGATAGATGTGAAGGATCCAATGGCTCCAATTTGTCTTTGATCAATGTGAAAGATCTAAGGGCCACAATTTGGTCTTGGACAAAGTGTAAGATCCAATGACCCAAAATTGTCTCCAAGAAACTTCTAGAATAATAAGGAATTTTCTTGATAATTATCCAACATAATTCAAATTTTTTTTGTCCTTCCTTAAAGTGAAATTTGTAAACATAAAAGCTATGAATACAAAATTAAAGAGAGACCTCTTATTGGAATAGTGACATACGACAGAGGAAGAAGCAACCGCGCACTTACCGAATTCCAAATCATCGAAGCTACACTTCCTCTTGAGGGTAATTTTGGAATACAAAAAAAATTTAAAATCAGATTCCTTAACACAATTTTAGTTTTCAATAGATTGCCATATTTGCAAAATTTGAAAATTTTATGACATAGTTATTAAATCTTATGTTTAATTAGCTACCCATTGCAATTTCCTTTTTTTTGTAACGAAACTAGAGTTATTATTTAGGGTAATTGTAATGAGTAGCAATTTTAGGGATAATAACCAAGTGTATAACAATATTTTTAAAAAAATTGCAAATATAGCAAAGTTTATCAGTGATACACTTTTATGGTCTAGATGGTCTATCACTGATGGACCATAAAAATCCATAAAAGTCTATCACTGATAGACTTTGTTATATTTGCAATATTTTTAAAATGTTGCTATATATGCTAATACTTTGAATCTGATTACTATATTTGCAACTGATGCTATTATTTGTTTATTATAAATTTATATAAACATGATATTTAGAAAAACGTTTAAACAAAATAAATATGTATGACTTAAAATTAATATTTTTATGGGTCTTTTTCAAATATAGAAAAATGAGCAAAACTATTTACAATTATAGAAAACTTTTACTGTCTATCAGCGATAGGCCTTGATAGAATTTTATCGCTTGAGCGATAAACAACGATAGAAGTCTATCCTTCAAACGATAAAATTGTATCGTGGTTTATCATTGATAGATAGTGAAATTTTTCTATATTTGTGAATAGTTCCATATTTTTTCTGTTTATAGTAATTTTCCTTTTAATAAGTAAATTTTATATAATCAAATTTTCAAATAAATACAATATTTTGATGCATAATTAACATTTTAATTAATAAATAATATTGAAAATATAAGATGTGAAATTAGTAAACAAAATAAAAGGTATAAGGAAGTAGAAAAGCTAGATGATGAAAAACTAGCTAGAATGTAAAAAGTTTTGTGAATTTAATTTCATAAAATTAATTATAAAATTAGTGCCTTCATGTAAGCCCGTAGGCCTAGGATTCAGAATCCAGATTCGGCACTTGATGGTCCCGATATTCTTCTGTATCCTCTGCGACCCGGCTACATCAATCTTGACTGTATTGAATGCTTCTAAGACTGAAAGTGTCCCTACAAACCAACACAAACCCTTTCAACATGTTTTGTCCTCACTCACATACATCCTAAGAAAATTCCCAAGAGGTCACCCAGAGGTTACCCAACATAGGATTGACCCAAGCTAAGCACACTTAACTTTGCAGTTCTTATGAGTCAACCATCGAAAAGAAAGGTGCATCTTGTTGGTATAGGTAGTAAGTTTCAATTCTTTTAAGTCTTTTTTAACTATACTTTCATGTCTTCAAGATCCCTTTCATTCGGATGTTATCTTGGTTCATTCATATCCTCCTCCTAAACTCAAGTCGTTGCACTTGATATTTAATTCTATTAAGTAATGGAAATTGAAGGGCTATGTTATGCAATCTCTTCAACTCCTATCTATAATATGTAACTATATAAAGAGCTATCATCAAATTTTTTTTTCTTTCCCACAAAACTTGGTTTTTGAAAGAATATTCACTTTGTAATAAGGTGAATTAAATCAATAAACTCTCTTTAAATACTCAGTAAAAATGATGAAAGAGGAAGAGTTTAACATCCCAATTTTTTTCAGATAATTTTAATTTAATTATCTTGAATTATTTGAGTGATAATTTAACATTTGAGGCTAAAATTGAATTATTGGGTTGAGATAATTCAATTTTAAATTGTAAGTGATAAAAGATTTGGAAAATTGGGACCTAAGTGAATCGTGGATTTTAATTTATAAAGATTTGGATAAATTATTTTGGAGATTGAATTTTATTTGGATATTTAAAAAGGGAAAAGGAAAGGTATGTATATATTATAAAGGATCCCCGTTAAGTGTGTAAAATTAAATTCAACTTTTCATTTCTTCTTCAGCCAACCCTGACCTTCTCGAGATTTCTCAGCTTCAAACCCACGCTGCCATTCATTCTCCGCCTACCTTAGACGCTGTCGCATGTAACGTCGTCGTCACTCATCGTTCCATCTGCCCCATTCGCTTCAGTCACAAGTGGTGAGTTCATAGTTCCTCTCTTTTTTGGTTCGCACGACCAGCCATGGTTTTGCATGGATCTGCTGCATCGTTCACTGCTGCAGTAGGTAGACTCTCTGCCTCGCCCTGCCGTCACTTTCAGTTCTTTGTCGCCTCCAATCCAGTGGGTTTGCTAGAATCTTGGATAAGGTAAGGTTTGGTGATTTTGGAAAATTTATGTGGGTTTTCTTGAAGATTCTTGAAAACCCAATAACTTTTGGCCTCAATTGGTTGATACACATTGCGTTTCGGTTTTAGATTGAATTCTAGGAGTGATATTTGTCACTGTTCAATAAGTTCAGGTTCGGTTTCAACGAGGTTTTGGTGGATTTTCTTGTGGACCTTGATTACCCATTCAATTTTACCTTTTTTTTGTTCTAATTGTTAAATCTTGATAGGTGGATTTGAGTCGCATTGATTTGGAAGTTTGGAAGTGGTTTTGCTTGAAGCCACACTTTGGGTAAAATTATTTGGATTCAATTTTGGATAATTTAGTATTTTGTTGCGCCTTGAAATTTGAGTATGAAACTGGATTTATGTTGCAGGTTCTAATTAGAATTTTGTTAGATATTGTTTTTTCTTGAAAATAATATATGGGCTTGTTTTTTAGGTAAGTAATCTTACTATTGGAATCGCCCTTGAGCCAGGCGAATTAGACTGATTTGATTTGATTTGATTTGAGTATCTAGATGAAATTGAGAAGCTTGTTATGATTAGAACTATTTCATGAGTATGATGATACTAGCATGTGATTGATATGATTATGTGTAGGACTTTGAGACATGTACTATGATTTACGTTGAAATTTACTTAAAACATGATATATTTTTAATTAAGAAGTGATTCTTGCTCTCCTAACGCTACTATGCTCCCAGAAGCCAATAGGTTTCCTGCTATGTTACCGGAAGTCTACGAGTTTCCTGCTATCTGACTGGAAGCCTATGGGTTTCCTGTTACGTTACCGGAAGCTTACAAGTTTTCTACTATGTTCCCAGAAATCGACGGGTTTCCTGCTATGTTACCGAGTGCAGACGAGTGCCCTACTATATTTTTGAGCCTTTGGGCCACCAGTTGTGTGTTAGGTTGGGTTAAATGGTCACTAGATGGCCATCTACGATTAGTTGATGAAAGCATGTTCCATTAGTATATTGCATTTAGAGGACATAAATGCTTAGCCTGACCCCGTAGTGGGGTTACTTACTGAGTATTTTTATACTCATCATTTTCTTATGTTATGTTTTTCAGGTAAGGGAAAGGACACATCGGTGCATGAAAAGAAGAATCAATGATAGTGCTAAGGGACCAAAAGTAGCTTTCGCATAGTTTTCATGTTTTTAAAAGCCATAAGTTGTCTAAGTTTCTATGGGTACTTTTAGCATTTTTGTTATTTTATTTTGCTAGAAAATTATGTTTTTAATTGTTTTTTTATAATAGGGGTTCCCCAAACTAAGGTTTTATATTACTCGAGTTTTTATTAAATTTATAAAATGGTAGATTATTTTTGTTTAAGTTGAAAATAGTTGCTTTTAAAGTTATGCATGCATAAGATAATGACCTTGTTAGAAGTCTTAGAAAGTAGGATCGTTACAGTTGGTATCAGAGCCTGAGTTTTAGGTTATGGAGACTGACTTTACTATATAAGTCCAGATCATACCAGTTGGCCATTAACGGATTCTCAGTCATCGCCAGGTATGTCCTTAAAGAAAAGTTTTTAGAATTATATGCAAAAAACTTTGTCTGATTCATCGATATAACTGACATGTTTTCTTGATAAATAATTTGATATAGATTGATTATGTGCAAATGTTAGGAGATGGCACGTCGAGGTAGAGGAGACAGAAGAGGTAGAGGGGACAGAGGAGGTAGAAATAATAGAGGAGGATTTCAAAACCCTCAAGTTTAGGACTCTCAAGCCCATGACCCTCAGGTTCAAGGTCCTCAAAATTAGGACCCTTAGCTACAAGACCCTCATACACCTTAAGACCCCCCCGGCCATAGGCCCCTTTAGGTCTGGAGGATAAGAAATCAAAACGAGAAGTAGTAACCGCACTGTACTAGTGCCCCCTCAGGCAGATGTACCACCAGTCATCTCGATTGAGTATGCTGCAATGGTCGCGACAAAAGGACAAGTTGTTCCAACGGGCGTGATGGAAAAGATGAAAGACATGATGGCAGAGCAGATATCCTAACACGTCCAGTCTCAACAAGTACCACCCCAACAAGTCTCGGTGCCTCAGGTTTAGATCAAGAATAAGAACTTGCAAGACCCATCTCTTGAAGCAAAATGCATGCGAAATTTCAGGGGGTACAATCCTCACATATTCGACGGGTCACTTAAGGATCCTACTAAAGCAGAATTGTGGTTGTCCTCCATAGAGATGATATTCAAATGTATGAAATGTTTGGAGGATCAGAAGGTTTAGTGTGTCATTTTTGTGCTGACAGATAGAGCACACATCTGGTGGCAGACAACAGGAAAGATGATAGATGTTAGGTTTTATGTCCTAAAACTCGTAGTTTGTAAACATTAACGTGTATTCTATTCATCAATAAAGTTGTTGTCGATGTTATTAAGTAAACTTGTTATTAAATAAAGTGAATTGTTGTTAATATAACTCTAAATCCAATAAACTGAGAACCCATGGCTTTAGTATGAAGACTTGAACTATATGTAATGACATAAAAATGGATCAAGTTCGAGTAAATAGTCAATATGGTCTATAGTATAGGGATATGGTTGGGTACCTTATCTTGGGGACACTATTGAATGCGGACCACTTTGTATTTGATACAAATGATGTGATCCTAAATCATTCATGTAAAGACATGTGAGTGGGGGCATTCTATGCAATGAGTTTGCATAAGACCAGACCACGAAATAGTCACTATTAATTCATAACGTCGTTTACTGTTAAATACTGACTATTTCAATTAGATGACTTAGGTAGCCCGATCTTAATCTTGAGCTAACTATGAACTCATATTTATTCGGGATTATCCTTAGATCTACTTCGGTGAGAGTGGCCCGGGTGCGCCGACCTAATAAGCCTCCCATTTCAGGAGTAAGACCGAGTAGATAGTTAGGGACATAGTCTTGCGAGAAGGAATTCCCTCCTACTCGACTTAGGGTTAGTAGATAGGTTATTCCCTTAAGTATTGATTTCGGGTCTTGAAAAATGAGTCCCACCCTCTCATTGGCTCGAGAGGGACTCAATTTAGTGGTAGAATCACAAACCAATTGTTTATTAGAGGATCAGTGGGACTTAAGGAACAAGATGTATTCACAGGGATAAAACGGTAATTTTGACCTAGATTTGATTATGGACAACCTGTGAAGGATTGACTTACTTATTATGGTTATATCAAGCAGACAGAAATATGTCTACAGTGAGGAGAGTGCAACTACAGGCTTTAGTGGAGTGTCCCCTCACTTAATGAATGTTGGTTAACTAAGTTAAAGAGTTTGGGCAGTTAATCTCAGATCATTAGAGCTCATAATCTGTAGGTTCATTAGGTTCCTCTACTAGCTCATAAATGGACAAAAATCTTAGATAGTGTGGTGAGTAAGTTTGAACCGTTCAATTTTGGCTTAAAAAATGAAAGTCGGATATATACGATATATCAACCTTTACAAATTAAATAGACAAATATAGTTAATTAAAATATTTAAATATGATTTAAATATTAATTATATGAATAGGGATTCATATCGATTTTTTAGAAAAATCGGGATAAGTGGGAAAAAATAATATTATTTCATTATTTAATATTAAAATAATATTATATTTAATTAATTAAATATGAAATTATTTTTTATTTAATTAATTATTCTTTTAAATTAATTTTTGAAATTAAAAATTGATTTTTTATTCAATTTTAAAAATTCATTTAAAATTGATTTTAAAATTGATTTTTGAGGATTTGGATTTTCCCACTAACTAAGCTACTAGCTTAGTTGTTAACTTCTCAATTAGCCAACAAATTGAAGCTTTGTGTTGTCAATTTGTGATGCAATTAGATTGCATGTTAATCCTTAATAAGTAAGGATGATTTTGGCTAAAAACGGGTTAAGAATTTTGTGAAATTAATAGTTAATTTTGCAAGAATTCCTCCATAGCCCATCTTCTTCTCCTACCTTTATTCCTTCACAAATTCATCACAAAATTTGATCATACCATCCAATCTAAGGCCATAGAATAGTAGAGAAGACTCTTGTGGTGGTCTACAAACAAGTGGTGTTAATTTTCATCAAGAATCAAGGGAGAATTTAGAGTTTCAAGGGTAAGTGTTCATGAAACTTTAGTTTTTCCCTTTTAATTGCATGTTTTATCCTCAAAATTGAGCATCTTAGAGTGAGATTTGATCAAATTAATTTCCGCTGCATGCTCGTATGTCCTTCAATAGATGCTGGTGCCAAACCGGTAACGTGGGAGGAGTTTAAGAAGCGCTTCTACGAGAAATATTTCTCTACTAATTTGAGGTATCTTGAGAAGAAGGAATTTTTAGACCTGGTGCATGGCAACATGATCGTAGAGGAGTATGACCAAGAGTTCAAACAACCGTCCTGTTTTGCCCTTACATGGTTGTCACGGAGGCAGAAAAAACAAAGAGGTTTGTCCAGGGGCTGAGAGATAAGGTGCGAGACTTGATGCAAGCCTTTAAACTGACCACTCAAGTAGAAGCTCTATGCTTAGCAAGCCAGATAGATGCTCCATCAGGGGCTGAGCAATTAAAATCTTTAGGTGTAGGATCCTTTTCGAGTCAAAAGAGGAAGGCAGATTAGAGAGCTCTAGAGCCTCAGCAGAAGAGGTGAATGAAATGTATATCTTGTGGAAGTGTAAAAATAGAGTGAAGTATTGGTGATAAATATGTGAAGTAAAATAACTAGTAATGTGCAACAAAGGAGTAGGGAATCAGTGATGTAGTTTGTGCAAACAACGAAATTTTAGTTTTCTTTCAAATGGAGAAAAGAGGGTTGGAGAAAACCATTCATCAACCGATTGAGTTCTTACTTAGTTTCATGGTTCATGCTCCTAAACTTGTATGGTTCATACCTCTCGGCAAATGAGTCACATAAATCATATGTCTATGATGCATGCTTGTTTAGTTAAGCCTGAGATGATTCCTATGTCTAGGATTAGCTCTTAGTTACAAAGATGAGATCCATAGTTACTTGCTTCCAAGTAGTTAACTATTTCTACTTAAATCAAGTTGTCAAGTGGATTTAAGCACTGAAGAGTAAAATACATCGATGTAAATGAACTAGAAACTAAGCTTGAACTCTTAAGGTTCATGAATGTTACTCTCCAACCCTTCAAGTGATTTAGCTACTCATGTTTGTTTGTGAAGTAAACTTAAAGATGGAAACAAATAAATGATTCATGATGCAAGAAATAGGTATATATATTAATGGAAGAGATGGTTTAGTTCTTTCACAATACAAACAACCAAATACACTCAAAGGTACAAAATATGGAATGACAAGGTGAAGAGATTAAGCTGGCGGCAACAGTGTCCTATTCGCCGACAAAGATGGTGTTTCCGATGTCTGCTTGCGTTGAGGAGGAGAAATGGAGGAAGCTTCACTCTCTTTCGAGGTTGATGCTTGGCAGGTCTCCGATGGTGATGAAGATGAAGCACTCGACTGTCGCCTAGAGGGAGAGATGGAGGATGACGGCGTGATTTCAAAACTCTTCTTTTGCACGAAGAACACTCTCTAAAAATATCTACTCTCTAACTAATTCTAAATATAAAATGTCTAACCTCGTTATTTGTGGATTAAGCTGGCTTTTATAGCCCAAAATTGTACTTTATATGATGTCAGCGAATAAGGTTCTGACGCAGGGGCCTAGGCTGCGTTTGGCGGTTGTCCTTTCTGACCAGGTAGCCTATCACTGTCCAGCGGCTCAGGGGCAGAAAATTCTCTATCTCCAGTTGTTAAGATCAGGCTGCCCGAGATACCAGAATTTGTCTTTTAGCACCATGCGTCCGATATATGCATTTTCCTTCATCTTTGACGCATGCGTTGAACCTTAATTTTATGCAAAATAGGGCGTTCAAAGGAGTTTAACTACAAAATAATTTTTCTTTAGCCTATTGATAAGCTTGTACGCATACGAAGAATATATCAAAGATTAAAGCATTAGATGATGCATTTTTCAACATTCTTTCGCCATTATTCTAAGAAAAGAAGGACAATAACTTGTATTTCTACAAGTTATCACAAGCACACGAACTCGTACCAGGAAAATTCTACCAAACTGAAGCAAGAGCAGGACCGGTTAGAGGCGAATAAGTCAGGCACGATGGTGATAAGTACACTCACTATTTTGGGACACTATGCTTTAGTATTGTTTGACTCTGGTCATCCCATTCATTATATCATTAGTATTTGTGAGGCACGCTATGTTAGAACTAGAGTCTTTGCATTATGTTTTATTAGATATGACCTTGATAGTCTTGGATATACGTGATTTTGACGTTATATTTTTTGGATTTTATGCCCTAAAACTCGTAGGTAATAAATGTATTATTTTGACCGTCATTAATAAATTATTATTAATTATTATTCAATAAGTGTTATCGATTATATTGCTATTATCATGTATTAATAACCCTAAGATCCAATAAACTGACATCCTAGGCTGTCTTATGAGTCTTAAACATATGAAGATTAATGTTCAAGATACAATTTAAAAAGTCTATAGAATAGGGATAAGGCTGGGTACCTTATCTTGGTAACACTATGGATACGACCCACTTTGTATTTGATACAAATGCAATGATCCAACGCATTTGTGTAGGAGACATGTGAGTAGGGGTATCCTTTCAATGAGTTTGCATAAGACTAGACCATGTAATAGTAACCACTAGATTTAACTCCGTTAACTAGTTAGGTTTCTATTTCAATAGGATGACCTAGGCAACTTAGTCTTAATCCTGAGTATATTATGACCTTCTGTTCACGAGGGATTGTCTTTTAATTTTTATGGGTGAGAGTGACCGGTTTGCCGACTCAATACGCCTACCATTTTGGGGACAAGATCGGGTGGAAAGTTGGAAACATAGTTATACAAGATGGATTTTGCTCCTTCCCAACTTTAGGGTAAGTAGATGAGTGTTTCCTTAAGTGGTATCTCCGAGACTTGAACGAGGGGTTTCTATTTAATGGTTGGACCATAAACAGATTGTTCATTAGATGAGCATTGGTACTTAAGGATTTAAAAATAACCTAGGGGTAAAATGGTATTTGACCTAGCTGGTGTTACGAACACCTGTGAAGGACTAATTTGTTGTTATTGGTCTATATCCGTGGACACATAAATATGTCTATAGTGAGAAGAGTGTAGATGTGGGTCTTTAGTGGAGTCTACCCATGGTTGACGAAGATTGGTTAATGAGTTTAGCCAATTAATCTCATATCGTTGGAGTGTTTGATCTGTAGGTCCATCAGGTCCCCTTCTTAGCTCGTAAAGAGTATTGAGGTAATTAAGTTATGAATGAAATTTGAAATGTTCAACTTAACTAAGGGAAATAGTATAATGTATAATGATACATTATAATATAATGTTTATTTTATAAATTTTATTTTGAATATGATTCAAAATTAATTCATGAAAGAATTAAATATTTGAAATAGTTCAAATATTAATTTAATATGAATTAGATTTATATTAAAACCATAGGTTAAAATTAATGCGCATTAGATGCACATTAAAACTATAAGTTATGTGAGAGAAATTTATTTAAATATGATTTAAATGAATATATTAATTAAATTAGATTTAATTAAATATTAATTTCATTAAATAGTTATTTTTAATTTAATTAATATATTTCTACGAGAATTCTTATAAATAGGAAAAATATGAAATTATTTACATATATAGCAAAAAAACAACCGTGTGATTTTTAAAATTGGGACCACCATTTTATTCCTTCATAATACCCAAACTACCCTTTTTTATTTCAAGTAAGCGCGCTTTTCCTGTTTATTCCTTGCCGATTTCTTCTAGATTATCAATGATACAAAGCACACAGAAGAAAATTGATTTCAAGAGGCTGTACGATTTCCAGATATCGATGTTCTTCTTTTTCTTCCTCTTCTTCCTCTTCCCCAATTGAAATTTATCTCAGAAGCTGTGCGTTTGATAGATATGCAGACGATGTTCTCAAGTACCATGTTCTTCTTCCTCTTATTCTTCTTGAATTTTAATGTAGTAAATTTCCTTGGTAGATGTGGTAGACTAGTGATGATAACAAAACATTGAAAAGTATTCAAGTTGTGAAATTCATTTCACAAGTCTGGAGGATATAATGTATGCCAGGTTTGATTGAAAGGAAACAAACTAAGGAAAGTGAATTTCTAATTGGTATTTCTCACAAATTGGAGGGGGTACTAATCGAAATGAATGTTGTTGGCAAAGTTGGGGGTCTCATTTCTCAAGGAGTTTATTCAGTTGCCATGCCATTTCATCCCTTCAGTGGGGCAGTCGATATAATCATTGTTCAGCAGCAGGATGAGACTTTATTATTATTCATGATCGGTTTAGCTTCTTCTTCTTCTTCTTCAATTGACAATTCTCTGCTTCTTTTTAGTTTCTACATCTTTTTATTCTTCAATTGTGACAATTTTATAAGTGATAGAGAGTGATAGAAATCTATCATTGTCTATCATATCTTCTTATTCTTTTTAGTTTTTTCTTCTTCAACTAATTGGATTTTAATTTTAGCTCAAATTCAATTGATTGTAATTTAGCACTACAAAATGTAATAGACAGAGATAGAACTCTACTTTTGTTTATCACTAATAGACGAAAATAATAATCTATATGTGTTTATCTACTGATAGACAGTGATAGAGTTCTATTTCTGTCTATCTGATAGACACAATGATAGGTTTATATCCATGTCTATTACATCTATTTGTAATAGACATGATAGAAATCTATAATGTATGTCTATATACTAATTGTAATTTAACTGTATCAAAATGTGGCTAATTGGAATTCAAACGGTTTATCGGAATATAGCTAATTGGAATTCAAACGGGATAGATTCTGATAAAGTTCTATCACTGTCTACCACGATAGACAGTTATAGAACTTTCTCTGTCTATCACGATAGACAATGATAGAACTTTCTCTGTCTAGAACTTTCTCTATCTTATTAGAGTGATAAATAGAGATAGAGTTATATCACTATCTATCATTTTGCAATTTGCTTATTGTGTGTGTTCTTTTCATTGTTTTATAATTTTCTTGTTGTGTGAGTTTTCTTTTCATATTGTTTTCTCTGATATACACAGATAGACGACTATCATGGTCTATCAAAGATAGATAGTGATAGATTTTTATCAGTATCTATCTCTGATAGGCACTGATTTTTCTTATACACACTTGTTGATACTGATTACATTTTTCATTAAATACAAGGTAATCGATGGAGATAAACAATTTACAGTGAAGCTAGACTTGGAATCTTGTAGTTGACGAGTATGGGATTTTAAGGAAATTTTGTGTGCACATGCATTTGCTGTTATTCAAATGCTTAATTTGGATAGTTATTCTTGCGTATCTGAGTATTATTATTCAAGAACATTGTCAGTAACATATACAGGTTGTGTTCGACCTATTGGAGCTCATTTAGATTGGAGGGCTGAAAATGACATCATGAAAGCATTATCTCCTATTGTGAAACATCAAGCTGGAAGACCTAGAAAATAAAGGATTCTATCTATAGGTGAATTTAAAAGTTCATCAAAATGTAGTTGTCGTAATCGCAAAGGTCACTTAGTAGGATTTGCAAACTTGTACCAATTAATCAATAATGTAATTATTATATTTGTGACTTTTTTACATGTATTGACAAATTGATTAATATTAGAGTTTATGAAAGTTATTTTTTGATTTATTCTGTTTTTGAGTTGTAAACTAATGGAATAGTAACTTCATTTTTTAATGGGACCGGAGGAAGCACAACAAACTAATAGATA
This sequence comes from Lagenaria siceraria, assembly GCA_002890555.2. Taxonomy (NCBI): domain Eukaryota; kingdom Viridiplantae; phylum Streptophyta; class Magnoliopsida; order Cucurbitales; family Cucurbitaceae; genus Lagenaria; species Lagenaria siceraria. Next base: position 13,345,579 of record CM016483.1, on the reverse strand, counting down.
GACACTAATAGATGTTTATTTATGTTTATTTGCTGATAGTTGTCTATTGTTGATAGCTTGTGATAGTTGTCTATCACTGTCTATAGTCAACTTCCATCAACTATCAACTATCACTATCTATAGAGTTTTGTCATAGGCTGAATTTTGAAAATTTTCCAACTTCAAGTAACTTGTGTCCCGTTGAATAAGACATGACCATTGCACTGATTTTAAAGTTTTCAATATGGATTAAATGCACATTGAAGTTTTCAATGGATTAAAATGTAGCAGATATCAACATTCTATCAGCAACTATATACAAGTCATGGGTATGGCAACTTTTATCATTGTAATAGACATTGATAGATGTCTATCTGTGTCTATCTACTGATTGTAGTCTATCATTGTCTATCAGTAGATAACCACAGATAGACAACTATCAATGTTTATTACTGAGTATATAGACCGCGATATACACCCCTGAAAAACACACGACTATTGAAGTTTTAATGGGTTAAAACCTTCTATCAGCAACTATGTACAAGCAATGGTGTAGGTGAACTTATATCACTGAGGCAACTTTTGTGTTTTTGGTGTTTCCAAATCTATAGTTGGTACAAGATCAAAAGCATCTTGTGTTTCAAGTTGTTGTGTTTGATCTCAGCTTCCAGCAGTTGTGTTTGGATCTCAACTTCATGCAATAAAACAATTTATTGATTGTTATTGTTTTCTATCTAAGATAGACACTAATAGTAATCTATCAGTGTCTATCAATGATAAATATTGATAGACTTGACAAATCAAATACAAAGATAATGAAAAAATCAAACACAAAGATAATGACAATGATAAACAGTCTATCACTATTATATTTATCAATACAAAAAGTCATAGACAAACATTTCCTTCCCTTTCTTTGTCTAGTATATCATTTTCGATTTCAATTTATAAGAAAAAGCAATTTTCCTTCCCATTCTATCAATGTTATCATTTTCTTCCAAGATTTGAAGGCTACAAGATGGAGCTTTATTTTTTTTTCCAAAATTTCTTCGTGCTCTTTTTTATGCTATTTTTCTTGTTGTTGTGGAAGATTTTCGAATTGAAGTCTATCCTTCAAGCCTTCCATAATTATTTTTAATACTCTTATAATTTCTTGTTGGCCTTGTTTCAAGCAACTATATATTTGTCAGTATCTATCATAATTAGATACAGATAGACATTGATAGTAATCTATCACTTAGCCTTCGATTGTCTATCATTGTCATTCTAAGATAGATAATTATAGTACACAATCACAGTCTACCAGAGATAGACATCACTCTATCACTTAGGCTTCAATTGTCTATATTGTCATTGTTTATCATTGTTTATCACTAATAGACAACGATAGAATAACATTATATATGAGCAACTATGTATCGGCAATAACATTAACAAGCAACTATCAATATCTATCATAATTAGATGGATTAGTTGCAAGAATATTATATAACAAGATAGCAATTAATGAACATTACAATTGAATTTTGGAATTCAATTAGTAGTGAAGACAATGGTATAGTTGTCTATCAATGTCTATCACTGATAGACATTGATAGAATACTACCAGTGTGTATCACTGATAGTTTATCTATCACTGCCTTGATAGAGCACAACTATGTATAAACAAAAGATATCTATAAGTGATAGACAGTGATCGCACTATCACTGTCTATCACAAATTTAGGATTATACATTTACTTTTACTTTCTCCTTTCTCGACCTGTCAAATTTTATTTTTTTCCCTTTGCTTGATAATTCATCTTTGATCATTTTTCTTCTTTTTTTTTTTGTTTACCATATGGTCATAAAAATTAGGTTTAATAACTATAGTCAAACAACATAGGCTTCAATATGATTCAAATTATTAGTAATTACCTTGATGCATAGTCACTGATAGTAGTCCATTAGAGAGAAAGAAATGAGAACAATGGACGAAGTGGAGAAAAAGAAAAAACAGCAACATCGGAAGAAGAAGAGAAGATGAAGCAAGCAGCAGCAACAATGGAAAAAGAAGAAGAAGAAGCGCAAGCAGCAGCGGAAAAAGAAGAAGCTAACAATGAATGAAATTGATGTTGGTTGGGGAAGAAAATGAAAAGGTGCGCAAGGAGGAAAATGAAAAAGCGTACAATTTTGATTTTGTTTCAGTCGGGCGATTAATCGGTGGTATGGGATTTGGAATTAATCGGATTATTGGGCTTGGGTCGCGTGGGCTTTCTTGGTATTTCACTCGATTTGTAGCTAGGCTATCCAAATTTGTTAAGTTTTGCTATAGTGTGTAAATATTTATTTTCAGCCCTATTTCTATATTTGAAAATGCCCCATATTTATATTCAATTCAATTAAATTAACTAAATTAGTTATGGGGAAAGGTGGTTACCTGATATGTGGGGTTGATCCAATGTTCTCATGTTCTCTCTCCATAATCTTCTCGAGCAACTTATCAAAAGGAGAGATCCCATAATGGCTCTGAGTTGTGACTCCTTTTGCAGAAAAGTTCTGTATCTTTCCCTTCATAAATTTCTCTCTCAAATTCCCTTTTTCTTTTGGTTCCCACCAACCTTCAACCTCATTATTCAACGCTTAGGGAGGTCTTCCATTGGTGGTGTTCGAGTTAATCGAAAGGTATTTCATTCTATAATTTATGCTTAACCTAGATAATACAGTAGATTTTTTATGTATTTTTGCAGTGTATTATTTTTCCAAATTTCTAAAATCAAAATTGGTGCTCTGTATTTTTTTTGTTGCGCTAGGGTTTTTATCCCTACAATATTAGGCGTGGATTGGTTGGATGCTAACCATGTCAGTATAGATTGTTCCCGCAAGGAGGTGATTTTCAACCCTCCTACAAAAGCTAGCTTTAAATTTAAATGTTAGATCAACTGTTGGAGAAACAATTTATTCAACTGCTAGAAAGCAAGCGGCCAGAGCAATTAGGAAAAGTCAATGACCCCAACTACTGAAATATCACCGGGTCATCAGTCACTCAGTTGAAAAGTGCTTTGTGCTAAAGAAGCTGATTATAAGGTTGGCTCGTGAAAAGAAGATAGAGCTAGATCTGGACAAGGTAGCTCATGCAAATCATGCTGCAATAGCGGTGACTTTAGGTGCTCCGACACTAACTACGTTTAATGATCAAAAGCTTTACGCAAAAACAGAAAGCTTAATCCAGTTTGGGACCTTTGAGCCCATAGTTGTTCGGTTCCAACAAGAGGTTCTAATGACAGACTCCAAAAACAAAGATGAGCTTGTTGAAGATGACGATGAAGGGTGGATCCTTGTGACTCATCGAAAGAAAAGAAAGTCGAGCTCCACCCAAAAATAGTTGCGCTTCTGTTTATATTACAAAAGAGGAAGCAAGACTCAGAAAAAGAAAGAAAAGAAGAAGGCATTAAAGTCTAAGCCTGTCAATGAGAAGAACGAGGATTTTCCTCAACCTCGATGACTAGTAACACTGGTGGAATTCCTTCCAAGAAACTTCCTTGATAACCATCTAGAGGAAGTACTAGAAGTTGTCACGTGTCATGTCGTTAGCACAGCAGAAGGTGAGGATATTCCTCCAAGATCGTTGGAGACCGTGGTAGAATCAAAAGACTTACCATTGTTCTGCGTAGATGACTTGTTGTGGCTCGTTTAGACAGCTAAGACCGCTCTTATTGATGCATTGCTAAACTCAGGTGTATCAAGTTCATCAGTTCAAGTGTCCCAACCTCTATGGTGCTCACATGCGCCTCTTGTTGCATATCCATAGGCTTTTCAGACGAAGACTTATTGTTGGAATCAAAGCCTCATAACAGGCCCTTGTTTTTCTCAGGATACATGCGAGAACAAAAAGTTGGTCAATTCTTATTAACGATGGGTCAGCTGTCAACATTATGCCTAAGTCGACTATGAAGCAATTGGGCATTTCAATAGAAGAACTAGCAAATAGCAAGTTGGTGATTCAAGGCTTCAACCAAGGCGGTCAAAGAGCGATCGGCATGATACGCTTGGAGCTCATTATTGGTGACTTGAAGGCCAACACGTAGTTTCATGTCATAGATTCGAGGACCACTTAAAGTTGTTGTTGGGGCATCCTTGGATTCATGGAAATGAAGTGATAACTTCTACACTCCATCAATGCTTCAAGTTTTACCAAGATGGTATTAAGAAGGTTGAAGTAGACTCCAACCCATTCTCAGAAGCTGAGTCCCACTTCACAGACGTGAAGTTCTACTTAAAGACCGATAATGTCAGTGAAGTTATGCCTGTGGAGATTCCTTTAATAAAAGGGGAGGATAAATTCGAGTCAAAGCCACAAGTAGATGCAAGAAAAAAACCAAGCGAAGGGGGGAGTACTTCTGACTCTCAAAAGGGTAAGGCATCTACTAGCTCTACGAAGACTAAAACTTTGCAAAATGGAAAAGTCCAAAGTTCTCCAATCTTGCATTATGTTCCTTTGTCGAGACGTAAGAAGGGCGAGTCACCATTCACAGAATGCTCGAGGGGCTGAGGGTCAGTAATGTGGAGATCTTAAAGGAAAGTTTTGTTACGCCTCTTACAAAAATAACAAAACAAGAAATTCACAAACCAAAGATGGACCTGACGAAAGTGAATTTTCCTGAAAAATGGACGAAAGATGAGTTCGACCCGAAGGCTTATAAACTGCTAGCAAAAGCAGGCTATGACTTCACAACTCACACTGAGTTCAAGAGCTTAAAAATTTACGAGCAGTCTGAACTTTCTCTGTCTCAGAAGAAGATTTTGCAAGAAGGATATGTTATACCTGCCCCAAGGAAAGGACTTGGATATAAGTCTACCGAGCCAGTCTGCATAACTATAAAGAGGAAGGAAAAAGTGGTCGAAAACAATCACATAATGGTAAAAGAGGTTGATAACTCTAAAGAAGGAGAAAACAATGGTCAAAGAGCCTCCCTCTTCGACCGCATTCGACCTCTTGTTGCACGTGCTTTAGTCTTTGAAAGGCTAAGCATGACGGAAACAGAAGAAGAAAGTCAGCGCCCAACACCTAGCCTTGGCCGACGCTCAGCCTTTCGAAGGCTTGTTATGCCTTCTGGAGAGGAAGAAGACGTTTGTCATTCTCTAGTGGCGACTCGACCTTCGCCTTTTGAAAGATTAAGTGTGCTTACAAAGAAAAATGAGGAAGCACCTCGTGTGTCAATTTTCAATCGCTTTAAGCGTGAAGGTGTCGAGAATCACTCTAGCAAAAATTCATCCCGTGAGCCAAAATAAAAAGGAGAGATTTGCAGTGATACTTCTAATATAACTACAAAGAAGAATGGAGGAAAATTATGCACGTTAATTTGGCGCCGCTTTACGTGCGAGGATGCCAATAATTATTCAAATGAAAAGCTGCCTTTTGAGGCAAGGGATGAAGGGGAAATTCGTAGTGTTGTTCCCTTACGAATGAAAAGAAAGGTTATCGTTACTCTCAATTCGAGTGAAGGCTCTATAAAGGTGAAAAGGTGTGATGTTGTGTTTACTGAGCCCGAAAGTGAAAGCTTAGAACAGGAAGAAGGCGAAAACTTCATGTCATCACATCACTGTCATCGAAGATTTTGAAAGCAAAATGCCCAAAGGAGATGTGGAGGACACCCCACTTACGCTTGATGATGGTGGTCAATCCACAGTAGACGAACTCAAAGAAGTGAATCTCAGCATATTAGAGGAACCACGCCCAACTTTCATTAGCGCGTCTCTCTCAAGTAAGGAGGAGGGCGAATATATGAGCCTGCTCGCCGAATACAGGGACATCTTTGCTTGGTCATACAAAGAGGTGTTAGGACTTGAACCAAAAGTAGCAGTCCATCATATGGCAATCAAGCAAGGATATCGACCCATCAAACAGGCTCAACGACGCTTTTGGCCAGAGCTTATCCCGCAAATTGAAGCAGAACTCAATAAGTTGATTGAAGCAGGATTCATTCGCAAAGTCAAATATCCAACGTGGATAGCCAACATTGTTTCCGTTAGAAAGAAGAACGGACAGCTTCGTGTATGCGTAGACTTTCGTGACTTGAATAATGCATGCCCAAAGGATGACTTTCCATTGCCTATCACGAAAATCATGGTTGACGCAACTAATGGGAACGAGGCCTTATCCTTTATGGATGGGTCGTTGGGATATAATAAAATACAGATGGCTCTCGCAGATGAGAAAATGATGGCTTTTCGAACCCCGAAGGGAATATACTGCTACAAGGGGATGCCCTTCGGATTAAAGAATGCTGGCGCTACTTACCAACGCACCATGCAAAAATTGTTTGATGATATATTGCACAAACATGTCGAATGCTATGTTGATGATCTCGTGATTAAATCTAAAAAATGACAAGACCATCTGAGAGATTTAAAAGTTGTGTTTGACCGCTTGCGAAAATATCAATTGAGGATGAACCCTCTCAAGTGTGCATTCGACGTAACCTCAGAAAAGTTTCTCAGTTTCATCGTAAGCCATTGGGGAATTGAGATAGACCAGTCCAAAATCAGTACTATTCAAAAGATGTCAAGTCCATAAAATTTACACGAGTTGAGAAGTCTCTATGTCACACCCTCCCTCAAATTACCCTCTTAAACCTGGGAAAAAGCATGAGATACATACATTCATCTATATAACATTCTCCTTATTAACATACAAACAATGCAACCCATGGGGTTACTCAACCTGTACGCCTGGATACCTGATAAACAGTTCATATATAACTCGCTCTTCAACTACACAAGCATACAGAAATCCATTTACAACATGTTCATATATACAGAAGTAGAGGTTACATAATCATCTGCTAAGTTTGCACAACAAGACTTCTTCTAACCCAAGCTTTCCATCCCTCTACTATATGTCAATTAACTCAAAATCTAATATTTACAAACTAAGGGAGGATCTGCAGCAGAGACTTCGTGACGGTAGGTCAAGCTCCTGAAAATTGTTCGCTACCTGGGAATAAGAGAAAACATTTTGAAAAAATATTAGACATACGTTTAGTGAGTGACAGAGTTATTAAACGTTCGACTAAAAGATGCTTGCATAAGCATAAATGAAACTCTTTCCATAAAACATTTCATAGGTATAAAACTTAAAATCATGGTTTATAAGTACTTTTTCATCTAAAAACATAGTTCATAAACATCAGGCTCATCTGAAAACATAGCACCCTTAAATCCTTAGTTGAGGTAGAGCAAGCTCAACACTCTCAACATCGTAATTTCATAAACCATCATGAGTGCATTAAGGGCTAACATACATCAGGCTGTCCTGATACGTCACCGAAGTCCTTATATATCAGGGTCCCATTTATCTCGATACCATCTCAATGTTCTTAGGTATCGTTACATATTCATCTCGATACCATCTCAATGTCCTTAGGTATCGTTACATATTCACCTCGATACTGTCTCAATGTCCTTAGATATCGTTACATATTCACCTCGATACTGTCTCAATGTCCTTAGATATCGTTACATATTCACCTTGATATCGTCTCAATGTCCTTAGGTATCGGTACATAGGGTACTTATCATTTAACTAAAACATGTTCAATAGTCAAGATCTTATAAAACATATTTAAGAAACATGGAGCATAGAATGCCTTGCAAATCATACATACAAGCTCATAAATCATTCTTAGTCAACATCGAGCATAAAACATAGTTTTAGCATAATACAATCATTCATAAAGAAATAGGGTTCATAAAACATGTAAGTAACATTGCCCGAGAAATCTTGCTTTTGAGTAAACTTCATCCCATCAGCATCATTTCAAACATAAACATGCTTTACTCAAATGAACTTAGCTCATGAAACTCATAACACATCATACTTAAATAAAACATTGCTAACTAACACATAAAACATCATGCTTAATTAAACAATTTATAAAACTTTGTTGAAAACGTTTTGTCACTCACAGTCAGGTGTTTGTCCTCTCAGTCTATACACGTCACCAATCTTGGTTTGACCTGGAAATCAGACCCAAGCCTCTATTAATTCTCCAAGCAACTATTCATAAACTCCTTTAAATTCTCCTAAATTCCTAGTTCATGAATGTCCATGTGAAAGTATCCTGCATTTTTTTCCAGATTTTTACCTTCATTCAAATGATCTTAACTTCCTCAATGCTTAACCAAATCAAGTGAAAGTTATAGAAAAATCTTCATAGTTAAGTTCTCTACAACTTACCTTCAGAGTGGAAGACCTAAAAACTCGTGGTTTGCCCAGAAGTTGCGTTATATCAAAAGCTGCTCCAAATTCACAACTTTCTCCTGCTTTAGAGTTCCAGATTTCCAGCCAAACTTCAAAAATTCATAACTCACTGAATGCTTAACCAAATTAAGTGAAATTTGTGTCAAACTCTTTGTTTTAAAGTCCTCTACAAGTTACCAAGATTGAAAGACCTAAAAATAGTTAGATTGTCCATAAATCGCCTCGAACCAGAAGGTACTCCTGTTTCACGATTCCTGCAACCCCTTCCGTTCCACCTAAGAAATCATTCATATCTCTTCGTTTTTAAGTTTTTCATTTTACACAGAAGTTTTAGCAATCAAATTAGCTAACTAACCTTACCAATTTGAGCTTCTAACTCCTCTTAGAAAGTCCAAAACGCTGCAAAAACTAGAGATCTCTCCAGTTTCAGGATTTTTCCTATCCACTGGCTTCCACCTGCAAATTTATCTACTTCCAATCATTTCCAGCTCGAACAACCTTCACAAAAATGGTTAATAATTAAGTTAACTTACTAACCTCAAAATTTACACTCGAAATTGACTCTCTACAGCTCAAAATTGTCCAGATACTACAGACTGCTCAAGTTCTCTTCAATTCCAGACCAAAGTTACATTTCCTTCCCTTCCGGCCACTCTCCGGCCACAAATCCGGCAAAAACACCTTCAAACATCTTCTTCTCAGATCAGGGAGGGGGAGGGTCGGTCTCTCAGGTTTAGCAAATGCAAAATGAAATGGAAAAATAAGAATCCACCTTTAAATCATTCTTCCACCGTCAGACATCTCTTTCCCTTTCCTTTCTTTTTTTTTTTTTTCATTTTCCCACTAATTAACAATTCCACTTTTTCCTTAATTAACTTTCCTTATTCACCATTTATTATAATAACAATAATAATTATAATAATTATAATATACTAAATCCCAAAATATAACCAAGGTTAAATAAATCCTTCAACCAAATTAACTTCCCTTGTGCACTTCTTTAATTGGCTAATATTCCCTTACTCCTTCTTTAATTTACTTAAGTGAATCTCAAGCTTAATAAATTACATAAGAATTTAGGGTTACGGTTTAAGGCTTACACTCTAGGGTCGTTCGGCTTACATACAAAGATTTATTTCCAACCTCGCTGGCCGATGCCAACCTTTTCAAAAGTTGATGAGAAAAGGAGAAAGTTTTGAGTGGGATGAGGCTTGTCAAAATGCTTTTGACAGCATAAAGAAATACTTGCTTAATTCTCCTGTCCTAGGCGCTCCCTTAGCAAGAAAACCATTAATATTATACATTGCTACGCAAGAAAGATTGTTGGGGACATTATTGGCGCAAGAAGGGGAGAAAGGGAAGGAACGCGCTCTCTACTATCTAAGTAGAACCCTAATTGGAGCTGAGATCAACTACTCCCCTATCGAGAAAATGTGACTTCCGCTTTTCTTTGCCATAGATAAGTTGAGGCACTACATGCAGGCTTTCACGGTTCACCTAGTTGCGAAAGCTGACCCTATTAAGTTTATCCAATCCAGGCTGATCATCTCCGGGCTCCTGGCCAAATGGGCAATTATGCTCCAGCAATACGACATTGTGTATGTGCCACAAAAGGCAATTAAAGGACAAACATTGGCTGACTTCTTAGTAAATCACCCAATTTCATCAGATTGGAAGTTATGTATGTTGGTTTTTATGCCCTAAAACTTGAAGATAGTAAATGTTGTATTTTGACCGTCATTAATAAATGGTTATTCATTATGATTTAATAAATGTTATTGATTATTTTATCTTGTTTTAATAACCCTAAAATCCAATAAACTAACATCCTAGGTTGTTTTATGAGTCTTGAACAATATGTAGAGACATATAGAGATCAATGTTCAAGTTACAGCCTAAAGGGTCTATAGTATAAGGATAGGGCTGGGTACCTTATCTTGGTAACACTATGGATACGACCCACTTTGTATTTGATACAAACGCAATGATCCAAAGCGTTCGTGTAGGAGACATACGAGTGGGAGTATCCTATGCAATGAGTTTGCATAAGACTGGACCACGAAATAGTAACCACTAGATATAACTCCGTTCACTGGTTAGGTTTCTATTTCAATAGGTTGACCTATGCAACTTAGTCTTAATCTTGAGTATATTATGAACTCCTGTTCACGAGGAATTGTCCTTTGATTTGTATGGGTGAGAGTGGCCCGTTTGCCGACTCGATATGCCTACCATTTTGGGGACAAGACTGAATGGGGAGCTGGGAACATAATTATACAAGATGGATTTCACTCCTTTCCTACTTTAGGGTAAGTAGATAAGTGTTCTCTTAAGTGGTGTCTCCGGGACTTGAACAAAGGACCCTACCCTCTCACTGGCCCGAGAGGGGTTTCTGTTTGATGGTTGGACCATAAACAGGTTGTTCATTAGAGGAGCACTGGTACTTAATGATTTAGAAGTAACCCAGCTGGTGTTACGAACACTTGTGAAGGACTAACTTGCTGTTATTGGTCTATATCTGTGGACATAGAAATATATCTACAGTGAGAAAAGTGCAGCTGTGGGTCATTAGTGGAGTGTACCCACAGTTAACGAATATTAATTAATGTGGTTAATGAGTTTAGCCCATTAATCTCATATCGTTGGAGCTTCTGATCTGTAGGTCCATTAGGTCCCCTTCCTAGCTAGTAAAGAATATTGAGGAAATTTATTCTTGGATGAAATTTGAAAAAATCAAATTTACTAAGGGAAAAGTATAATGTATAATGATACATTATAATATAATGTTTATTTTACAAATTAAACTCTATAGTATAAATATAATTTTGGATATGATTTAAAGTTAATTTGTACGAGAATTAAATATTTGAAATTGTTCAAATATTATTTTAATATGAATTAGATTTATATTAAAACTATAGGTTAAAATTAATGCGCATTAGATGTACATTAAAACTATAGGTTATGAGAGAAATGTATTTGAATTTGATTCAAATACAAGTTAAAATATTTGGTAATTAATTAATTGGAGAATTAATTAGTTATTTAATTTAATCTAATTTAATTTGATTTAATTAAATTAATTGAATTAAAACTATAGGTTATGTGAGAGATGTTCATTTAAATATGATTTAAATGAATTGGTTAATTAAATTAGATTTAATTAATCATTAATTATTAATTTATTATTAATTATTAATTTAATTAATATTAAATTAGTTGTAACTCACACGTAGGGGAGTTACTTAATACGTGGGATAACACCCACATTTCCCATTTTCTCTCGTTTCCTTATATAGCATCTAACAGAAAAAAAATTGAATGGTTCATTCTCTCAACAAAAAATTCTCTGCATTTTTTTTCCTTGCCAAAAAGGTTCCCACAAACCTTTCCTCAAGATTCAGAGAAAAGGAAGGTCTCCAAGTGGTGGTGACACGTAAATTTTTTCTTCTCTCATTTTTTTTGTATTCTATATGCTTAACCTAGATTATTTTAGTTTTTTTTACCAATGTAGAAGTATTTCAAAATTTTTTAAAATTAATTTTGAGATAGGGTTCTAATATGTTTCCGCTGCGCTTGGGTTTTAATCCCAGCAATGTGAAGACTTGTCCGAAGCGGTTTAAGAGTTTTTGGTCCGGTTTTGGAGCGGCAAAGACTATTTTTAGGATAAATTTAGCTAAGTTATTGTAATTTAATGCTTTATTTTATCCTAGGAGCCAATTTTATGGGTTCAATTGCTATTTAAATGCTTTATGGAAGTCATTTAGATAAATCTCACCTTGGTTAAACATCTTCATGCATTTTAATATGTTATAAATGTTATAATGTATGGTTTAATGCATGATTAATAATTTCATGAGTAATTTAATATATGTTGATATGTTAAATATATGAAATTGGAAAAGCATGATGCATGACATTAATTTAGTTAAATATAAGTGTTATATTTATTTAATGTGATGCATATGCTTAATTTATTTTCATGATTGTTATAATTGTTATAATTTTAATTTATGAAAATAAAATTGCATTGAACATGAAACATCCATAAATTAATATAATTGTTATATTATATTTAATGATTTGCATATAATATGGTTTTTTAATTAATTAGAATTTGATTGTTAATTAATTAAACCTTAGTATGCATGATTATAGGGCTAATTAATTAATTTTGTAAATAAGTTATAAAAGTAATTAATAGAAACCGTCAACCTATAATAAATAGTTGCATGCAAATATAGGATCTTAGAAATTGGTTTTAAATTGTTTAAAATTAATTTAAACTTAAGATCACATTAATTCTAATTAGATTAGAATTAAGTCTTATTTTCTTTTAAAATAGTTTTAAATTAGAATAAATAGGACAAATAGGATTTTGGTTATAAGGGAACTCTACTGGTTCAGTTCTGTCTAGATTGGGGGTTTTTAAGTTGACGGTTTTACGGAACACCTTCTAAATGGGAACTGAATCAGAACTTGAGTTGAATTAACCTAAGTCCTATTAGCATGCAATGTCACTAGGTTAATTAAATTGTTTAATTCACCTAGAACTATAGTTTAAAGACCTTTTATAAGAGTTATAGTAGGTATAGACTTAGATAGATTCGCTAGCCGGAATTTAACTAAGTATAATAAAAACTTAAATTAAGTAGAACATTTTAGTGGGAGAAAAATTGTATATATGATACATCAATTTTTATCTCTCACGTCCCTAAGAGTTCACACTGTAAGATCCATGCTCAGCTTTGTGTCGCCTTGGGCGCGGCCTCCCTTCGGAAAGCGTTTGCATGGGTCAATACCAAGGTGAATAGGAAAAATGTTCATAGTAAGTGGGAGAAGGACACGTGTCAACGTTTCCTATGGTCTCCTTCATTAGGTTGCAACGTGAGATTCTTATGATCTGCCTGCGTGTTGTCTTAGAGCGACTATCCCTTCGGAGGGCCTGATCATAGGATTGGAACACCGCAAACTCCAGTAATGGATAGAGTTTCTTAGGTTAATCTTCAACAGTTGTCTTTCCTAACGGTAGCCTGTTGAAGCGTACCTTTGAGATCCGAAAATGAAATGGTTACACTTACGGGATGCATTAGGCTAGTTAATAAATTCTCAACCAAACTAATGGTAGCTAAGAGCTATAGAAATAAGAGTTATTCTGGAATTAGTAATTAGCTGAGATTGTCTCAATTCAAGGGAGGAGTAGTTGATTACCCTTCGGTGACTGTTGCTCTAAACCCCTAAAGTATCATTATAAAGACTTAATCGTTTTTTTTTTGGGTTCTTTGATTGAATGTTTTGCTAAATTTTGATTGAATGTTGTGTAATGGGTTAAAACAAAAATAATTAATACGGTCAATTGTTTGTTAATTTTTCAGCATGACTTCCTCTATGATTGCATTACTTAAAAGCGACCAATTAACTAGTAAAAATTATGCAATGTGGAAATCTAACCTGAATACGATTTTGGTTATAAAAGATCTACGGTTTGTCTTAATTGAGGAATGTCCTCAACTCTCACTCGGGGTGTATCCCAAGCTGTGAGGGATGCACATGACCACTGGATGAAGGCCAATAAAAAGGCCCGAGTCTACATCTTGGGGAGTTTTTCTGACGTACTCACCTAGAAACATGAGTTCATGCTCACAACTCGTGAGATCATGGAGTCGTTGCAGGATATGTTTGGACAACCGTCCACAGAGATCCGACACGAAACCCTCAAGTACGTTTATAACACACGTATGAAGGAAGGCCAATCAGTGAGAGAACATGTTCTCGACCTCATGGTTCACTTTAACGTCGCTGAAATGAACGACGCGGTCATAGATGAGCAAAGTCAGGTGTCCTTTATTTTGGAATCTCTTCCGACGAGTTTTCTTCAATTCAGCAGCAATGCGGTAATGAAGAAAATACAGTATACCATAACTACCTTCCTAAATGAGTTATAGACTTTTCAGTCTCTTATGAAAAATAAGAGACCGAAAGAAGGAGAGGCAAATGTTGCCAATTTCAAGAAGTTCCACAAGGGTTCAACCTCTGGAACTAAGTCCGTGCCTTCATCTTCTGGTCCCAAAAAGATCCAGAAGAAAGGAGGGAAGGGAAAGGCTCCCGCTGCTGGCAAAGCCAAGGGCAAGGCCAAGAAGGCTGACATGGGCAAGTGCTTCCACTGCAATGTGGATGGTCATTGGAAGCGCAATTGCCCCAAGTACCTCGCCGAGAAGAAGAAGGAAAAGGAAGGTAAATATGATTTACTTGTCTTAGAAACTTGTTTGGTGGAAAATGACTATAATGCCTGGATACTTGATTCAGGAGCCACTAATCACGTTTGTTCTTCATTTTAGGAAACTAGTTCCTTCCCGCAACTCGAGGAGGGTGAGATGACGTTCAAGTTTGGAACGGGAGACATCATTCCAGCTCGTGCAGTGGGAGCTGCAAAGTTGTTTTTTAGAAATAGATATTTATTTTTGGAAAATTTGTACATAGTTCCAAAAATTAAGAGAAATCTTGTATCTATTTCTTGTTTGATTTAACAAGCTTATTGTACTACTTTTTTAACAAATGAAGCGTTGATTTCAAAAAATGGTGTACATATTTGTTCTGCTAAATTAGAAAACAACTTATATCTGTTAAAACCAAATGAAACAAAAGCACTTTTAAATCATGAGATGTTTAAAATTGCTAATACTCAACCTAAAAGGCAAAAAGTTTCTCCAAGTAATAATACATATCTTTGACATTTGAGATTAGGTCACATAAATCTCAATAGGATCGGGAGATTGGTAAAGAATGGACTTTTAAGTGAGCTAGAAGATGATTCATTACCTCCTTGTGAATCTTGTCTCGAAGGAAAAATGACTAAAAGACATTTTAGTGGAAAAGGTTATAGAGCCAAAGAACCTTTAGAGCTGATACATTCTGATCTTTGTGGTCCAATGAATGTAAAAGCTCGAGGAGGGTACGAATACTTCATCTCTTTTATAGATGATATATTCGAGATATGGTTACTTATACCTAATGACATATAAGTCTGAAGCCCTTGAAAAGTTCAAGGAGTATGAGGCTGAGGTTGAAAATTTGTTAGGTAAAAAAATTAAAACACTTCGATCTGATTGGGGTGGAGAGGATATGGATTTAAGATTCCAAGACTATATGATAGAACATGGAATCTAATCCCAACTCTCAGCACTTGGTACACCTCAACAGAATGGTGTATCAGAAAGGAGAAATAGAACCTTGTTAGACATGGTTCGTTCTATGATGAGCTATGCTCAATTGCCTAGCTCGTTTTGGGGGTTGCAATAGAGACCGCGGTTCATATCTTAAACAACGCTCCCTCGAAGAGTGTTTCTGAAACACCTTTCGAGTTATGGAGGGGGCGTAAACCTAGTTTGCGCTACTTTAGAATTTGGGGTTGTCTTGCACATGCGCTAGTGACAAATCCTAAGAAATTGGAACCTCGATCAAGATTATGTCAATTTGTTGGTTACCCTAAGGAAACGAGAGGTGGTCTCTTCTTCGATTCACAAGATAACAAAGTGTTTGTATCGACAAATGCTACATTCTTGGAAGAAGACCACTTGAGAGATCATAAACCATGGAACAAATTAGTATTAAATGAAGCTACTGAAGAGTCAACAAGAGTTGTTGATGAATCTGGTTCTTCAACAAAAGTTGATGAAGGATCTAACATTTCAGATCCGTCTCATCCTTCTCAAGAGTTGAGAATGCCTCGACGTAGTGGGAGGGTTGTATCATGACCTTCTCGTTACTTGGGTTTAACAAAAACTCAGGTTGTCGTACCTGCTGATGGTGTTGAAAGATTTGGGAGAGGCACAGTATGTTCTTGGGTTCAAATTATTAGGGATCGTAAGAACAGAACGCTAGCTCTGTCTCAAGCAACTTATATTGACAAAATGTTGACTCGATATTCGATGCAGAACTCTAAGAAGGGTTTATTACCTTTCAGGCATGGGGTTCACTTGTCTAAGGAACAATGTCCTAAGACACCTCAAGAAGTTGAGGATATAAGACGTATTCCCTATGCCTCAACTGTGGGCAACTTAATGTATGCTATGCTCTGCACTAGGCCAGACATTTGTTATGCAGTGGGAATAGTCAGTATGTACCAGTCTAATCCAGGGTTTGACCACTGGACATTTGTTATGCAATGGGAATAGTCAATATGTACCAGTCTAATCTATGGTTTGACCACTGGACAGCAGTTAAGAATATCCTCAAGTATCTTAAGAGAACGAGGGACTACAAGCTAGTGTATGGAGCTAATGATTTGATCCTTACAGGTTATACTAACTCTAATTTCCAAACTGACAAGGATTCTAGGAAATCCACTCGGGATCAGTGTTTACCCTAAATGGGGGAGCTGTAGTATGGCAAAGTGTCAAGCAAGGATGCATAGCAAACTCCACTATGGAGGCTGAGTATGTAGCTGCTTGTGAAGCAGCAAAGGAAGCATTTTGGCTCAGGAAGTTCCTAACTGATTTGGAAGTTGTTCCAAATATGGACTTGCCTATTACCCTATACTGTGACAACAGTGGGGCAGTAGCCAACTCTAAAGAACCTCGTAGCCACAAACGAGGAAAGCACATCGAGAGGAAATATCACCTGATAAGGGAGATTGTGCAACAAGGAGATATGATTGTCACAAAGATCGCTTCAGAGCACAACATTGTTGATCCATTTACGAAGACTCTCTCGGCTAAAGTGTTCGAGGGTCGTCTAGAGAATCTAGGTCTGCAAGATTTGTACATTGGATAATCTAGAGCAAGTGGGAGATGTGTAATGGGTATGCAGATGCCCTAGTTTATTGTATTCGTATGATTTACCATCTTCATTGTTTTGTATTATCTTGTACAACCCACTAACTAGAGTTTTAGTTCAAGTGGGAGTTTATTGGATTTTATGCCCTAAAACTTGTAGATAGTAAATGTTGTATTTTGACCGTCATTAATAAATGGTTATTCATTATTATTCAATAAATGTTATTGATTATTTTATCTTGTTTTAATAACCCTAAAATCCAATAAACTAACATCCTAGGCTGTTTTATGAGTCTTGAACAATATGTAGAGACATATAGAGATCAATGTTCAAGTTACAGCCTAAAAGGTCTATAGTATAAGGATAGGGCTGGGTACATTATCCTGGTAACACTATGGATATGACCCACTTTGTATTTGGTACAAACGCAATGATCCAACGCGTTCGTGTAAGCGACATGCGAGTGGGGTATCCTATGCAATGAGTTTCCATAAGACTAGACCACGAAATAGTAACCACTAGATGTAACTCCGTTGGCTGGTTAGGTTTCTATTTCAATAGGTTGACCTAGGCAACTTAGTCTTAATCTTGAGTATATTATGAACTCCTGTTCACGAGGAATTGTCCTTTGATTTGTATGGGTGAGAGTGACCCGTTTGCCGACTCGATATGCCTACCATTTTGGGGACAAGACTGAGTGGGGAGCTGGGAACATAATTATACAAGGTGGATTTCACTCCTTCCCGACTTTAGGGTAAGTAGATAAGTGTTCCCTTAAGTGGTGTCTCCAGGACTTGAACAAAGGGCCCTACCCTCTCACTGGCCCGAGAGGGGTTTTTGTTTGATGGTTGGACCATAAACAGGTTGTTCATTAGAGGAGCACTGGTACTTAAGGATTTAGAAGTAACCCAGGGGTATAATAGTAATTTGACCCAGTTGGTGTTACGAACACTTGTGAAGGACTAACTTGCTGTTATTGGTCTATATCCGTGGACACAGAAATATATCTACAGTGAGAAGAGTGCAGCTCTGGGTCTTTAGTGGAGTGTACCCACAGTTAACGAATATTGATTAATGTGGTTAATGAGTTTAGCCTGTTAATCTCATATCGTTGGAGCTTCTGATCTGTAGGTCCATTAGGTCCTCTTCCTAGCTTGTAAAGAATATTGAGGTAATTTATTCTTGGATGAAATTTGAAAAGTTCAAATTTACTGAGGGAAAAGTATAATGTATAATGATACATTATAATATAAAGTTTATTTTACAAATTAAACTTTATAGTGTAAATATAATTTTAGATATGATTTAAAGTTAATTTGTAAGAGAATTAAATATTTGAAATTGTTCAAATATTATTTTAATATGAATTAGATTTATATTAAAACTATAGGTTAAAATTAATGCACATTAGATGTACATTAAAACTATAGGTTATGAGAAAAATGTATTTGAATTTGATTCAAATGCGGGTTAAAATTAAATATTTGATATTTAATTTGATAATTAATTAATTGGAGAATTAATTAGTTATTTAATTTAATCTAATTTAATTACATTTGATTTAATTAAATTAATTGAATTAAAACTATAGGTTATGTGAGAGATGTTCATTTAAATATGATTTAAATGAATTGGTTAATTAAATTAGATTTAATTTATTATTTATTATTAATTATTAATTAATTAATTTTTAATTTTTAATTAATTTAATTTAATTAATATTAAATTAGATTTAATATTGTTGTAACTCCTACGTAGGGGAGTTACTTAATACGTGGGATAACACCCACGTTTCCCACTTTCTCTCCTTGCCTTATATAGTGTCTAACAGAAAAATTCTCTCGGTAGCGTTCTCTATAAAAAATTCTCTCAGAAGAGTTCTCTGTAGTTTTTTTTTTCTCTTTACCAAAAAGGTTCCCACAAACCTTTCCTCAAGGTTCAGAAAAAATGGTTATTCATTAACTTCATCTATGCTAGGCAGTTGCTGGAAAAGTTTGACAGATGATGCTTGAGCATGTTCTAAGCTAAGAAAACAAGAGGGCAGATTTTTTGGCAAACCTAGCTACTGCCTTGACGGTTCTGGACGACAAAACTTTAAGCATATCACTTTGTCAAAGGTGGATTATACCGTTTATTGAGACTAAATGTGAAGAAATGAACCTGATATTAGTCTATTTGATCAACGAAGAAGACTGGCGCCAACCCATTGTAGATTATCTTGAGCATAGAAAACTCCCAACAGATCTTCGTTGTAAAACTGTGGTGTGAAGGAGAGTTGCTCACTTAATTTACTATAAAGGGACCTTATATCGTCATTCCTTAAAAAGGCTCTTTCTTCGATGCCTTGAAAAAGAAGAGTCAGTAAAAGCGCTAGAGGAGGCACATTTAGGTTGTTTGTGGGACACATCAATCTGGACCAAAGCTCCAATTCCAGCTAAAGAGGATGAGATACATTTGGCCAAAGATGATCAAGATTCGTTGTAGTATACGAAGAAGTGTGAAGCTTGTCAATACCATGCAAACTTCATACATTAACCACTAGAACCTCTGCATCCAACTATTGCTTCATGGCCTTTTGAAGCTTGGGGACTTGAGCTTGTTGGTCCTATAATACCCAAGTCATTAATAGGACATTCTTACATCCTCGCAGCAACAAATTACTTTTCAAGGTGCGCTGAGGCCATTGCGCTGAGGGAATCCAAGAAAGAAAATGTAGCAGACTTTATCTAAACTCACATTATCTACCGGTACGGAATTTCTCACCGAATTGTGATGGATAATGGAAGACAATTTTCTAATAGCCTGATAGATAAATTGTGTGAAAAGTTCAAATTCAAGCAATATAAGTCGTCCATGTACAACACCGCTGCGAATGTGCTAGCAGAAGCTTTCAACAAAACATATGCAACCTACTGAAAAAAAAATTGTCTCTAATTAAAAAAGAGATTGGTAAGAGAAGATTGGTGAAGAGTTGGGGGCTTCATCACACTCCTACATGAGTTACACCATATTCTCTTGTTTATGAAGTGGAGGCTATTCTCCCATTGGAAAGAGAAATTTCATCACTAAGGATGACAGTTCATGAGGGGCTAACTACAAAAGACCAAATTAAGTCTTCAGAAGTTAGAGGCACTTGATAAAAAACGATTAGAAGCTCAATAGGCGTTGGAATTTTACTAAACATGAATGTCAAAATCCTTTGATAAGCATGTGATGCCCAGGTCATTTCAGATTGGTGATCTAGTACTTGATGTAAGAAGAACAACCATCACGAGAAGACATACAGGAAATAAGTTCACTCCTGAGTGGGATGGACCATATATTGTCAAAGAAGTCTACACAAATGAAGCATACAAGATCGTCGATCAGGATGGATTAAGAATTGACCCTATCAACGGCAAATTCCTTAAGAAATTTTATGCTTGATAGGTTTGTAAACTGCTGCTCATCGCAAGAGCCTAAACTATATAGTGCTACGCCCGCGTGAGCTTAAAAGTTGAACGGCAAAAAAAAACTTGTTTGAACTATGTTATGACTTGATCCTTATACATTATATAGGGTATGTAGATAGCTTGAAGGAAACTTTAAGTTCGGTCTAGTAAAAAAGCAAAAAAAAACTCAAATGAAGAACCATCTGAAAGAGAAGAAGGTCTGTGAAGTATACCTTGGTAAAAAGAGCAAAGGCAGGGAAGCTGACGACGGCGAAGCTGGAACGCCCGACCGTTCCTACAGGTTACGCAACCACAAGGGAAGGTACCAAGCAGAAGTGGGGTCGTTGACGACGAAGCTATCGATGACAAAGCTGGAATGTCCGACCGTTTCTGTAAGTTACTCATCCACAAGAGAACGTACCTAGCAAAAGTGAGGTCACTGACGACAAATCTGGAACTTGGAACGCCTAACTGTTCCCACAGGTTACACAACCACAAAGGAAGGTACCAAGCGAATGTGGGGTCGCTGACGGCGAAGCTATCAACGGTAAAGCTGGAATGTCTGGCCATTCCTACAAGTTACGCATCCACAAGGGAAGATACATAGCAAAAGTGAGGTTGCTGACAGCAAAACTGGAATGTCCGACTGTTCCTACAGTTACACAACCACGAGGGCAGTTACTTAGTAGAAGTGTGGTCGCTGATGGCGAAGCTGCAAAAAGCAACTACCCGTACAAAAGTCAAAAACAAATATACATACATATATGGCAAAAAAAAGGAAGAGAGCTCACCTTTTGAAAATATGTGATGAACCTTGGGTGGTAAAAAAAAAAGCAAAAGAGAAGAAAAAAAAGTATCAAGTTGTTTGAAATAAAAAAAAGCAAGAAAGAAAAAGAAAAAATATGAAACAAAAAAAGAAAAGTAGAAGAAAAAAAGGAAAACAGGAAAAAAATAAGAAAAGATGAGGAAAAAAAGAAGAAAGGAATAGGAAAGTAAAAAAAAAAAAGAAAAAAAAAGTGGGAAAAAAAAAGAGAGAAGGTTTTTTTTTTTTTTTTTTAGAAAAGAACAAGTCTGTGATAGAAAAAAGCAAAAAAAGAAAAAAAAAACCCTAAAAAAATCACCATCTCTTTCTTTTTCATCTTTTAGATGCCTCCCTCTCTTTCCTCTCTTCATTTTCTTCCTCTCACGAGTTATATCGACTCCGGTGGCAGTAGTTTCGAAAAAGAGTGGAAAAAATTAAAAGCGAGTCGATTGACACCCTATAGCAGGATATGGCAGAACCAATCGACACCGACAACAATTTCAAGAAATAAAAAATACAGTAGAGGAAGAGGAGTTTTCCGTCGACAGCGCAAGCTAATTTCGGTGATTCTTAACACCAAACCAACCAGCAGATTCAGCCAGGGACAAATTCTTGAAGCGACCGTAGAAGCAGAGTAAGAAAAAAGGTTTTCTTAAAATAAAAAAAAAAAAAAGAAAGAAAGAAAAGAAAGATGGAGAAGAAGAAGAAAAGGATTGAAGGTGTGAACTGAGCTACCTTGCGTGAATCTCTTGCGCAAAAATTCGTGCTGCAAATCAAATAGGCTTATTTCACGTCGGTTCAATTTATGGGTTGGGTGAATCTAATTCCTAATTGGATTTTAAATCAGATAGTAAAATCTTTTGAAATCTAATGGATTTGAATCTAAATTATTATCTTTTTAAAAAAAAAATTGGAGGGATTAATGGCAGATTTGTTAAATTTGGAATTTACGCATATTTAAAAGTTTATCTCAATTTCTTTTAAATCATTCAAAATTCTAATTATCCAAACTGTTTGTCAAAATAAATTGTAAGTAGAAGTTCCAAGTTCATCCCAAATTAAAATTTGGTCATATTCCAAATTTTATCTCACAATCAAATCAAATTTCGAGTTTATCTCAAACTAAATTTGGTCATATTTCAAATTTCACCTCAAATTCATATAAAAAACTTTTAAGTTGATTGCAAATTAAATTTGGCTATATTCTAAATTTTATCTCAAATTCAAATAAGATTTCGAGTTGATTGCAAATCAAATTTAGCCATATTCCAAATTTTATCTTAAATTTAAATCATCCAAGTTTAGACTTTATTATCTCAAGACAAATTAAATTGGGATGCTATCTCAAATTAAAACTTGGGCATATTACAAATTTTAAGTTTGGGTACAATCCAAAGCAAATCGAATAAAATTGAAACTTCATCTCCGAATCCTATTCCAAGTTCAGACTAAGCATTTGGGTAGAAGTTCAATTTAACTCCAAATACAATTTTGTATTAAATAGCACAAATTCTACTCAAGTTCAAATTGAAGTTTATGTTAAGAAAGGGAATCAAAACTTTGACTTAAATTTAGGTTTCGATAGGTCAGCATAATCACAAAAAATTATGTATCAGAGATATAAAATTTCAATCAAACTTATGTACCACATTCATAGTTTGATTAAATTGACACATTGAATGGAGTCAAAATCGAGTACATACAACTTGGATTTTGATTTCAAACTTTATCTTTTTCGATATTCACCACCCATGTACGAGCATAAATCTCGAAAATGAGGTATTTCTTGAATGAAAAATTTTGGGCCAATCACAAATTGTCACATCATTTCTCAAATTAATGGCGAAATTAATAATTAAATTTGGGACTATTTGAAAGTTACATGTGTCCCAAATTGAAATTGAAGACGTAAATTGGCGAATCCCGATGGTGCCATTTGTTTTCGTGCTCAACATTGGATCAAATTAATTATTTTTGGTTCAATTAATTATTAATGTTTGAGCTAGAATCCAATTCAGTCTAAAAATAGGCTTAATTTGGCCCAAAGGCCAACAAAGACCCAAATCCAATTAGTTGGACCCAAGGGTTAGGTCCATCGACCAGCCAAGCCCAAGCCCACAACAGCTCACATGAGAACTTTATAAATAGAGAAGTTCTCCTTCATTTGAAAGGTTCAGAAAATTTTTCTCTTTCATTTGAAAGGTTCAAAAAATTTACACTCATAAAGTCTAGAGAGAATTCTCTTTACAATCAGAAGACTCCCTAACTCCTGAAGTGCAAGTTCAACTCCTGAAGCGCAAGTTCAACTGAGAGAGAATCGGAGAATCAAGTACTAGAGATCGAACCATATCCGCATCAAATTTACATAAACTCAAGTTCAACTCCACGAAATACGTTTCTCTGGAAACCTCGTGTAAACAGTCATTTTTCATTTAACTTGATTGGAAAAGAATATGAAAAAACTAGGAATATGAAGGGCTTAAACTACCTATTTATTTCATTAATTCTACAAATTTATTATTTTACATTTAATTAAAATTAATAATAGAATTTGGAAAAGAATATGAAAAAACTAGGAATATGAAGGGCTTAAACTACCTATTTATTTCATTAATTCTACAAATTTATTATTTTACATTTAATTAAAATTAATAATAGAATTTGAAACGCTTTGAAACCAAAAAAAATTTGTAACTTTTTCATTTCGTACAATATATAAAGGTTCCTCTCTCTTTTTTCTTTTTTTTTTATTGTTTTTTTACCATGACCTAGTTCTATCTTTTTAATTTATTTTTCTTCATCAATTGTCCTTCTTGAGGAAGATTTTAGATTGAGAAGATTACAATTCATAGTCGTCTAGCACATTAAGTTTAGTAATTGTAAAAAATAGTGTTATTTGTAATTGGATGTCTTTATATCCTAAAACATAGTTTGATCTAAAGCACCAATCAAAAGTGAACTCACACCTTTTTTTCAATAATTGTATGAAGCAAGAGGTATCAATATTTTAGATATTTTTCATAGATTTTTTTTTAAAAAAAAAGTTTATGTATATGATAAGTTTTTAAATTTCATTTCCTACCTAAATTTTTATTTAATTGATCAACTGTCTTCTTCTATCATTTTCTAACCATAGAAAATAATATGATTTTTGTTATTTTTTAATTTTATATTTTTAGTTAGGGGGTTTTTAAGTATTACAAACAAATGAAAAAAAAATAACTTACACTTTTTTATGTGTCGGTCATTCTTAAAATTTTACTCCTACATAATTTTTTATCTTTATTTTTCTCTCATCTTCTAACCATAAAAAATAAATATGATTTTTTTAATTTTTGTCTGTCATATTATATTTTTAATCTTTTAAAAAATACAGTGATCCCAAATGGCCCAACTTTTGCTTAGCTCGAAGCTAAGCGTGAAAATTTTTTTCTTCCTTAATTAGGCAAACAGAGCAAGTAATTAGGCAACTCACACCTTTATGCTTTTAATAAGCGCATTTGTTGGGAGACAATTGCTTAAAAACTTCTAAATAAACAACCTAATCATACTATGAGCCTGGATAGACAAAATTGAGTTCTAAGAGGTTGAGGGAATTAAACCATGTGATGAACTGCAAGTACGCTTAAGAGAGAGAGCTAGATTTAGATTGTAACCACTTCCAATATCATACTCGTTCAAGTAGAGACATGTGAGTGAATGTATCCTATACAAAAAGTTTGTCTAAGACTAAACTGCAAAATATTACATCTCTCTTTGTAAATTCATTAATTTAAGAGATTAATATTTCAATGGATGATCAGATGTAACTCGATCTTAATCTTAAATAAGTTATGAACTCTTGCCTGTGAGGGTTTATCCTTGATTTGCATGGGTGAGAGTAGCCCGAGACGCCGACTCAATATGCCTACCTTTTGTAGGGACTTGACCAAATGAGAAGTTGGGAACATAATTTCACAAGATGAAATTCATTCCTTCCCATATAGGAAAAGTAGATGAGTAATTCTCTTAAGTGCTGACTTCGGGACTTAAACAAGAGGCCCCACCCTCTCACTGACCTGTAGAGACTTGATTTATGGTTGGACCATAAATAAATTTTTCATTAGAGAATTAGTGGTATTTAAGAAGATAGAGATACTTACAGGGGTAAAACGAACTTTTGATCCGGCTATATTTACGAACAACTCGTGAAGGATTGACTTTCTTGTAATGGTTATATCCATGGACGCAACTTATCTTGCAATACATAAGAATGCAACTATACATCTATAATGGTTTGCTCTATAATTAAAGAATGAAGATTAATTAATCAAAGAGTTTAATTAATTAATATTGTATCATTAGAGTTTATAATATGTAGGTTCATAAGGTCTCCTTGCTAGCTCACAACGGACCAACATTGTAACGCCTCCAACTCCTAACACCTTCTACCAGGACATTACCATACCCCAAAGACTTAGAACACACATTCTTCCCTCAACAGAGAGCAATACAGAACAGATACTCAATTTCTTGGAAAAGAAAGATAACAATTAAGAAAGTAGAAAAACAATTAAATAAATAAATAATTCCAAAATCATTTACAAAAAGAAATAAATTCTTGGTCGGGGTACCCCTGTCCAACAAAGGAATAATTAAATAAAAATAATTAACGAATGATTTCATAGAAAAAGAAATGACTCAAAGATCGAACTACCACGACCCATCTACGACAAAAGGCATGAATAAATAAAATGCGGAAGCTTCAACTAATCCATGTTTGACTAGGTCACGGATTCTTCCTGTCGCCCACCGGTCCGTTCCTGCCTTTACCTAAAATTCATAAGATGAAAAGAATGAGTATAAAACTCAGTAAGTGATCTCATTGCTCGGACTTCTACTATACATAAACAACCCGCTCGCCCCGTCACCATGCCTAGCGACCTGAGGGCATGCCGTCAAAACTGAAGGGTGAGCCTGATGACTCACAGTATTGAACATGGAGGTGAACCCGTCGGTCCACATATGTTTAGTAGCCTGATGACACACCGTCAACATGGGGGTGAACCTGTCGATTCACAATATCGTAGCATGGGACATAGCGGGCATCTAACATGGAATTCAAGCATACATACAGTGGCCAGCCATAGTAGTAACCTAAGCATGCTCACTAAATTTTCAGGATAAACAGTACTGCAATTATAAAGCTGACATAAAGGCTTGAGGTCTGGCCTGATGGCAAGCCCCAACAATAGAACCACTTACCTCAGACAGTCAGTAAACAATTAAGCGAACTCCTTGAGCCCCCAAAACGTCCAACCCTATCGATTCAAATTTTACAATTAAAATCAAGGAAATCTCATGTACATCCAACATTAAATTTCAGAAATCCCAACACCTACCCAACGATATTTTTGGTAACGGCTCACAACCCTTCGAGCCCTCACACTACAATCAAACGCGTTGCGCAACCCATACGAAAACCAAATTGAATCAGCAATCGCCCCTATATTACATCCAAACCAACAGAAACTGTACCTTGAAGAAGTCTAATGAATCGGTCAGCGAAGAGCAGCGACGAGCGATGGCTGGGTGTCTCAGCTGGGCGCGCGGCTCGACGTCGGGGCTGGGTGAAGACGGCGGCAGACGACATGACTAGGCACGAACGGTGGCGAGCGGCGATCAAGCGGCGGCGCAGGGTGAGATCTGACACGACGCAGGCGGGGTGGCCGATCGGCGGCACGAGCGACGGCTGGTGGGTGAATTTGAGCGGCAACGAGCAAACAACGACCGAGAACGACGGCGAGTAGCGAGCAGCGGCGAAACGCAAGGTGGGCTGGCGGCGTCGTTCACGGGAAGGAGAAGAAGATGAAACCCTTTTTTTTCTTTTGCACGTTTACCAAGGCAATTAATAAATATATATTATAATATAAATATATATTATAATAATATATATTATAATAATATATATAATAATAATATATATAATATATTATTCATTTTACTAATAATATATATTATAATAATATATATAATATATTATTCATTTTACTCTTTTTCTTCTCCAAAATGCCTCAAATTCCACTTCTAAAATTCGCCTTGAAAACTTCTACCAAAAATCTCGATAAATAAAATCACAACACTTGAAAACTTGGGATGTTACAAATATGGATCAAATGTATTGAAAGAAAATTTGAAATGTTCAAATTTATTGAAGGAAAAATATAGTTATTGTATTTGATACAATTAATATAAGTATTAATGTATTATGATATACTAATATAAAGTTAATTTGAATGAGATTCTCAAATTTAAAACTTTATTATATGGGAGAATTAATATATTTGAATACAATTCAAATAATTAATTTAAACTATATAATATGGGAGAATTAAATTGTTTGAATATGGTTCAAATAATTAGATATTTTTATTTTAATATGAGATATTAAAATATTAATATAAATAATTAAGGTTGCCTTAATTAGGTTCTATAAATAAGAATTTATAGAGAAAAACTAGAAGAGTTCATGTATCCTCTCTAAATTTCTCCCAAAATATAAAGAAAGATTCTCCCAGAGTCATAGTGAGAAAGACCTCATGGAGGAAAACATCTATTCGATAAGGTTGTCGCTGCAACTATGTTTCTTCAAAGGTATGATTCTCATATGCTTAACCCTTTTTTATTATTTTTGTATGCTTTTAATTCTAATAGAAAATCAAAGCATGTGATTCCATAACTTTCGCTGCGCGATGGAAGCGTTTGATCCATTTAATATTGACCAAAAGTGGAATAGTGCCAAATGTAATGTTAGATGTAGGAAACTTAGAAAGAGGAATAGTCTGAATAACACTAACATCCTATGGAAAAAAGAGAACTTCTCATCTTCTGAGGGCTCGTTTGATAACATTCATGTTCTCTGTTTCATGTTTCTCGTTCACTGTTCCTTGTTTCCTTTTTAACAATATAATATAAAAAAGAAGATATGTCATACATTAAACATAAAAAAAAAGATATTATCAAAAGTTTATGTCATCTAATACAAGTAAGTCTCGATGACAAGTAAATATAATAACAAAGTTGTATTCTATCCTTCATATATGTTGCCCAAATTTGATCGTTGTTGTCTTAAATGATCTTGAGTCAAATCCAACTTAGTTATATTATTATGTAAATGTCGTCGTTGTAAAATATTAAAATTAAGCTAAATGAATTAATGTCTTAATCAACAAAATTTATATATTGTAAAATTCTACTCAATTTCAAATATACTAAAAATATTAGAATTAAAATAATATATAAACATGCAAATTGCAAAATTTCAAAAGTTGAAATATAAAAAAATTAATATATATTGAAAATTAAAATAATATACAAATCTAAATATTGGAGAATTTTAAATTTTAATATTAAAATAAAATATTAACATAATAGAATTATTTTTGTAAATAGCAAAATTAATAAATAAAACATAAAAGATGGTAATAAATATAAAATAAAATTAAATTAAATTGCCCAACTTGGGAGTTGAATTTTGAAATATACAAAAATTAATATAAATATTAAAAATAAAAATAATATATAAATATAAATAGAGCATAATTATTTTTGTAAATAACAAAATTAGTGAAGAAAAATAAATAAAACACAAGATATGGAAATAAATATAAAAGTAGGAAAACCAAATAAAAGTGTCCAACTTGGGAGTTGAACACACAACCAAGGGGTGAAAGGAAAATAAAGGCTTGCATGACAACCAATAGACCAAGGATAAATTATGTTGAATATAGGAAATAGGAAATAGGATTGTATAAAATAGAAACGAAACAGGAAACGGGAAACGAGAACGTTATCAAACGGGCCATGAATATCTCATGTTCTATCCTCTTTAATAATGTCAGAAACCTTTAAATCAAGGTTAAAAATATTAGATAAAATAACTCATCAATGATATTGAGTTCTCTAGATAAAATAAGGTAGAAGTAACTATGGTATTTAATTAAATTAATGATCAATTCCTATGAATGATACTTGAGCTAAATAACTACATTAAAACTTTGCACTATACACTTGCAACTTGTAGGTGTAAAAAGCATGCAACAATTGTCACTCCAATCTTAACATTTTTCTTTAAAAATTGTGTAACTTTTTTGAAAAGTACTTAAAAAGTGTTCTATTTGTTGCTAGTGGTTTTTAGGTAATTATGAAGTAAATAAGTTTTAGAAGCCAAAAAAACTAAACTGAGCCAAAATCGGATGAAAAATCGAAGAAAAATGAAGAAACCCTAATGCAAGGCAACGCCTAGGCGCAAAGCAAGCGTTGTCAACCCGAGAGCACAGTTTTGGGGATCTGAAGAGCGCTCAGGCGCTGGTTTGAGGGTGGAGCGCCTAGGCGCCAGTCTTTCCTTATTTGAAATTTTTGCACTTTCGAAAAGTCCTTGGGCTATAAGTTTTTGAAATTTTATAAATTGGGAGGTGATCAGTAGCCCTAATCACGAAATATCAGAGCCTAAAATTGTGAGTTTGCTATCAAAAAGATAGAAAAGTGTTGAGGTCGTTCGAGATCTCAAGGTGCCAACTAAGTGGAGATTGACGGAGTTCAACATCAAGAAGCAACGAGAGTCTTGTCTTCGCACAAGGAAGTCTAAATGATCCAAAAAATCAGAAGTAACTAATGATTGATCAGTACACAAGGCATGGAAGGGAAAGAGGTCTTCAAAGAATAAAACATCTCGTGAGATAAAGAAACTTTTCTTAATAATATTGTATAGTCGGTATCCCTTTATACCAGCTGAATAACCCATAAAAACACAAGGATGAGCCTGTGGATCAAATTTGGATCTATTTACCGACAATGTTGAAGCATATGTAAGATATCCAAAAACTTTAAGAAGAGAATAATCAGCTTCCTTACCAAGTAGTACAGTATATGGAGTCTTGTGAGATAAAAAATGCATTGGGATTCTGTTAATTAAGTGAACTGCAGTTAGAACACACTTACCCCCAAAAATAGTAGGAACCTTTTATTGAAACATAAGAGCTCTTGCCACATTAAAGAGGTGTTGGTGTTTTCGCTCAACTACAAGATTTTGCTGAGGAGTATATACGCAAGAAAACGGATGCAATGTGCCAGTAGAAGCAAAAAAATCTTTAAAACTAAGTTAAGGAGCATTATCTGATCTAAAGACCTTAATACCTATTGAAAACTATGTCTGAACCAGCTTAAAAAATTATGGAATAATATGCAAAACATCACTTTTATGTTTCAAAAGATAGACCCATGTATAACGAGATCTATCATCAACTATGGTAACAAAATATGAATAACCAGCATGTGTTGGAGTCTTAAATGACCCCCAAATGTCACAATGAACTAAATAAAAAATGTCATTAGCAACATTATTCAAGGCTGGAAAAGAGAGACGTCTTTTCTTAGCTAAAGGATATATATGACAAACATCATTGTTATTAAAGGAATCAGAAAACTATAAACTGCTTGACAAATCTTTCATTCTAGCAGAGAAGGGATGCCCCAAGCGTTGGTGCAAAACAGAGGTAGAATCTTTGTATTATGAGCAGGCCTCAAATTAATAAATAAAGATCGAGTATGACAAATATGGCTTGATGCACCAGAATCAAGAACCCAAGTTATATGATGATTTTGTGCAGCCATAAAAATAGAAGAGCAAGTACCTGCTTCATGAGTTATTTTCGGTTTCGGATTGCTTTCTTGAGTAGTCGAAAGGTGAGTCTACAACATATTCATGAGTTGCAAATATTGACCACCAGTGAGGCTTGCAAAGAAAGCAGGCTGATTCAATTTTGCACCATCAAGATTCTTTTTTGATCAAGTCGTCAAAGGTGTAGCAGAGGTCACTGGTTTTTAATGGACTGAGGCACTATTAGACTTGTAGCCTGGTGGATGGCCATGTAATTTATAACATTTATCAACAACATGGCCTTTGATTCCACAATTAGAACAAATCGGACGTTGTCCATCCCTTTTCTTCGAATTGTTGCTGCATTTCGAAACATCAAAATTTGTTAATAAAGTGACCGCTTCAATTAAAGAAGATGAGGAACGGCTAATGGATTGCTGTCTTTCTTCTTGAATTATCAACAAGAAGACTTTATTGATGGATAGCAAAGGATTAACCAGAAGAATTTGAGCACGAATTTGAGCGTATGACTCGTTCAATCCAATGAGAAAAATCATAACAAATTCGACATTAAGAAATTCCAGCAATTTCTTTCATCCTCCACAAGTACACTCGTCAAGCGGACGATATTCAACAAGATCTTGCTAGATAGTAGTGATTTTAGCATAATAAGCTTCAACAGATAAGGTACCTTGCGTCGTGGTCACAAGATCCTTTCTCAACTGATAAACATAAGGTCCGTTAGACTGGTGATAGTGTTCTTTCAATTCATCCCAAATTTCTTTCACGCTTCTAGTATAAACCAGGCTTGCAGCAATTTCTTTTGAAATTGAATTGATAATCCACGAAGTAATTATATCATTGTTGCACTACCAAGCTTATATGATATTTCCTTCTGTCGTCGGTTTAGTAATGGCTCTGGTGATAAAACCTATCTTGTTCTTGCTCGAAAGCGCCAGACACATAGCTTTACTCCAAGAAGAGTAATTGCTAGATCCAACAAGCTGCTGAATTACAAGATTGGTAGTCAGAGCAACTGAATGATGCATAAGATATGGATTCAATTGAACTTCAAGATCTAAGGATTCAATTGAACGATTTGCAGAATTCGCAGTATTCAGGTTCTGCACGTTCGTCATGGAAAAGATGGATTGAATGAAGACGATTTGAGAGTGACAAGAATAACAAAAAAATACATGAAAAAATCTAACACGAGTCAACACAAAAATGCTTCGATACCATAATACATGTTGAATAAGGGAGTGATATCTTATTGCAATTAGGTGAAAACTCCATCACATATAAATACAATTGAAAAAGCCTTGTATATAGGCAGAGCTAAAACAAAAAGAAAACTAAATTTGTGAAATAAAGCTAAAGCTGTTACAACAAGAAAATAACAAACTTAATAACAACAATAACAAAATTGATACAAGCAATTTTACAAAGATCTTGTTAATACGCAAACTCTCTGAGAAACGTTATTTGTTTTTTAGTTTTTCCCTTCTCTTGAACAAGGTTCCGACAAACCTCGGTCCAAAGAGAACAGCAAAGAAGTTTCTTTTGGTGGTGTCCAGTTCAAAGGAGTAGATAAGAGCTTGTTCGTGATTGTACGTGACTTTTGCACAAAACTTGGAGAAGATTTGAAGAAATATGTTCTTCAAAGATAATAATCTACTTCTCTTTATTGATTGTGTAAAAGTATGCTTAACCTTGCATTTTTGTCTTTATTCTGTGTTTAATTCTGTAACGAAATTGGGGTAAAAGTGATCACACGCTTCCGCACAAAGAATTCGATTCATGTAGTACGATCACGCATCTATAACCAATTTTGAATAATAAACCAGACAATAGAAGAATGTTCGGGAATAATATTCTTTGAATATATATATATATATATGCAACTATATTATTATTGATTTTGTGTTTGGTTGGAAAACTAATTCCTTACTAAAGCCTAGATTTCCTCTTTTATAGGTTGCATATATATTCCTTTATAAGAATGAAATGGCAAGGGATTATATTCTTTCATGGTACCAACCAAACTATGGACCTAGGGCATTTTTTTTCCTTCTCCTCACTTAGCTGCACCCTTCCCTTGTTATTTGCTTCCTTTTAATTTTTTTTCTTTCCCTCTTCTGCTTTTCAATAACATTCCATAGCTACCAACAAACGCACTTTTCACCCAACAGTTGTTATTTCTAACATCAAGAACATCTCCATCACTCTTGAAATGGAAAACTTCCCGGATGCAACATGGGCAAAACTGTTCAATGTCCATGCACATTCACACAAGGTGATTCATCACATTATTCCTCGAGAAAACGGCAAGGAGAAGGTGTCTTAAATCGATGATGAAAAAGAAATGTAGTCAACTCTTAATGCTACAGTTCTTCAATGGATTTATGCTACTGTTTCTTTTGATCTGTTGCATACCATATTCGAACCCGATGCAATAGCTATTGAGGCTTGGAACCGATTGCAGGATATCTTTCAAGATAATAAGAATTCTTGCGCTATCACTCTTAAGCAATAATTCTCCCACACAAGCATGGAAGATTTTCCAAATGCCTTTGCATTTTGCCAAAGGCTCAAAACTATGTCAAATCAACTCAAGAATGTCGGAGCACCAATAACTAATGATCATCTTGTTTTGCAGGTGGAAGCCGATCT
Source organism: Lagenaria siceraria (assembly GCA_002890555.2). Taxonomy (NCBI): domain Eukaryota; kingdom Viridiplantae; phylum Streptophyta; class Magnoliopsida; order Cucurbitales; family Cucurbitaceae; genus Lagenaria; species Lagenaria siceraria. The sequence goes on along the minus strand of CM016483.1, from coordinate 13,312,040 downwards.
CCCTAAGGCGTATAATTGGATTGCGACTATTATTCATCAGAGTGATCCTTTCCTGAAATTCTATCAGGCTCGTTCAATGCTTGTACTAGAAGAGGTCAGTTTTGTGAAGAAAACTACCACTACCACCCACAATATGTTGGTTACTCGTGAATCTGATGATTCATCCCCTGCTTTAGATAATGTCACCTCCCATCATACATCAACCAATGGGAGGAAAGGACGACAACAACGTGGCAAATCTCGCAACGGGGGTCGAGGTGGCAATCATAGTAGCTTTGGTAATGGTCGTGGCAGTAACAATGGTTGACCTGACACTGGACAACTAGTGAAAGCGGCATAGCAGTCCCTGTGGGCATCCCAGCAACCCTTGTGGGCGTCCTAATAATGATCGTTGCAATGACCATGGACAATTCCTCCTTGCCCATATGTGGCTTCCAGGTAGAATTGTCCTTCTATGCCACCTCGCCCAAATAATTGTGTTTTGGTCATTGGACTTCATCCACAGCAAGCATATACCACCACTACTCCACCAACTGCCACTGACATTGAAGCTGCCATGCACACTCTTGATCTTAATCCACTGGATGCAAATTGGTACATGGATGCAGGTGCCACCTCCCACATGACATCTACCCCAGGTACATTCACGTCTTATTTTAATTTGAGAAATGACCGTGGTATAATTGTTGGTAATGGTCATTCTATTATAACTCATGGGTTTAGTGATACACATTTATCATTTCCGCACCTTCCACTTGACTTGAAAAATGTTCTACATGCACCCCAACTGATTAAAAATCTTATGTCAGTTCGAAAATTTACATCTGTAATTCCGTGTATGTGGAATTTGATCCTTTTTGGTTTTCTGTGAAAAAATTTCGGACGGAAATTTGTCTAATGAGATGTGAGAGTCGTGGGTCATTCTATCCTCTCACAAATATCACTCCACCTTTTCTCCTTTAGCTTTGTAGCCTTGGCACCCTTATTGTGGCATGAATGTTTGGGATTTTTTTTATTAATATTGTTAATTTTTAAAAAATATAAAAATATTGTAGTTTCCAAACTTATTTGGAACATATAGTTGTTTTGCAATACATTGTCTATTAAAAGATGAGGATTTAGTTTATGTCCAGAACCTCATCTTTTGAAAAGACGAGATGTTATAAAAATTAAAAAAAAGACGAGGTATCAAAAAATTAAAAAAAAAACAATTCCTCGGTTTTTGAATGAACGAAGAAGTGCCCAAAATTTCACTTAACTTAAAAAAAAGTGTTGGTTAATTATGGTTCTCTCCGTCTTTATAGCTTACTTTATTTTGATTTATAATTGTCTCAACCAATTTCATTTTTTGCTTGAGTTATTGTATTATTGTTTTACATTTTATAAAATTGATAAGCAAAATATAGAATTAAAAAAATAAAATATGAAATTGATAAGTAAAATATAACATTGTTGGACAATAGCATTGTTTCATATTTCAAAGACAAGTAAAGTGTGTACACAATCATACTACTATAAACTCAATGGTGCCACAAGATGGATGTTGTCGATTGTGAGTTGATTGTTGGCGACAACCCCTTCGTGGCACATCTTGTTCCTCTTGTTCTTCTACTGGTTCTATAGGATACAAATAATGTTCATTCTCACCCGTCCACGCCCATGCCTATGTGATGAACCAGACTCATTATGAACAATATATGATGACGATGAAGGACCAGCTTCACTATGATACTACGATCCAATAGTCGACATCATCAGTGAGGTAAAAGGACTAACATGGCCCTGAGATTGAGTTTGTGTAATAGGAGGCATTTCTTCCCCATCATGGTGAACTTCATGATGTACAAATTGGTCCTCTCCTACTTCCGCTTGAGCGCGTCTTCTATATCTAGGAGCAGGTGCATGTGCAACAGGTATGTCATACATATTGTGAAGTTGATATAAGTTGATAGAAGATTTGTCTGAAACATGATACTTGCAAATGATAGAATTGATTTCCCACAACATCAACAATGAATATGTTAATATTACTTAGACATTATAACAAACTCGTACCGTTTCACCATAGAATGCTTCCTCTCGAGTTATGTAGCACCTAGTTATAACATTATACCAATTCATATAATTTGTAGAGGTATTTCCATCTTCATCAACTAAATCTCCAACAACAATATAAACTCTACGTGAACTCCATCGTTCTACATACGGTGCAACTAGATATGACCAATCTTGAGTTCAAAGATCTATTGCATGTAGTTTTTTGTCTGTGTTGCATTCATTTGGAACAAATTGTCTTACAACTTTATTTGGCAAGTGCCACTCAACAACATGGAAACAAATGAGTGGACTCATGATTAGCCAGATGTCATGATCAATTGTACAATAATCAAATAAAGTGGTCATGACCCCTTATATGGTTCCCAAACAATCTACAAACAAGACAATATGAAAAGAATTAGCTATAAGTTAAATAAATAAAAAAATGTAATAAACTTCTTTTTACTAAGCACATGCCAAGTCATGTAAGAAGATCAAACATATATCGATATTGGATCACTACATGAGTAGCTTACACAGTTACACAAAAGTTATCTTTCTATTTGCATTGTTAAAACATTACATATCAATTTAATAATATGAAATCAAGAATAATTTATTTTAATTAGAAATTAGAAATCGAGCCAAATATCGAGCACCATATGGTAAACCAATAATGTCACTATCATTAATGTGACATTGTTGATGAGTCATTATTGGGAATCGTTCCCAACCCCAAATCTGGAGGAGTATTATGGGTTCAAATATATCATGAGCATCCTATTTGTTGCTTTACATAATTGCCTATACAATTAAAATTTGCTAAAAGTGGCAGGAACATTATGTACGCCAGATTAATGGACTTGTCAGAGAATAATGTCCCACCAATAAACTATAACATGTATGCCCGAGCATACCTAGCTATTGTTACCTCATCTGCATTATCATCCAATCTCGAAAATTGAGCTACTAATCAAGGTAAACTTAATTTTGAACCTTCAAGGGCACAATTGTCTAGAATTACACCAAGTAGTGAACGACACATCCCAGCCCAGTCGTAGTTCATAGATCCTATAACAGGCTCACCATCAATAGGTAGCCCAAGCAAGACTGATTCGTCTTGTAGTGTGATAGTATATTCTCCAGTGGGTACATGGAATGTATGTGTTTTTGGTCTCCATCTCTCAACCAATGCAATAATAAAATGCATGTCTAATGAAATAAATTCCAATTTAGCCACCCCATAAAACCCTACTACATGAAGCGCCGACACTATAAGTGGGTGTAATGGGATGTTGCGTCTAACAACTACCTCCCATTGTTTAAAATGCAACTCACCCATATTTCGATCATGCCAAACGAGCTTTGATCAGTGGTTTTGCTGATTAGTTAAGACAGACGTATTGATCAGTCCCAATTTATGTCCATGATCTAAACAAAATTAAAATTATAAACAACTTAGATATTACAAATTCAGATTATAAACAAGTTAGATATTACAAATTCAAACCATAAACAAACTAGATATTACAAATTAAAATTATAAACAAATTAGGAATTACGATTGCAAATTATAGCCAAAGAACAATGTCACAAATTAAAATTAGAAACAAAGAACAATGTCATTATAAATATTACAAATTGACAATGTTAAGAACGACAAAATACAAATTGACAATGTTCATAACTACAAAATGGTCACAAAGGTGCTTCTCTTCGTCTTGAAGGGAACCTCGTTGGATTATGACCCAGTTGATTACAAATACCACAACGTTGTTGAGTGCTCGGTTCTCTTCAATCCATCTCATTTTGGTAGCGATAACTTTTTGGCCTTCCAAATTCTCTCAACAGCCTTGGGTCAGCGTGTAGAATAGGAATATTTGGGGGATCGATCCAATATTCTTGATGGGGGATTGGGTAACATTGATGGGAGTAACATGCAACATATGTTGGCAATTTTATAAAAATCTTCAATGTACTCTTCAAAGTTCAATTTCAGGTGCGAGCATGGAATTCCAAAAGATTGTCATTTGTTGCACGAACAATAGTGTTCTTCTGGAGTTAACCTCAAAGTTTGTATATTCCCTCCTTTTGCATTAATGTAATCAAGCCCCATCTTCACGTGAAATACACCAGTTGATCGACCACATGTTTGGACCTCATGTTTAGAGGATCTTAATACCCATTTAACAATCTTGTTATCAGTGTACCTGAAATATGTTTGAGTTATTTTGATTAACATATTTAACTAATGTAATTCACCTAAAAATTATAAAAAGTAAATTTAACTATTACCTAGTATATTTCTCTTACTATAACAATGACATTCTTGTTTCTTCTATTTTCTTTTCAAAATAATTGGCACATCTGTAGAAGATAAGTTGGGCACGTGCAATTATTAGCAACATTCGAGCTCCTTTCAAAATGCCATTAATGCATTCAGACAAGTTTGTGGTCATCCATCCATATCTGAACCCTTTATCATACGATTAGGTCCATTTCTCAACATCAATATTGGCAAAGAAGCTCATACAAGTACTATTGATTATTTTAATTTCTTCAACAACCTTGTTGTATTTACGAACTTGGTGTGACACCCAAGACGATAAACAAAGTTCTTCAATTACTTAGCCTTATACTTTTGATTGAAGTTGCTAACAATGTGTCGTAAACAAAATATGTGGTATGATTTAAGACCTAACCACCCATTGTTTGGATTATTAACAGCAAAAACGATGCCACCATGTCGATCCAAAATCAAACAAACCTCCTCATGTGTTACAATTTCTCTTAAATTTTTCCAAAATCATCCCCATATTTCATGACACTCTTCATCTATGATGGCAAATGCGAGTGGAAGCAAATGTTTGTTAGATTCAACAGATGTTGCAATAAGTAACTTCCCTCTATACTTACCATATAGATGAGTACCATCTATTTGAATGATTGGACGAAAATTCTTAAAGGCCTCAATACATGGATCAAAAGCCCAAAAAATAGAATTTAGAATGGCATGACCTTGAACATGTGTAGTCTTTGTCTTCCACTCTACCCGTGTACCAGGATTAGTATATTTAACCATATACATCAGATTCATCCCAATCACCAAATACTTTTACCAGGGCTTTTCTCTTTTCTTCTCACACCCTCTGATAAGGAATTTGATAGCCAAATTTTTCTTTTATGTTAGCTTGTAGTTGAACAACACTTATGGAAGGATGTGCTTTTACAACTTCACAAAATTCAATGGCAATCATAGTAGAATCCAACTGCACGTGAGATTGGTTTAGTTCATAATAGAAACAAGTATGTTCACCAGCATATTGAGTGATTTCAAAAAGCCCATGTAATTTTCTTTTAATGGCTCGAAGTTGCCAATTACAACTATCCTCCCACTTTTTACATCGTACTGCCCAAATAGATAGTGTTGACTCCACAACTTCATATGGTGCATGGCACTTGATTGCAAAACCTTTTACCAAATGTTTCAAAATTTATTTGTTTTCACTAACTAGTCCCTTATATAATAAGTTGTTTTCAACAACCACGGGTGCCACGACGAGATCGTGTTCTGAAATACTATCTATGACATTCAAATCTAAGTCAGCAAATGTTTTTGAAGGGATATCATGTTCACGATCGTCAAAGTACAATTCTTCGAATTCATCATCCATTTCTGTCCTGAGTTCTTTAAATATATTACCTGCAATCAGATCATCGACATCACATATCAGAGCAACTGATTCGAGCTCAAGATTGCCATCACATGTCAAGGCAACTAATTCAGGCTCAGGATCATTATAATGACTAGGGTCAACACACTGACCAAGAGTTTCTCTCATGTTGTGCACATTCTCATCCAAATTTCTCACAATGATATATAAATGGACTATATTTGGGATCGACATCACAATAGAAAACATTAATTTCATTGCTTGGTCGTTAGGAATTACAATTGGCATAAACTTCACTGATCCTAATGGTGTTAATTCAGGATGTTTATACACTATCTCTAGTTGTTTTTCCCTTGTATCTACACAAAGTGTCATCCCAATCATTTCAATAAATTGTTCAAACACAATTCCACTATTGACATTAATCGTAAAGCCTCCACAAGCTTGTCATATCCAACTCCATCAACACCGTCAACCATACAACCATTTGTATACAAAATAAACCCTAAACACTTGTCTCCCATTTCTACGCCTAAATAAAAGATGTAATATAATCTATTAGTATCTTAAATCTCACCAAATTACTAATACTAAATTAATCTAAAAAGTTCATAAAAAAAATTCACAAAAATTGTATTCATCATATCTACAATCTTAAATCACAGCGATTCGTATCACTAAAAAGGTCACCAAATTAGGTATGATAAATTAATCTAAATTTTTTTAAAAAAAATCATAAAAATTATCTTCAACATGTGGTAAACAATCTTAAATCATAACAATTCATAAACTAATCTAAAAAAGTCACTAAATTACAAATGATAAATTAGTATAAAAAAATTTTAAAAAAAGTACTCAACAATACTAAACTGGTAAAAACACATGATAAATTATTCTAATTTTTTTTATAAAAAAATAATATTGGAAATCTTCAACAAATATTATAAAATACAAGAAAAAAAATAAAAAGATTAGAATACAAATTTTCTTGAAAAATTTTCACAGATAGAAAAAATGTCATACTAATTATAGAAAATAGCAAAAAAAACATCGATAGACATTGATAGACTGCATCTATCAGTGATAGACTTCTATCATTTCTATCACTGATAGACCTTAATAGACTTCTATCAGCGTCTATCATAACTATCTAAAAAATTTGCTATTTAAGTAAATAGTTTCCCTTATTTTTCTATTTTTAAAAATACCCCAATTTTTTTGCATAAAAAATAACAAAAAAAAAATTATTAAAAAAACAACTTACAAATTTGAGAAATAGAAGTGATTCTCACATTTTTTTTTTTTTTATTGATTTTGTGACTTTGTAGACCCAAACAGCAAAAGCAAGTGTTCTTCTCTAATGCTGACAAAAAAAATCGATTGTGGGGACCAAACTTTATGTCGGAAGTTGTGGGCCAAAGGCATTGTATTTTCTTCTAAAATACGAATAAAAAAGGGGATGTGGGGACCAAAATGTGCAGGTGATTTTATGCCGGCGAATTAGATTTGTGAAGTCGAAGAAGTAGAAACGGCGAGAGGGTTTTAAGGAGACTATCCTCGTTTTTTAAAACAACAAGGTAGGTTAAATTTTATGGCCTCGTTTTTTAAGAAGATGAGGAACTAGCAAACTTTAATACCTCGTCTTTTCAAAAGGCGATGCTCTGGACATAAATTAAATTTTCGTCTTTTAAATAGACAATGTACTGCAAAACAACTATATTTTCTAAATAAGTTTCTAAACTACAATATTTTTATAATTTTTTTAAAAATTAACAATATTAATTAAAAAAAATACTGAATGTTTGGGTCACCTTGACAACCCTGTCTTCAATTCCCTTTTAAAAAATAAAATTATTACTTGTATGGACTCTCCTCAGTCATCTATTTGTTCATCTTGTTATCTTGGTAAACATGTTAGGCTGTCTTTTGGTACATCTATTTCTTGCACTATTATGCCATTGGACATTAATCATTGTGATCTCTGGACGTCTTCTGTTTTGAGCTCTTCTGGTCACTGTTATTATATGATTTTGTCGGATGATTATTCTAATTTCTTGTGGAATTTCTATTGTCTAAGAAGTCTCAATTGTTTACTACTTTTTTAGCTTTTCGTGCTTGCATTTGAACTCATTATGAAAGTATAACATCGAAATTTTTCAGTAATTTCAATTTAACTATCTTGAATTAATTGGATGATTTTAGGAATATTATGGGTGATTTTAGGAATATTATGTTTTTAATTGAGTTATTGTGTAGAGGTAGTTCACTTTAAATTGTAAAGGATTTGAAAATTGGAATTTAATTTAAGAAAAATTGAATAAGTTATTATTAGTTTGAAACTTTTCGGTAATTTCAATTTAATTATCTTGAATTAATTGGATGATTTTAGGAATATTATGGGTGATTTTAGGAATATTATGTTTTTAATTGAGTTATTGTGTAGAGGTAGTTCACTTTAAATTGTAAAGGATTTGAAAATTGGAATTTAATTTAAGAAAAATTGAATAAGTTATTATTAGTTTGAAATTTTAAGTTGATGGATTTAATTGTGTGTGTGTGCGCGCGCGCGCGTGCATGTGTGTGTGTGTGTGGAGGGGTTTGGTGGAGAGAAATACACACACACACTTTTTCTCCTCGTGAAGGGTGCAGAAAAGGAACATTGTTCATCTTCCCTCTCTCCCTCCTTTCAAACGCTAGCCAGCTCCAACACGCCAAGTTCGCCAATCGCACGTCGTCAGCGACCTCTGCTGCCTCTCAGCCCATTCACCGTTGCCCCATTTGCCATCAAACACCGCAGATCATCAGTGTCTTTCTCTCTCTCTCGGCCTCTTATAGAAAACTCCAACGGCAACCGTCGTCAACGTCTGACAACTAGTACATAAAACTTAAACATATACACTTTTATGCACAACTTCCTTAATACCGAATAAGATGTACCTGGCGATGACGAAAAATCCATTAATGGGCCATAGGGGCATTCTGGACTTACAATGTAAGTTAGTCTACAGAACCAAAAAAACCTTGGTTTCTGATACCAACTGTAACGACCCGACTTTTTAAGATTGTGAATAGGCTGCTACTACATGCATATTAATCTTAAAACACATCTTTTACCCAATTCAAAATGAAAATAAACAATTTATTAAAAATGAACAAACTGAACAAATTCATTTGTCTTAAAGAACATAAAGCACTTTATCGGGGTCCCCCTAAAAACTTAAATTTAAAATAAGAAAAGTAATTAAAAACTCAAAACATTTGACTGCTAACAACTGTAACATAAAAAATATAAGAAACCATGTGCGGAAGCATTTAACTAGTCCCATTGGCATGGCCACAAATTCTTCTTGGCATTCGCCAGTGTGTCCTTGTCCTTACCTGAAAAACATATCATAATAAAAGATGAGTATAAAAATACTCCGTAAGTAACCCTACTACTGGGATCCGGCTACACATTTATGTCAAATAAATGCAAACATGCATGTAAGGCATGCATAAATCAACTGTTCTTGGATAGTCATCTAGTGAACTTGTTAACTCTTCCTATGATAGACATAGATGTAAATAGCATAACATAAGCATAGGTAGTGAACTCGAAGGCACAGGAACACAAACATAGGCATAGGTAGTTGTGTTTGTTGAAAGGTGTGAATCATATGCTCTATTTTGTGACAAGTTTTCCCTATTTTAGCCCAAGTATAAACTAAAAGTAAGGTATCTTGGTGAAGGAATTGAATTCCTAGCGGAAGCGATTTATCGCATTGTGGTTTCAATTACTCAATTATGAAACTTAAAGAAATAGAGAAAAAAATAATAAAATAGGATAAACTAGCATGCAATTTAAAGAAGAGAAAATTTAAAGGAAGAAGAGGTCGCTTACCCTTGATGAATGTTCTTCACAAAATCCTTCTACAAATGGATAAGGACACTACTACCAAGGAGCACTCACTATTCTCAAGATTATCAAAATCCATGGAGAGTGGTATCCATTTGTCTATTTAAAGGGAGGGATAAGAAGAAGTTATCTTTTCATTAGAGAGAAATTATGGAGAGAGTTAGTGGGGAGGATTTATTGAGAAAAAAAACTCCACACCATGTTCATAATAACGCCCAAATGGGAGTTATTATTTTCTTTAATTTAATTTAAATAAATTAATAATATAAATTAAATTAAATTATATATATATTAAATCTAGTTTAATATATAATAATAGTTAGTTACTAATTAACCAATTTCTCTCACAGAACTTATAGTTTAATATGAATCATATTCACATTATTTTTAACCTATAGTTTTATATGAATCTCATTCATATAATATTTAATATTTGAATCTTATTCAAATATTTCTCTCATGTATATTATAAAGTTTAATTTTTACATTTCATATAAAAATCTACTTTATATTATAATGTATCAATATACATTATTTAATTGTATCTCACACAATTAATTCCCTTAACTTAATTTGAACAATTCAAATTAAACCAAGACAACTGACTGTCATCTTAAACTATATGAGCTAGCAAGTGGACCTAATGGACCTATCAGTTTGAAGCTCCAATGGTACAAGATTAATTAATTAAACTCTTTAATTAAATTATTAAATGCAAGTCTGGGTATTAGGTTATGTAGACTGGCTTCCAATGTAAGTCTCGGTTGTCCCATTTGGCCATAACGGGTTCTTCGTCGCTGCCAGGTACGCAAAATGGAAAAAAAATGTATGCATGAGTATGAGTGCTTGTATGTAGGGAGGGCTATATGTGTAGGGCTCTACCTGTTCTGCTGATTACTTTTGGCTAGATTCTTTCATGTTACAGCATTCGCTAAGAACTTTTTTGGGTGGTTGTCAGGGCATGGCACCAAAAGAAAAAGGAAAGAAAAAGGTCAGAGGGGGGCTACAAGACCCACCTATACGGGGCCTTCCGCCGTCTGGAGCGCAAGACCCTGACGCCCAAGACCCCCCAGTGCTGGAGGATCCCCCGCTGCCTAGAGACCCTTCTGGGTCAGGGTGGCAACAAACGCGGACCAGGAGCCAAACAGAGGGTACGAATGTGCCATCACGCACACCGGTTCCTCCACTCACCCCGACTGAATTTTCAGCTATGGCGGCGGCAATAGGGGAAGAGTTACTGGGAAAGATGAAGGAGATGATGGATGAGCGACTGGCCAAGTTCGCCCAGTCTCAACAAGTACCAGTCCAACCAGTTCAAGCGCCACAAGGGGCAGGCCCAGCAGCAGAATGTGCAGGACCTGTCTGTTGAAGCTAAGCATCTAAGGGATTTCAGGAAGTATAACCCTCGCACCTTCGATGGGTCACTGAAGGACCCTACAAAGGCAGAAATGTGGTTGTCATCTATTGAGACAATTTTTCGTTATATGAAGTGTCTGGAGGACCAGAAATTGTAGTACGCCGTATTCATGTTGACAGAAAATGGAGAAATTTGGTGGCGTTCGGCACAAAAGACTATAGACACAAACGGAGGTCTGGCATCTTGAGAGCAATTCAAGGAACGCTTCTACGAAAAGTACTTTTCAGCGCACACCCGACATAGTAATCAAGCAGAATTCTTGAATTTGAAGCAAGGAGCCATGACGGTGGAGGAGTACGAGCAGGAATTCGATAAGTTGTCCCACTTTGCCTCAAAGCTGGTGGCCACCGAGAAGGACAGGACAAAAATGTTTATTTAGGGCTTGAGAAGCGGGATACGAGGTTTGATGCACGCAATAGAGCCCAAAACTTTTGCCGCAGTGCTTCGTGCAGCCGTGAGGATCGACGCAGATGCCAGGGACGGAGGTGAGTTTAGAAAGACGGTAGAAGTTGGGGCCTCTGTGGGGCAGAAGAGGAAAGCGCCTGAGCTGGCATAGAAGGGCCAGACCTCGGACAGACCCTTACGACACTATCAGCAATAAGCTTCTGAGGCAGGCTGGGTAGAGAGGAGTCGGCCGGTGTTTGGCACTTGTGGAAAGCGGCATTGGGGGCGATGTCTGGCTGGCTCTACAGTTTGTTTTCATTGTAGACAGGAGGGGCACTCAATTGACAGATGTCCTAACAGGAACAGATCGGGTAATAGGAGCCAATCTTCCAGTTTTAGTCAGAGGGGTTCGAGCGGACCACAGCAGCAGCAACAAGGCCGAGTGTTCACTACAACTCGGCGAGAGGCAGATAAGTCTAATTTAGTGGTGTTAGGTACACTCCCTATCTTGGGACATTATGCTTTAGCTCTATTTGATTCAGGCTCGTCGCATTCATTTATTTCATCTTTATTTGTGAGGCGAGCCATGTTAGAACTAGAACTCCTACATTATGTTTTATCAGTTTCTACTCCGTCAAGAAAACTTTTGTTAGCCAATGAGAAGGTAAAGACATGTCAGATAGTGATAGCGAAGCATTCGCTAGACGTAACCTTGATAGCATTGGACATGCGGGATTTTGATGTTATCTTAGGCATGGATTGGTTAGCCGCTAATCATGCCAGTATTGACTGTGCCCATAAGGAAGTGGTTTTAAATCCTCCCATGGGGACCACCTTCAAGTTTAAAGGGGTTGGGACCGTGGTCTTGCCGAAAGTGATTTCAGCCCTGAAAGCCCGAAAGCTACTTAACCAAGGTACCTGGAGTGTCTTGGCAAGTGTGGTTAATACTAGAGAAACTGAGGTCGCTTTGACCTCAGAGCCAGTTGTAAGAGATTATTCATACATCTTTCCAGAGGATCTTCCGGGTTTACCATCGTATCGAGAGATATACTTTGCCATCAATTTAGAACCAGACACGACTCCCATCTCAAAAGCTCCTTACAGGATGGCCCCGACAGAGTTGAAAGAGCTTAAGGTCCAGTTGCAAGAGTTGCTGGATAAGGGTTTCATACGCTCGAGCGTGTCGCCTTGGGGTGGGCCAGTGTTGTTCGTAAGGAAGAAGGATGTGTCATTGCGCTTATGCATTGATTATTGGGAGTTAAATAAAGTAACCATCAAGAACAAGTACCCTCTTCCCAGGATTGATGACCTATTTGACCAGTTACAGGGAGCTACCGTATTCTCTAAGATTGATCTTCGTTCGGGGTATCATCAGTTAAGGATTAGGGATAGTGATATTGCGAATACGGCATTCTGCTCCAGGTATGGGCATTATGAGTTCATCGTAATGTCATTTGGCCTGACCAATGCTCCTGCAGCATTCATGGACCTGATGAATAGGGTGTTCAAGGAATTTCTAGACACCTTCGTGATAGTTTTTATTGATGACATCTTGATTTATTCCAAGACAGAGGCGGAGCGTGATGAGCATTTGCGAAAGGTTTTGGAGACTCTGAGGTCGAATAAGTTGTATGCCAAGTTCTCCAGGTGCGAATTCTGGTTGCGCCAAGTGTCCTTTCTGGGGCATGTGGTGTCGAAGGAGGGAGTGTCGGTGGATCCAGCTAAGATCGAGGCAGTCCTGGGTTGGCCTTGTCCTTCGACAGTCATTGAAGTGCGCAGCTTCCTAGGCTTAGCAAGCTATTACCGTCGTTTCGTTAAGGATTTTTCCCGGATAGCCACCCCTTTACTTGTTGGGGTTCATGTTCTAAATCTCGTGATCTTGTATTTTGTAAACTTATATTGTATAAATCAAATTATTTATTTAATAAAATAATTGTTATTTTATTTGACATTTAGTTGCATTAACCCAAAAAACCAATAAACTAAGATCCTAGGTTATTAGTAGTAACTTAAACACGTATGTAGAGACACACAAGTGGATCGTGTTTAAGTGATAACCTAAACGATCTGTAGTAGATGGATAAAGCTGGGTACCTTATCCTGGTAACACTATGGATACGACCCACTTTGTGATTGTTACAAATGTTGTAAAGTGTCACAAACGTTTATATCCTAAATGTTCATGTAGAGATATGTGAGTGGGAGTATCCTATATATGTGAGACATATATAAGACCGATCCGTGAAATGATTAGTCTCCCATATTAACACCGTTACTTAATGAGACTTATATTTCACTAGGATGATCATAGGCTACTCAACCTTAATGCTGAGTCAGTTGTGAACTCTTGGTTATGAGGGCAATCCTTTGATTTGTATGGGCGAGAGTGGCTAGGTTCGCCGACTCAATAAGCCTACCCCTTTGTAGATTTGTCCAAGCAGGCAACTGGAAACTCAATTGTACAAGAAGGAATTCATGTCTTATGAATTGTCCCTTTAGAGCTGATGTCGGGTCTTGAACAATGAGGCGCCTCACCCTCTCACTGGCCAGAGAGGGGTCTAGCTCATAGTTGGACTATGACTAAATTGTTCATTAGAGGGATCAGTGGTACTTAAGAAGTTAGAGGTAACACAGGGGTAAAACGGTAATTTGACCCAGTTGTTGTTACGAGCAATTTGTTAAGGGTCGACTTGCTGTTGATTGATTATATCTGTGGACATAGAAATATATCTACAGTAAGAAGAGTGCAGCTGTCGATCTTTAGTGTAATGACCGACAGTTAATGAATGTTGATTAATTTAATTAAAGAGTTTAATTAATTAATCTCGTAGCCTTGGAGCTTCAAACTAATAGGTCCATTAGGTCCACTTGCTAGCTCATATAGGTAAGATGACAGTCAGTTGTCTTGGTTTAATTTGAGTTCTTCAAATTAAGTTAAGGGAATTAATTGTATAAGATACAATTAAATAATGTATATTGATATAATATAAAGTAGACTTTTATATCAAATGTAAAAATTAAATTTTATAATATACATGAGAGAAATATTTGAATAAGATTCAAATATTAAATATTATATGAGATTCATATAAAACTATAGGTTAAAAATAATGTGAATATGATTCATATTAAACTATAGGTTATGTGAGAGAAAATGATTAATTAGTAACTAATTATTATTATATATTAAATGAGATTTTATATATATATATATATAATTTAATTTAATTTAATTATATTATTAATTTATTTAAATTAAATTAAAGAAAATATTAACTCCCATTTTGGAGTTATTATGAATATGGTGTGGAGTTTTTTTTTCATAAATCCTCCCCTCTCCATAATTTCTCTGTAAATGAAAAGATAACTTGTTCTTCTTCCTCCCTTTAAATAGACAAATGGAGACCACTCTCCATGGATTTGATAACCTCTAGAATAGTGAGTGCTCTTTGGTGGTAGTGTCCTTATCTTTTTGTAGAAAGATTTTGTGAACAAGATTCATCAAGGGTAAGCAACTTCTTCTTCATTTTTCTTTGTCTTCTCAAAAAGCATGTTGTTTATCATGTTCTTTTCTATTTTCTTTGTTTTTTAAAATTCATAATTGAGTAATTGAAATCACAACGCGATAAATCGCTTTTGTTGGGAATTCAATTCCTTCATGACTTAGTTGACTAAGAAAGGAGCTTCGTTTGTTTGGAGTAAAGCGTGTGATGACAGTTTCTAGGACCTTAAGCAGAAGTTGGTGACATCGCCAGTTCTCATAGTGCCCGACGGTTCGGGGAGTTTCGAGATCTATAGTGATGTGTCAAAGAAAGGGATGGGGTGTGTGTTGATGCAACATGATAAGGTAGTTGCTTATGCCTCCCGCCAGTTGAAGATCCATGAACGAAACTATCCCACTCACGACCTAGAGTTAGCAGCAGTGGTTTTTGCCTTGAAGATTTGGCGCATTATTTGTATGGGGAGAAGATACAAATTTTTAAAGACCACAAGAGCTTGAAATACTTCTTCACTCAAAAAGAGTTGAATATGAGAAAATGCAGATGGCTTGAGTTGGTGAAAGATTATGACTATGAAATTATGTATCATCCAGGCAAGGCGAATGTGGTGGCAGATGCTTTAAGTAGAAAGGCAGTTCACTCAGTGGCTCTAATTACCAGGCAGGTTCAGTTGCGCCACGAGTTTGAGCGTGCAGGAATCGCAGTGGCGGTAGGGGAAGTCACTTCACAGTTGGCACAACTGACAATTCAACCAACCTTGAGGCAGAGACTTATCGATGCTCAAACAAGTGATCCGTATCTTGTGGAGAAGCTTTACTTGGTTGAGGCAGGTGAAGGAGGTGAGTTCTCAGTACCCCCAGGTGGTGGTCTTTTGTATCAAGGACGCCTATGTATACCGATAGAGGATGGCCTTATGAAGGAATTGTTGATGGAAGCTCGTAACTCACCATTTGAAGTGCATCCGGACAGCACCAAGATGTACCAAAACTTGAAACAGCACTACTGGTGGCACAATATGAAGAGAGAGATAGCGGAGTTTGTCAGTAAGTGCTTGGTGTGTCAGCAAGTGAAAGTCTCGAGGTAGAAACCGGCAGGCCTGTTGCAGTCCCTAAGCATACCTGAGTGGAAGTGGGAGAACGTGTCGATGGATTTCGTGCTGGGTTTGCCAAGAACGACCAAATGTTTTATAGTGGTATGGGTAGTTGTGGACACACTCACGAATCTAGCTCATTTCATTCCAGGGAAGCCTACCTATTCAGTGAACAAGTGGGCGCAGTTATACCTGAAGGAGGTGGTAAGGCTGCATGGGGTGCCAGTATCTATCGTGTCTAATAGGGACCCTCGCTTCAGGTCCAGTTTTTGGAAGAGTCTTCAGACAGCATTGGGTACAAGGTTAGATTTTAGCACAGCTTTCCACCCACAGTCTGACGGTCAAACAGAGTGTTTGAACTAAACTCTGAGGATATGTTACGCACATGTGTGTTGGAATTTTCGGGGAGTTGGGACTCCCATTTGCATCTTATGGAGTTTGCATATAATAATAGCTATCAGGCTACCGTCGGCATGGCGCCATTTTAGGCCCTGTATGGGAAGAATTACAGGTCCCCTGTGTACTGGGACAAGGTCAGTGAACGCAAGCTGTTGGGACCTGAATTGGTGAAACTATAAACAAGGCCATTCAGAAGATCAGGGCAAGGATGCAGACAGCCCAGAATAGACAGAAACGTTACGCCGACGTTAGGCGTAAGGATCTGGAATTTGAGGCAGGGGATAAGGTATTCCTGAAAGTGGCACCTATGAAAGGTGTTTTGAGGTTCGGGAGGAAGGAAAAACTAAGTCCCCGTTTCATTGGACCTTGTGAGGTATTGGAACGAATAGGCCCTGTGGCGGGCCGGTTAGCGCTACCGCCGTTTGTTTCTGTAGTCCATAATGTTTTTCATCTTTCGATGTTTAAAAAATATGTAGTGGATCCATCTCATGTGGTAGACTTTGAGCCATTGCGGTTGCAGAAGAACTTAAGTTACGAAGAGAAGCCAATCCAAATTCTGGCAAGAGAGGTGAAAGCCCTGCACAACAGAGAAATAGTACTAGTAAAAGTGTTGTGGCAGAATCATCAGTTCAAGGAAGCAATGTGGGAGCGAGAAGATGAGATGAGAACTCAGTACCCAGAGCTTTTTCAAGATTAAGACTTTCGATGATGATAGTTTTTCTTTTTTAGGGGGAAGAATGTAACGTTCCAAATTTTCAAGTTTTATTAATTCAATTATCTAGAATTTTGACGTTGGTTGTTATTTTCTTTTTGAGCATTTAAGATTTTATTTCAAAAATTTTGAGGAATTGGATTTAGTTTGGGAGCAAGAAAAGTGTAGGAACCATTTATATATATATGTTTATATATATATTGTTAGTTATTGTTCCTTTATTCATTTTTTCATTAGGGTTAGCGAAGGAAAAAAAAGAGGAAAAGGAAAAAAATTATTATTATTATATATATATGTTAGGTCTCGGTAAGCGTGCAAAAGAAAAAAAATCCATCTTCTTCTCTTTCGCGTGAACGACGCTGTCAGTCGCAGCCTTCCCTCGCGTTTCGCCGCTGCTCGTGGATCGTCGTCGTTTGTTCTGTTCCACCACCGTCCATGCAAGCCGAGTCGTCCATCCTCGATCCAACCGCTGGTTGCTGCTCACCGCCATTCTCGTCGCCGCTTGCCGTCCGGAAGCAGTTGAGAAGCGTCGTCGCGCATTGGGTTGAATCGCACAGCCACCGTCGCCGTTTTCGGTCGCTACCGTTGGGCGATCGGCCCGTTTGCGCCGCCTCTGATCTCGGGAGTTTCCAACAGCGTTCGTGGTGGGTTCGGGGTAAGACTGTTCTTCTATTTGGGCTCTTGTCGAATCTGTTTACCCAACGAGTTTTGGTTTTAAGCATGAGCATTGTTCACGTTGTTTTAGGTTGAGGACTTAAAAGGGTGTAGCCGTTGTCGGTTTGTTTTTTGAAGCTCGAAGCGTGGAGGTGAGTACTGGGATTATTGGAAGTTAGTGTTGGTTGGGTAGAAAACTTTCCCTTTTAACTGTAAAGTTTGGGTTGTAGGTTAGGATTGGATTTTGGAGCAAAGAGTTTGCATGGTTTCTTTACTAGTTGTGGGGGTGTAGTTTTGAGGTAAGTGATTCTATTGTTGAGGCTGACCTTCAGGCTAGATTTCAGCCATTTATGTCAGTTTTATTATATCATTGCAGCACTGATTATCCCTGAGAATTTAGCATGCATGCTTAGGTTGCTCTGTGAGTATGACTGCCCACTGAGATTTGATAATTATGTATATGTGTATGTATGTCTGAATTACATGTCAGATGCCCGTTTTGTCCCATGTTACAATACTGTGAATCGACAGGTTCACTTCCATGTGTGACGGTGTGCCATCAGGCCACTAGACATGTGTGAACCGATGGGTTCACCTCCATGTTTGTTACTGTGAGCCATCAGGCTCACCCTTTAGCTTTGACGACGTGCCTTTAGGCTACTAGACATGGTGACAGGGCGGGCAGGTTGCCCATGCACAGCAGAAATCCCGACAATGGGATTACTTACTGAGTTTTGTACTCATTCCTTTCTTTTTATGAATTTCAGGTAAGGACAAAAACGGACCGGCGGGCGACAGGAAGAATCCGTGACCACAACAGGGGCTAGTTAGGAGCTTCCGCATTTTAGTCATTCATGCCTCTTGTCTTAGATGGGCTGCGATTGTCCAGTCTTTGAGTCGTTTTCTTTTTATGATTTCATTCATTAATTTAATTATTCCTATGTTTAGGTAGGGGTACCCCGATCAAGATTTCATTTTGACCTTTTTCAGTTGATTTTGGATTTATTCAATTATTTACCGAATTATTTATTTGTTAACCTTGCCTTCAAAGTATTAGTTTTATGTTTGATTTTGCTTCCCTTTTAGGGAGGGTCTATGTATAGCCTAGACTCGTGGGCAACGTCCTGTTGGGAGTTATTAGGGGTTGGGGGTGTTACAACAAGATTAATTAATTAAACTCTTTAATTAAATTATTAACTATCGATCTCCACTAAAGACCGACAACTGCACTCTTTTTACTGTAGATATATTTATAAGATTTTCATAACTTCTTTACTAATTAATTCAAATTCAACGAATTTCTTCCTTATTTTTCTTTTTGGATTTATTTAATTTATATTTATTATCAAATTTTATTTTATCTTAATACTCAACAATTATTTAAAATCTGGTCTAGGATATACCGTATTTTGATTGCATTTTAATCTTTTTCATTATTTTATACATATTTTGATTAAATTGATTGTATATTTTTCATATTTCATTTTCACATTATATATAATTAATATATTATTATGTTAGTATATTTTTTTAAAAAAAAATTGAGATATATTCAATGATATATCATTATATCTCTACAAAAATAGTTGTTATTTACCAAGTAAGTTTTTTCTTTTGGTTTCTTTTTAATTTTATATTTTAGTGTCAAAATGGATATAATTGAGAAGATAATCAATTTAAATTTATTTGATAGGAGATTTGAAAATTTTTCATTTAAGTTGATAAAAGATTTAAAATTTGTAAATTTTAAATTTAAGAGGCAAAAGTATAAGAGTCAACCTTAATTGAAATTTTATATATATATATAATATATATATATATATATATATATATATATATATATCATTTCTTAAAAACCCAATAAATTTCAATATAATTTGAAATGTCTAATCGGCACAAAGTAAAAAATAAACAAATAAAGAAAAGAAAGAAAACCTACGAACTATAATTTCTTTCTCACTTCCCATATAGTATCAGGTTAAGGTGTGTTATTTTTGCTTTTTCTCACTTTTTTTTGTTCGTTCATAGGTCTCTAATCGGTAGCCATACAACTTCCAATCTATGATTTTCTTTTCTTTAATTGTACGTTTTTCTTCTCTATGATGTTGTCCCCCATTATTGAATGCCAACAAGATCCATCTCCTCTTTTCTTTTTCCTCTTTCAACCACAAACCACCATGCTAAATCTTGTTTTCTACTGCAACCCTCCACCAATTAGTTGCTTGCCTTAAAAATGTGTCCGACTCAATCCATTTTTGCATCAATATTTTTTTATTCCTTTTTGTGTATCTGTTTTTGCGTGTCATTAATGACCTATAGAATACTTAAATACAATGTATTTGCGTTGGTTTAGCTCTTTTTGGTATGCTGCATTAGTTATTGTGATAATTGTTTAGTTATAGTGTATTTGAAGTTTTTTGAACATTTTTGAAACTTTCCAGCTTCAACTTATGAACGTTAGGTATTTATTTGTAAGTGCAGTTAGTTTTGACAATTTGTCATTATTATTTTTAACTATTTAATTCAATTTTTCCATTTTCACAATTTTAAAAACTTTTTGCTATTTTTCCAAATGAAACCTCCAAATTTGCTATTTATCTGGTCAACTCAAATAATAATTAATTTAGTTGCAGTTAGGGGCTTACATGGGTTGGGTTGGGTTGGGTTGACGGTGTTTTTTAACCAATCTGGTTGACAACCCAAAAAACCCAAATAAAGTCTTCAACCCAACCCAACCCAACCCATATGACTTTCTAACTAAAATCTCATAAAATTCAAAGGTTAGAAACTAAATTTCTATGATATTCAAACTTTAAACAAAGACAAATATCATAACAATTCTAAAAGAAAAATATTAAAAATTCACAAATTCATCAATCTAAAGTAATCGAACTTTAAACGAAGAATATAAATATATACATGTAATTCAGGTTGGGTCGGGTCAACCTAAATTCTTTTTCCGCCATTCCATGACCCGATCCAACCCAAGAACAAAACTAACCTAACCCAATTTTTACATTTTAGGTTGGGTAGTTCAAGTTGTTCGAATTGTCGGGTTATTTTGAACACCCCTAGTTGTAGTAGAGAACATAACATAATATATATATATAGATACATACATACATACAAACATACATGCATACATATATTTCTACGTGATAATAACCTAGTTTCTATAACATGATATCAACTCATAGTTTAATTGATTTTTTAATAATAAAATGGCCTCAAGTTTATATTAATTTTCATCCTTTTAATTTCATCAAATTAAACTAATAAATATAATTGCTATAATTTTTCCAACTTTAAAAGTGTTAAAAGTATAATCCATCTGACAAGTTTTCTTTCAAAAAATATCATAAAAAAAGTATTCACAAAACATCACTAAACTTAAATTCTTGTTAAAATTTGTGAGTATTGACAATACTATTCAATATTTAATTTTTATATAACTTGAATTATTAGCAACTTTAGTAGTTAGGGAGATATTTTTACATTTTTTTTCTCTCTCTGAAAATTTTGTTGAGCAACAAAAGTGTATGTTGTGAGATTCAAGTGAAAGTGAAGTGATGAATTTTGAGAAACAAAGTCGTGGGAGTCAATAAGCATCTTGGTCTTATGAGTGTACTATTTGCAAGAGGGGCTTCAAAAATGCAAAAGCTTTAGGAGGCCATATGCACATACATAGTTATAATGAGATGGTCGAGCTCAAGCAACCAACACTAGGACCATCGTTGTTGTCATCGAACATGATCGACGTTAACAACTCGAAGATGATTCTGATCCCCACAAATTTGAGATGGGTAGTTCCCTTAACTACTACAGAAGGCCGTGGACGAGACTGAAACCGAGGTCAATGTAGTAAAAATACCACTCCAACAACATTGCAACAGATTCTGATGGATGAAGTACAAGAGCTCCCACTTTTCGTTGAGAAACCATTAAATATAAATCAAAAGCTGGAGATTCGTCAAGTTGTCCCAACGAAGATTGTGTCTGATGAGAAGATAGTACAATTGTTTCAACATGGTTATGTTGTCTTTGAGTTAGATCTTGAGCTTAGATTAGGATCTAAGACTCAAAATCCAGTTTCACAATCGACCCCAAGAACTAGATACTTCTTTTAAGTTTGTTGAAAAAATCCAGTTTCACAATCGACCCCAAGAACTAGATACTTCTTTTAACTTTGTTGAAAGTCGCTCTATATATAATAGTTTGAAACTACATATTTGTACGAACTTCATAAGGTTTAAAAATTGAAATGCAATAATATTAAATATGATTCTTATTGTTAGAGTTCTTGGTTTACAATATTTGTTTAAGAGTATTAGATATTATTTAGAATGTTACTGCATGTGTTTTTTCCTAACTACCTCTTATCTCTAGAAATGTGGATCCTGCAATATATATTTTCCTTACTGCATGTATTCTTGGAAGTTAGGGTTGCTCGTATGTGTCTGTTGTGCATATTTAAAGGCTCTAAACCTTTTGGTTTGGGTTGGCCATTTTCACGAAGAATATCGAGTATCATTGTCTTGTGAAGTGTTCTACCACAAGTGTTGTGTTGATCTTTGAAGAGGACGAAAATCGTTTTTGTTGTAAGGTTGGAGACTCTTACTCCAAGCTATTGTGTGCTGCATTAATAGACTTCTTGAGAAGGGTTTACCAGACTTAAGGGGAGCCTAAGCAAACGAGTGGAGTGGTCTTTGCTCGAGTGGAAAAGATAAAGTTCTAGCTGAGAGGGAATCTCGATCTTAGGGGGAGCCTAAGACGTTCTTCACTGATATTACTACTTAGGGGAAGCCTAAGTCATCAAGAGAGGGAATCTCATATCTAAGGGGAGCCTAGATGAAGTGTTGAGTGTTTAAGCTATACGAGAGTCACTGTAATCAAGTTGTTGTTATAGATAAGTACTTTGTTGTAATTGCTTATAATTTATATTAGTGACATTATCTTTCCTAGGCACCTTGCCCCCCGAACATAGGTGATTTTGCACCAAACTTGGTTACCAATCTTGTGTGTTCTTAGGTTTGTTGTTATTACTACTTTTATGTTATGTGATATGTTGTGACATTGTTAGTAACAGTGTCCACTGTGAATAGGTATCCTCTACGTGTGTTCTTTTTCAATTGGTATCAGAGCGAGTCATGATCAGCTTTGGTGTTGCGATCCTGCTAGTACTCTATAGAAGGAATGAAGGAAGGAGGATCTTCCACTCGTCCACCTGTGTTGGATGGGTCAAAATATGCATATTGGAAGGCAAGGATAACAATCTTTCTAAAATCCCTTGACAACAAATCCTGGAAATCTGTGATTGTTGGTAGGACTCATCCTCAAATTGCAAATGCAAATGGTGAGATGTAGCTCAAACCTAAGGTGAACTGGACAAAATCTAAAGACAAAGTTATTCTTTGAAACTCTCAGGCTCTCAATGTCATG
Organism: Lagenaria siceraria; assembly: GCA_002890555.2. Taxonomy (NCBI): domain Eukaryota; kingdom Viridiplantae; phylum Streptophyta; class Magnoliopsida; order Cucurbitales; family Cucurbitaceae; genus Lagenaria; species Lagenaria siceraria. Next base: position 13,288,839 of record CM016483.1, on the reverse strand, counting down.
TTCAATGGTGTTGACAAAAATATTTCCCGTCTGATCAACACATGTGTTTCTGCCAAAGAAGCATGGAATATTCTTATTGTTACTTATGAAGGAACTACAAAAGTCAAGATATCAAGACTTCAGTTGTTAGCCACTAAATTTGAAAATCTCAATATGCAGAAAGATGAAACCATTGTTGAGTTCAATGTGAGACTCTTGGACATAGCAAATGAATCCTTTGCTTTAGGAGAGAAGATCCCTGAAGAAAAACTAGTGAGGAAAATCCTCAAATCTCTCCTCAAGAAGTTTGATATGAAAGTCACGGCTATTGAGGAAGCTTAGGATATCTCGTCCACGAAAGTAGATGACCATTTTGGTTCTCTACTTACATTTGAAATATTTTTGAATGACAAATCTAAAAAGAAGAACAAAGGAATTGCACTGCAATCTTCTATTGAAGATCATCTGTCTAAACATGTGGAAGATTATGAGGAAAATCTTATCGATGCAATTTCTTTACTGTCGAAACAATTCTCTCATTTTTTGAAGAAGTTCGAGAAAAGACCTAGCTCGTTCTCTCCTAGGAATGCTAGAACATGTGGTAACACAGGACAAGGTGTTCATGTTACTGGGTATATAAGTTATGCACTAGTTTATTGATTTGCCACTAGTTTTAGGACAAGTGGGAGATTGTTGAGACTGGTATCTTAAATCTCTAGTTTCTCGTTGTTTGTAATTCTTGGAAATATAAATTATTGTATCAATAAAATAAAGAATTATTTTATTTGATTCTTGTTGCATTAACTCAATCCAATAAACAAGATCCATGGTTATTTCATGTAAACTTAAACATATATGTGATTGACATACAAGGTTGGATCATGTTTAAGTTATAACCAAAAAGGTCTATAGTATAGGGATAAGGTTGGGTGCCTTAACCTGGTAAGGCTACAGATACGACCTACTTTATAATTGTTACAAGAGTTGTAAAGTGTTACAAACGATGTGATCCTAATCGTTCATGTGGAGTTATGTGAGTGGTAGTATCCTATGCAAGAGTTTGTATTAGACTGGATCGCAAAATATTCAATTTCTCCTTATAACACCGTTAAATGAAGAAATTAACATTTTATAGGATAACCATAGGTGACTTGACCTTAATCTTGGGTGGGATATGAACTCCTGCTTATAAGGGCAAGCCTTTGATCTGTATGGGTGAGAGTGACTAGATTGCCGACTCAATAAGCCTACCATTTTGGGGATTTGTCTGAGTAAGGAGGTGGGAACGTATTCTCACAAGATGGAATTAACTCATTCCCATCTTTAGGGTAAGTAGATAATTATTCCCTAAAAGGTTGATTTCAGGTCTTGAACAATGAGACCTCACCCTCTCACGGACCCGAGAGGGGTTAATTTATAGTTGGACTATAAACTGTTTGTTCATTAGAGGGATCAGTGGTACTTAAGGAGTTAGATGTACTACAGGGGTAAAACGGTACTTTTACCCAGCTGTAGTTATGTGCAATTGTGAAGGGTCAACTTACTGTTGATTGGTTATATTCGTGGACACTGAAATATATCTATAGTGCAAAGAGTGCAACTGTAGGTCTTTAGTGGAGTGACCTGCAGTTAATGAATATTGATTAATTTAATAAAAGAGTTTAATTAATTAATCTCATATCATTGGAGCTTCTAATCTATAGGTCTATAAGGTCTCCTTACTAGCTCATTAACGGTTTTGATAAGAATCAATTGTTTTGGATTAATTTGAATTGTTCAAATTAAATAAGGGAATTAATTGTATATGATACAATTAAGTTAATGTATATAGATATATTATAATATAAAGTTATTTTGAATGAGATTCAAATTTAAACTGTATATGATGAGAAAGATAAAATATTTGAATAAGATTCAAATATTAATTATATGAATTAGATTCATATTAAAAACTATAGGTTAAATTTAATGTGAATATAGTTCATATTAAAACAATAGGTTATGTGAGAGTTTATTATTTGAATATGATTAAAATAAAATTAAATATATGATATTTAATTTATTAATTAATTAATCGTTAATTAAGTATTACTTAATTATATATATATACATACATACATACATATACATACACACATATATATATAAGTATGTATATATATATAAACTTAATATTATTGTTATTATTAAAATTATTTTAATATTAATAATATTATTATTAATGTAATAACTCCAAAAAGGGAGTTATTATGCATGGGAATAAGGGAGTTTTTGATAACTCCCTCCCCTCCATCTTCTCTTCTCTCACAGAGATATACCAAGAGATCACTGAGAATGTAAGAAAAAAGTCTCTCAAGTTCACTCTTTCAAGAAGAATTCAAAATTTTCTTTTACTAAAAAGAATAGAGACCTATCACTCATCTGAATTGGTTCACCCTGAGACCTAGCAAGGAAGAACTTGTGGTGGTGTCCCTGTTACTGTTCTGTGTACGTGATTTTGAAAGAAAAAAAAACTTCAAGTTTGTGATCTAGAGAAGGAAAAGGAGAAATTCACTGAAGATTGGTCTTCAAAGATTTGTGGAATTTCTTCCTCAGTTCTTCTGTAGAAAAGCATGCTAGGAGAATAATTTTGTTAATCCTATAGTTTCTGTTTCTCTGTATTTTGGTGTTTAATAATTGAATATCAATTGCACGACGTTCACGTGCTTCCGCTGGAAATTTGATTCCTTCAGTTCAAAAATCCTAACGGTTAAAAAGGGATGTTGAAAAAGTTGGTACAAGTACCTTGAATAAGGAGAAATCATTTCGGTGAAGAGAATGCGAAGGTTTTGGTCATTATCAATTGGAATGTCCGACCTTCCTGAAACGACAGAATAAGAGTTATGTCTTGACTCTCTTTGAAGAAGAGTCAGATGATGACTGTGAACCTAAAAATAATGTTAGAGCACTTGTCATTTGCATTTTTTCATACAACTCAGATGACAAACTTCCTGAATATGAGTTCTCCATCATAACTGGAGATGAAGAAGCTCTTGACTCACTATTGCAACAGCTTATCGTGATCTTTATAAGCAATGGTGTGAAGATGCTAAAGTCTTTGATACTCAAAAGGCAAGGATTGCATCTCTAGTTGTAGACAATACTAGGCTAATGTTAATCATATCTGATTTCAAAAGCAAAATCAATAAAGTCAAAGCCGAGAAAGAGTCAATGTGTAAGTCAGTAAAAATGCTAAATTCAAGAATAGATAGCCTAGAGCAAAATATCTTTGAAATTAAGCCTGCTAGAGATGTACGGGGTATTGGGTTCTCTGGATCCAAAGCAGATAGTAAAAGCCACAGTCTTGATAAAGGGAAGCATAAAATTGTGTTTGTGAAAGAGCAAAAACTCACCAAGAAGCATCAGGCTGAATACTCTAATTTCAGGTACTATCAAAGAAATCATTATCAGTTCAGAAAGCAGTGGATTTGCCACTTCTGTGGTAAAAAGGGCCATATTAGGCCTCTCTATTTCAAGTTTCATAGTTATCAAAAGCAAGAATTTGACTTAAGGCATCTTGTCCACTCACGCAACTTGAGACAAATTCCCCTAAATTCAAGTAGGTGTGGAAAGTAAAGCACCACTCAAGCCTCTGCAATGTTGTGCTCACTTCGTTTCGATCCTCAACCAAAGGTGATTGGTACTTTGACAGTGGCAGTTCGAGACACATGACTAGAGAAAAGAGTTATATTACTAATCTCAAGGATGTTAGATCAAGTCAAGTTACTTTTGGTGATGGCGCCACAAGAAAAATCATTGGCAAAGGTAGACTAAATTATCCAGAAATCTCTGTCGTTGATGATGTGATGTTGGTACAAGGACTCACAACAAATCTTATTAGTATTAGTCACATTCTGATCAAGGCTTAAATGTGAACTTTACAAGAGACAAGTGTCTTGTCATTGATAATGCTAAAGCACTTATCATGACTGGTAAGCGGTCATCTGATAATTGCTACCTATGGTCTTCTATTGATAATGATCATGTTTGTCACTTGTCTAAGCACATTGAATTCTCTCTCTAACATAAATGCTTAGGTCATGTAAGTATAAAATCTATACGAAAAGTTGTAATCAAAGATGTTGTGGTGGGTCTTCCTGCCATTTGAGGAAATGAACGAGTGATTTGTGGAGAAGGTCAGGCTGAAAAGCATATCAACGTCTCTCAAAAGAGTGTGCCAGAGACTGTTACAGATTATATACTTGAACTACTTCACTTAGATCTGATGGGTCCTATGCATGTAGAAAGCCTGGGAGGAAAACGTTATATCCTAGTCTATGTGGATGACTACTCTCGGTACATTTGGGTTTGATTCATCAAGGAAAAAGTTGATGCTTTCATTGTGTGCAGAGCTCTTTGTCTTCAACTTCAAAGAGAGAAAAGGTTTAAATGTTGTCTACATTCATAGTGATCATGGTAGAGAGTTTGAGAATAGCCAGTTTGCTGAATTTTGCTCTTCTAAAGGAATTCATCATGAGTTTTCTACCCCTATCACACCTCAGCAGAATGGTGGTGTTGAACGAAAAAAAACGTACATTACAGGAGATGGCTTGTGCTATGCTTCATGCCTATGATCTACCCTATCATTTTTTGGTTAAGCTCTCAGTACAGCCTATCACATTCATAACAAAATAGCCTTGCGTCCTAGCATTGACTGCACAAATTATGAAATTTGGAGGGGAGAAAGCCCAATGTCAAATACTTTCATATCTTGGCAATCCTTGCTACATATTGGCTTATCATGAACTAAGAAGAAAGTGGGACTCCAAGAGTGATAAAGGAATTTTTCTTGGATATCCAGCAAATAGTCATGCATACAAGGTTTATAACAAGCACACAGAGTGTGTCATGGAGTCGATTAATGTTATTATAGATGACTCCTCTGGTGGGAGGTCTTGTACCAAAACAGATGCAGATGAAAATGCAAATGTTGCTGCTGAGCCTAGTACATCAAAAACAGTTGTTCCTCAAAAGGCTCATGACAATTCTTCTGGCATTCCTATTATCAATGAACATAGTGACTTCTTTGAAAGTGAAGATGATCAGACTGCCTCAAAGAAGCCTTCAAGGAGAAGTCAGAAGAATCATCCATCTTCTAACATCATTTGTTTTACCTCCCCTATTGAAAGAAAAAGTGGACTATCTACAAATGATTGGAAACATTTGTTTTACCTCCCTTGTCAAACCAAAAAATGTTACAAAAGCCTTGAAAGATGAGTACAGGGTAAATGCTATGCAAGAAGAGTTGTTCAGTTTGAAAGAAATCAAGTCTAAATCTTGGTTCCTCGTCTTGGGACTGCTAATGTTATAGGTACAAAGTGGATCTTTAAAAATAAAATTGATGCTGACAGTGTGGCACTTGAAACAAGGCTCGCCTTGTGGCCCAAGGTTACTCTCAAATTGAGGGTATTGACTTTGATGAGACATTTGCCCCAGTGGCTCGATTGGAAGCCATAAGGCTTCTATTAGGCATGGCCTGTGTGCTGAAATTCAATCTTTATCATATAAACGTCAAAAGTGCCTTCTTAAATGAAGGGATGTATGTTGTACAGACAAAGGGCTTTGTTGACCCTGTCTGCCCATATCATATTTATAAGCTTCTAAAGGCTTTATATAGGTTAAAACAAGCACCATGTTCCTGGTATGAAAGGCTGACTGACTTCCTTCTTAGCAATGGGTATGTGAGATAAGGAGTAGATAAACGTTATTTATTATGAAAGTTCAAGGAAAGCTGGTAATTGCTCAGGTGTATGTAGATGATATAATGTTTAGAGAGATGTCACAGAATCTGGTGGATCTTTTGGTGAAACAAATGCACACTAAATTTGAGATGAGTATGGTGGGTGAATTAACCTATTTTTTGGGTTTTCAAATCAAACAACTAGATGGTAGAATTTTTCTCTCACAAAGCAGGTATGTCAAAGCCATTGTGAATAAATTTGGTCAGGAAAGTGCCAGTGTGAAGCGTACTCCAGCTCCCACGCATGTTAAATTGTCCAAATATTCTGAAGGGTCTATAGTGGATGAAAGCATTTATCAAAGTATCATTGGGAGTTTGTTGTATTTGACAGTTAGTCGTTCTAATATTGCTTTTGTTGTGGGAGTCTGTGTCAGTTATCAAGCTAGCCCAAGATTAGCCATCTTCTGAGTGCCAAACGAGTTATTAAATATATCAGTAGAACCAGTGAGTATGGTTTTCTTTATACCTTTGATACTAACATTTCTCTTGTTAGTTATTGTAATGCAGAATTGTGTATTTCTGACTATTATAGAGGCAAAGGATATTGCTGCTGGAAGTAGTTGCACTCAACTGTTATGGATGAAGCAGATGTTGTAGGAATATGGTGTTTCTCAAGGTGCAATGACTTTGTATGGTGACAACATGAGTGCCCTCAATATATCGAAGAATCCTCTTCAACATAGTAGATCAAAACACATTGACATCAGACATCATTTCATTCTGAGTTGGTGGAATCTAAACAAATTAGTTTAGAATATATTCGGACAAAGAAACAAATTGTTGATATCTTCACCAAAGCGCTTGATGTAAATAAATTTGAGGCCCTCAGAGCAACTTTGGGTTTGTGCAAACTCTTCTTATAGTAGTTAAGTAAATGGATCCAATGGGCTTTGAATCAGCTGAGGCCCACTAAAGACCAAAACAATGTGTCGTCCGATTGGGATGCTCAATGCCCTACATGCGTGAGTAAGTTGTTTATTAACTATTGTTTTCACTACAACAAATATCACATACTATAGTAGGCCAAAAACACTATCGTAAACTTTTGACAGCATTTTAAGAGACACTATCATAGACGATGTTATGGAAAGTCCTACACTTTTGATAGCGTTTTTTACCTACTATAACATGTGCTATAAAAAGTTCATTTTTTATTGCAGAATTATCATGCTATGGAAACATTTCATAGCGTTAGCAAAAAAACTATATGTTTCTCTTTCGTAACGTTTTTAATAGCATAGGAAAAACACTATCAAAACTATTTATAGTGCTTTTAATAGCATGAAAAAAATGCTAAGATAACCATATTTTAGCATTTTTAATAGCATGAAACAAGTGCTATTAAAACTTTTTTATAGCATGTAAAAAGCGCTATTGTAACCCTTTTATAGCATTTTTCTCCACGTTGTCATAGTTGTTGTGTGAATAATGGTTATGCTAAATATATGCTCAGTTGTGTGCTACTTATCATGCAAAAATATCAAGTTTTTCTCAATATCAGCCCAAGTATAAACTAATACTAAGATTTCTCGGTGAGGATCGGGGTCGAACACGGGAATCTGTAGCTAGTAAGATGAATGAAAAGTTTAACTTGTGGAAGCTTCTAAAATGTAATGAAATGTTGGTGATAAATGCTAAATAATGAAGTAAATAAAGATATACAAGTGAACTAGCAATCAGTGAGATGGTTTTGCAAACAAAGAAGTTTTAGTTTATCAAATGGAGAAAAGAGGGTTGGAGAAAACCCTTCATCAACCGGTTGGGTTCTTGCTTAGTTTCATATATCGTGCTCCTAAACTCGAGTAGTTCTTACCTCTCAGTAGATGTGTCACCTAAATCATATGTCTATAATGCATGCTTGTTTAGTTGAGCCGAAGGGGGTGTTTGGGGGGAGGAGATGAGATGAGTTGAGTTGAGATATAAACTCAACTCATCATTTGGGAGGCCAACTTCGTATGTCACCGACATTTTATATCATGTCCACCAACAGTGCACTCAGCTCACATCACTAGTGACCACCTCCGACGATCAACTTTGGCGACCACATGCGACGGTCAACTTCGGCAGCCACCTCCGACGGCCAACTTTGGCGACCACCTCCGACGACCAACTCTAACAACCATCGCATGCAGCCAACTCCGACAACATCCAACCACCACTATTGACAGCCAACTCCAGCAACCATCTCTGACAACCAACTCCGGCAACCACCACATGTGGCCAACTCCAGCAACATCCAACCACTATTGTTGACGGCCAACTCTAGTGACTTCCAATGGTGGCCACTCCACACTCCTACGACTATTATTTTAAATTATAACTACCACAAATTTGAGTTTTGTTGATACATCCTCTCTTTTAAATTATGACTACTACTCAAAACCCTCTTTGCTACAGTGTTACTCTTTTTTCACTCATCCTCTCTTTTTTTCTTTGTTACAGTGTTTACTATTTTCTACTCAAACAAAAATAGTTTACACCCCAATCACAAACTATTATAATTTAGACTATAATAGTCTGCACCCCAAACACTAACTGTTATAACCCACTGACTATAATAACTAACTTAGCGCCTTGACTTCTCCTAAATGTTTATATTAAAGTTGCCGCACATAATTGTCAATAAAAACACCTTTGTTGACACAAAAATACGTAAGTTCCATCAAAATGTTGAATTCCTAATTTTTTTTATTAGTTCATTAGTATTTTATAGTCATTCTTTATAGTAATTGAACATTCATACAATCACTTTAATCATGTAAGGAATCAAACAATTTGTATGTAAAAACACTATTGAGAAAAAATTATCAGACACATGAGTGGTTTTTATTTTAAAACGTTTTTGTCAAAAGTACTAAAATAAAAATGACTTGACTAGAAACGTCATATGCACAAATTTATAAATAGTTGCTTAAATTAAAAAAAAATTGAAATACATGATCCAAAAGTAAATCCTAAACTTCAGTTTCCAAAACTACCAACAATACATGTGTGCTTAAAAAATATGTAGAATTATAGAATAAAAAATTTTTGATAAGAAAATAAGTAGACATCAACATTAAAGAGTTACTTCCAAGCTAAGGTTCCTACCCTTGGTGAAAAATTGCAACCATTCAAGCTTCAAGATACATATTTTCATCCAAAAGTCATAATGAATCTAAAAATCCAGATTCACTCACAAATTTAATGTCCTATGTATCTAATTTAGAGCATGTTTTGGGAGTGATTTTAAAATGGTTAAAATCATTTTTGTCATTTTCAAAATCACCATAAAATATGTTTTTCATCATTCAAAAAACTAATTTTGATGATTAAAAATTACATTTAAAAGTGTGTGAAAATTAAATTAATTTTAAGTGATTAAAATGTGTTTATTAGTTATTTTAAAAATGACAAAAGTGATTTTAACGATTTTAAAATCACTCTCAAACATGTCCTTAATTTCATGTATTTATATTTATTAGGGTAGTTAAAAAGGTGTAGATGAATTTAGACAATTTGGTGAAAGGTCGTGTCCTTTTATATGCCTTTTCAATTAGTTTAAATAGGGTTGTAATTTCCACATTTTAAAAGAAGATTTTGAATTTGAATGAAATTTTCAGAGTTTAATCTCTCAAGCTTTATGCTTCCTTTGTATTTTTCTGTTAGAATGCATGTTTTAGAACTTTCAATCTAGTCTAATTAATTAGATTGTTGAAAGTTCGAAATCTTGAGGTTAGGAACAAATTCTCTTTCTTCTTGATCTTTGATCAATTCTTTCCAAGCCAAATCTGTTTAGTTTTCTTGGAGTTGTCTATCAAATTTGTTAATGGGGGTTATTTTTATTATTGTTGTGGGGTTTACTTGGAATAAGGAGAGTTCTCAAGCATAATTGAGGTAGTTCCATTTATAAGTTTCCAAACAAAAACAATCATCATAAAAATAGATTATTTATGTAAAAAAAACTGCACTAGATACCTCTGACATATGAACTCAGCACCCTAAAACAGCCAAAACACAGACATATGAACCCCACAGACATATAAACTCCACAGACAGCATATCTCCAGACAGCATATCTCAACTCAGCGCCCCAAACAGCCCCTAAGATGTTTCCTATGTCTAGGTTTAGTTCTTACTTACAAAGATAAGATCCATAGTTACTTGCTCTTTCAAGTAGTTAACTATTTGTACTTAAATCAAGTTGTCAAGTGGATTCAAGCAATGAAGAGTAAAATACATCAATGTAAAAGAACTAAAAACTAAGCTTAAGCTCTTAAAGTTGATGAATGTTTTTCACCAACCCTTCAAGTGATTTAGCTACTCATACTTGTTTGTGAAATGAACATAAAGATGGAAGGCAAGAAGTAATTCATGATGTAAGAAATATATTAATAGGAATGATGATTTAGTTCATACAAAGTACAAGGCAGCCAAATACACTTAAAAGATACAAAAGATAGAACGGAAAGTTAAAGAGATAGAGCTGGCGGCGACAGTGTCCTGCTCGCCCACAGAGATGGTGACTTATATCGTCTGCTTGCGTTGGGAAAGGAGAGACAATGGAAGTTCCACTCTCTTTCGAGGTTGAAGCTCACTGGATCTCCGATGATGATGGTAAGGGCGCACTCAGCTGTCGCCGAGAGGGGAAAGATGGAGGATGGTTGCCTGATTCCCGCTTCCGTAGCATAAAAGTATCTCTAACTATCTACATTTTTGATCTGTTGATTTAGCTGGCTTTTATAGCCTCAAAATTGTACTTTGATGTCATCAGGTAAGGCTCTAACGTAGACGATAAGGCTTTGCGTTTGTTAATCGTCATCTCTGACCAGATAGGTTGTCAGTGTTCCGCGGATCAAAGGGCCGAAAATCCTCTTTGTCTCCAGTTGTCAAGATCAGGTTTTCTGAGATTCAAGGATTTGTCTTTTAGTGTCATGCGTCTGAGGTATGCGTTTCTCGATCTTCTTCGACGCATGTGTTGAACCTTGTTTTTCTGCAAAATGGGGCGTTTAAAGAGTTAAATCATAGATTTATTCTTTCTCCATAAGAGGTATTTATCATGAAATTAAGCATAAGACGATGCATTTTTCAACATTCTTTCGCAATTATTCTAAGAAAAGAGAAGCAATAACTTGTGTTTGTACAAGTTATCAATAACCGATGTTATTGAAAGTCAAAAAACTTATTAAAGCATTTTTTCAACGTTATGGAAAATACTATGAAATTTCACTTTCAATTACAGATTTTTTACATTTTATAGCGTTGGCAAAAGTGTTATACTTTATATCCCATAATGTTTTTTATAGCACTAAAAAAATGCTTTCAAAACTTTTTTCTATGTCATTGAGAGAGATGCAATAAAAAATTTATATTGCTATAAATATTGTTTGTTGTTCACATTTGTAGCCCTTTTTCCCAAATATGATAAAAAGTTAATTTCCATTTAAATGAACATAGAATCTTCAAAGTTCTAACATATAAAAATGAAATACTACATATTAATCCCAAAAGTTAATTTAACCAACATCTCCGTGCTTAAATTACAACATATATATGAGTTAGCTCCAAATTCATACAATCCCATAGAAATTGAGTACATGTAATCAACATTTTGTAAATATATATATATATATATATATCAAAATCTTTACAACCTCTCAATTAAACCAGTTTATCAAATAGTCACTAACTCACAAGTGTAAAGCATTTTTTTTTAAAAAAAACATGGCTTCCATAAATACATTTTCTTTCATTAAACCTCTATCGCCTGGTACCCTACATAACCTTAGTTGGTGCGGAGAATCCTCAACGCACACAACGTCGAAAACCATAATCAAGATCGTATGTGCACATAGACCGACAATTCATGGATGCGCTAGTACCGTCTCATAAGTACTTAGGTACTTAATCTGGGCCACCCTGATACCTTCTCAAACAGTCCTTCAGTACCGGGGCGCCTGGTTTTGATACCTTCTCAAACAGTCCTTCAGTACCAAAACCATAAAATGTTGCAATCCATGACTGTCCCGATACTGACTCATAAATCATCCTTCCTTTTCAAACATAACAGGAATCAAGTTTCCAGTAACATTCATGCAGCAAGTAACATTTCAATACATAATACACTTCCTAGTAAACTCAGTTCACAAACCATATATTCCAAGTACATTCTAACGTTTATCAATACAGTTGAGAAAACATGTAAAATAACATTTCCAGAATATATGTTTTTCAACATAAAATATCAAGCTTCCAAACATTCTTTGTAAAACATATTAGAAAACGTTTCTGTTACTCACAGTCTAAGTTTGATTCCCTGGGTCTATGAGCTTCACCAATCTCAGTTTGACCTGAAAATTAGACCCACACCTCTATTGACTTCCCAAACGATCAAACTACTCACAAGTACTTATACGCAGTTCATAAGTTAACCAAAATTTCTTTTTCAACCCCAAAAATACCAACATAAGCTTTAAAAAAAATAATCAAAATAGAGCCAAAAAGTACCACAATTACTAAATGGCTTAAATTTAGTTTAATGAGTGTGCTTTGGTCAAGAACGGATGTGTTTGAGGGGCTGTCACACACATAAGACATTAACTTCAGGTCTTGAAAATTTCCAGATTTTACCATAACTTTAAATGACCATAACTTCTTCAATTCTTAACCAAATCGAGTGAATTTAGTGGTAAAACCTTCATTATTAAGTCCTCTATAATTACCATCAGAGTGAAAGACCTAAAAATGCATGGTTTTCCCATAAAAATGCCCTATAACAGAACTCGTTCCAGAATCGTGCTTCTCCTGCTATACTTTTTTCCAGATTTTCAGCCAAACATTCAAAAATTCATAACTCATTCAATACTTAACCAAATTGAGTGAAATTTATGTCAAGCTCTTTATTTTAAAATGTTCTACAACTCACATGAGGATAGAAAAACCTAAAAACCACTGGAGTGACCAGAAATAACCTCGAATCAGAAGGTATTTCACTGTACGTTCTCTGCACCCTCCTTCTGTTCCACCTGAAAAATCATTCATTTCCCTTCGTTTTAAGGTTATACATCCTTCATAAAAGTTGTTAGAAATCGAAATATCTAACTAACCTTACTAATGTCAGCTTCTAATTCCTCCTAGATAGCTCAAACCGCGTCAAAAACCAGAGGTCTCTGCAATCTGTCGCGAAATTCAAACCAGTTACTTCCCTCAACCTTTTCACCCGTTTCCAAACAGAAGTAGCTCAATAATTCTTCATGAAAGTTGTTAATACAAGAGTTAACTTACTAACCTCAAAATTTTAGCCTCAGATTCAACCGCTTCAGCTCAGAATCCTTCAAACACTTCAAGTTGCTCGGTTTTTCCCTCTGCTTCAGACCACAACCCACTTTTCTTCCACTTCCAGCTTCAACTCCGGCCAAAACTCACCTCAAAACCCTTTGAAATCCTCTTCTCCGGCCAAAGCTTATAGATTTCGGTGACTTTCCCCTTGAAGACGAAGAAAAAATGAGAGAATAACCCAATTTCCTTTTCCCTTCTCTTTTATTCCCCCCACCGACTCACATTTCCTTTTCTTTTTTTTTCTTTTTTTTTTTCTTTTTCTATCTAATAACCATAATAATAATAATAATAATAATAATAATAATAATAATCCTTAATTATCACTTAACCACCCTCAATTTAATTTTCACACATAATTCCATGAACCTTTCTTCCTTCATTTGGTATTTAATCCTTATTTCCTAGTTCTTTTTCTTTAATCTTAATAAAATGGAAAGAGTATTAAAGATTGAGGGCTTACATGCCGCCACTTCATTCACCTAATAAAAATAAAAACATCATGATTTTTAGCTCATTTAATACATCAACTAACAAAACATATTAATAGTATTATTCACATAAAATACTTCAACGATGCAAGTTGACAAAAAAATTTGCTTACATATTTTGACTTTATCAACCAGCCAAGCAGTAGTGGCGTGCCTAATGCATCATCAATGACAACCATGTCAGAAGTATGGCTCTATAAAAATGTTTCAGGCTTCCTTACTGTATCAACCCACACAAGCACCGCATTTGGACCAAGAGGAATATGATGAACCAATGTTTTTGGATCATTAGAAGACTATCTTCCTTCAGCAATTACTTCTCCAAAGCTAGACCAATCTAGAAGCATGCACTTATGGGGGGGCATTGATTGTAACATTCTTTTCCAATATAAAAAAGTAAAATGTCAAACAATAGTAATTTTGAATACAATATGAATAGAAACATTAAGTATATATAGTGTTGAAGATAAATTTACTAGTGGAGAATTGGTAATTGGATTCAAAACATGTGTTGGAGTTATTGCAGTAGTGACATTATTAGAATTTTGTTCGTCCAACTTTACCTTATATATATAGAGAGAGCGCATTAACATTTAGAGTTTAAAACAATAATTTTAAATAATTAAAAAAGAGTTAATAATAACATTACATTCTCTTTTAGTAAAGAAGATACCACCGTCTTCAACTCAACCACAACGGACTCTAGCTGACTGCACTTGTTTTCAAGAGATGCAATAGTCTTGTCTTTTTTAGTTGATATGGATAACATTGACCTAGTCACCCCAAATCCTAATCCTCTTATATGACCAGGATCAGGACTCAAAACTTTACTAATTGCATCATCAACCACATTAGTCAAATGAGACATTGCTTCTTCCTGATTAGTACTTTGTTCAATATGCTCCTACAAAGTTAAGAGAGTCTTAACAAATATAATATGACACAACCAAAAACCTTACTCCTAAAACGAGAAGAGGGAGGCAAGAAGTTCAACATTGTGCATAACTTATAGTCAATGGAGATAACTTATAGTCAATGGAGCTAACAACCCAAGAGTCTCAATCCTATAATCAGAACAACAAATTTCTCATTTGGGAGGGTGGGGGTGGGGGGACTAATAAAGTTAGACTATGTACAATGTTTATAATGTACATACCAAAGTATCGACTACTTAAGTTAATGGGTTGTCCATCTTTCTTCAAGTGCGCCTTTTCTCAAACCATTACTCGTGTAATTGTAGTTGAAGAACAAGAATGATACTTCTACATGGTTAAGCAATAACAAATTAGCCTATTATTTATTGAATTAAATCATAACAATATTATTATGAAGAATTATACCATTTCCTCCATATAACCTTTCCGACTACAAGCGTGAGGAAGTTGTCTTTTTTTATTTATTTAAGTTTCTCACTTTTTGCCTAAGAAATTATGCCCAACAAAGTATTTAAATACATGCGTGAAGTTTGAACTTTTTTCCAGACCTCAAACATTAAGTAATATAAAACATTATCATTTTACCCAACAACTATATATCACATACCTTAAATTTTGTCCTTGTATTTTTCTTTAACCCTACAAGAAATTTGGCCTTTTACGTCGGTTGAAAAAACTAAAACGGATGTATAATGTCAGCTTTTTTTAATGTCAGTTTTAAATCGACATTAAAAATATATTTTAATTAGGCTACAATGTCGATTTAGAAACGACATTGTAGATACCCATTTATTTTTTCTTTTTAGTAAAATATCATCTTTTTCATTTCTCTAAACTTTCTTCTCTCTCCTTTTTCACTTCTCTCTTCCAAACCCTCTTACTTTGGATTTCACCTTCCATTTCACCATTCACCTTACATTTTCTCCTTTCTCACTTTTCTCTTCCGTTCGTCAGCTCGTGGGTGAGAAGATCATCTGTGGGTCATTTGTTCGTTAGTGAGAGAGTGGTCTGTTTGCCGTCCGATCGTGGGTGAGAGCGTCATCCGTTCGTGGTCCGTGGGTCTTCCGTTCGTGGTCTGTGGGTCATCCATTGTGGTTCTGGGTCGTTCGTGGGTCGTCTGTAGGTCGTTTGTGAAAGGACCCTTCATCATCCTTTAACGGTCATTTGTGCTCCGCTCGTGGTGGAAGTTTCAGATCTGCTCTGCTATGGATCGTGGGCATCAGATCTGTATTGGGTTTTTCAAATCTAGTCATCCATTCGTCGGATCTGCTGTGGGTTTTTCAGATTCGGTCATCAGTGTGGTGATTCAGTTTCATTAGCCAAATTCGGTGCTCGCCAGCATTGTGCATTTGTCAGATCTGTCGGTCTCTGCTCAATCCATTCCAATCTTAAAGCTTCGGGTCAGATCCGTTCAAGATTGTGGGTTGCTCAAGTTGTTCGTTTGTTCCAAAGGTAAAATTTTCTTTTGATATTTATTTTTAATTTAGTAATTTAAAGTTATTTCATTCATTTTTTTATTATAATTAAGTTTCCTGAGATTTTGAAATGTTGAAATGAAAATTAGTTCAAGAATATGTGCTTGTTGAAAACTCTCATGGAGTTAGGAGTATTTTAGAGAGATAAAGAGAACTAGAGAGTGATGGAGAAATCTTGGGGAGAATTTGATTTATGAGAAATTGAAAAAAGAAATGAGAGATTAAAGAAAGATTGGGGGGAATTTGATTTAAGGGAAATATGTTGGAGATTTTGAGGAGATTTTATAAAGATATAATTAATTACACATTGAGCTAAAAGAAATGTTGCAAAGAGAACTAAATTAATGCAAGAGAGAAAATTAAATATTGAAAAGAAAAAAGATATTTGATGAGTGATTTGAGGGATTTGGAGATTTTTAAAAAAAAGGAGGGAAAGAAAGAATTTCATTGATTGAAAAAGGAGAAGAAGAAATAAAGTTGTTTGAGAAATTCGAAAATATATGGAGAAGAGGAGAGAGATTTAGGGAGATGTGAGGAACATAGTAAAGGGCTAATGAGACTTTTTTTCCAATGAAATTTGAGGGGTTGAAGAGAGAAATAAAAAGAGTGATATTAAAGATAGATAATGTGTTTTGAAAATCAAAATTTTGGAGGGAGCGAAAAGGCATAGCTAATGAATGGAGAGAGAGAGATGAGATTTGATTTGATTTTATGGGGAGAAGAGAAATAATTAGAGAAAGGACATGATATTTGATTTTTTATATGCTACAATTTAATAAATGATGTAAACTTATATATTGTGTTTATCTTTCTTTCTTTTTGTAGTTCAATACAAAAAGTGCATATACCCAAGAAGAGATTGATGAGATTCGAACACAATGGACAAGTTTTGTTGAACAATTTGTGTAAGGTTGAACTTATTAGTTTTTTGTGTTAATTTAGATATTGATTGTAGTTTGTGGAGGGACAAGTGGTTGTCCATATATTATAAAAGTGCTTGGGTATTGCTGCTTGTAGCTTTTTGAGGGACAGAAGGTCCCATAGGTAATATAGAGAAGTGTTGAATCTTGACGAGTTTTGAGTAAAATATGAAAGTTTAGAATGGATCGGAAGTACTAATTGTTGTTTGTGGATGAACAAAATATTATCTAACCATGGTCTTTTTGTTGGAAGAATTGTGTATAATTTCTTTGTTTATGGGTATTTGGTGTAAGTACTCATGGAAGTACTAATTGTTGTTTGTGAAGGAACAAATGATTATCAATATTATGGAAGTGTTTGGTATTTCTGATTGTAGTTTTGGAGGGGCGGGTGAATATGATATTTTTTATTGCAATTATTCTATGGAAGTGTGTATTGTTGTGTCTATTATTATATTTTAGGTTTGGGTTCTGTGCATTTATAGGTGGAAGAGAAATATTGTTGGCTTGTCATGCAGAACAGCAAACATGCATATATTATAGCACGCATGCGTTATGACAAACAATTTTTTTTTATATTTTTTAATCAAATACAATGATGGACATTTTCTGACACAAAATGTGACAATTTGATGTTGATTTTTAATTATTTGACTGACATTAAAAATGGATTCTACTTGTTATAAAATGAGGCACTAAAAAAATATCAAAAATTTATTTTTAAAAAATTGGTAAATAACCGAAATTGAAGATGGAGTACAATGTCAGTTTTTAACTGACATTGAAAATGATGTACAATGTCGGTTTTCAAACGACATTAAAGATAATTAGCATTGAAATTTTAGTCATTTATAATGTCGGTTTAAAATTAACATAAAAAACAACCGACATCAAAGGTCTTTTAGAACACGATCTTCAATGTCGGTTGCCAACCGACATTGTACCCATATAATATCTGTTTTAAACGTACATTAAAGCCTAGTTTTGTACTAGTATAACAAAGTCCATCAAATCATGTATTGAGGAAATATTATCTGGCAACTCCTCATCATTTAAAGCATTTCGAATTTGACTCATCAAACAAGACTTGCTTGCCCTCCACAACCCACCCATTTTCTTAAAGTAGTATTTTTTCTGCCACTCTTGATCAACATTATATCGTGCCTAAAAAATAAAACATACAAGAAAGAAACTTAATGGTAATAATAAAATCATTTACATACTAAACCATAACATGAAACTTACATACCTTAATAGAATGTCATAGACTTCCTTTTGCCTTGTTAAAGCCTTCTTCCAAGTGTTCACATCTACTGGCACTACTTCTCTAACAAGTGAAAACAAAAACGAAGTCAATCCAACAGATGTTTCCCCAATAGGTTGTTCATACCCACTATAGCATACATTTAATTTCAACTCTGGCTCCACTGCTATTGTTTTCATTTTTGTGAGTCCTCTTGTTTTTTTTAGTTTAGATTTGTCCATAGGAGATTCAACAACATTTTTTACATTGTCCACAATAGTAGTTTGATCTTGTTTAGTGGTTGTCAACCTACAAATTAATGCTCTTGTCTGAGTAGCAGGAGAATCTAATGGATTAATTTGTGATTTGATGAAAGATTTTTCCTTTCCTTTAGACTTAGGACGAACGGTTTCATTGTCATGTGGGGGGGGGGGGGAGGGGGAGGAGTAATGGTAGAAGAATCCCTATTTCTAAACTCAACATTTTTTGGCGTCTCACCGGCTTCTTTCCCAAAACTAGACTCAACATTCTCTAGTTCATTCACTATCTTTTATTTAACAAACTTTGTAGGATAGAGTAATGGTTGCTCATCTTCACTAGTGTCGTCATCAGTCATTTGGGTCGTTAGATTCATACTGAATGATTTTGCAAATCTCCACGATATTTTCTCCATAGTGCGATCAGATAATGTCGTTCAATTGTATGTTAGGGTACACTACAAGGTTTTCTACATTTTTTTTTTGTTTGCCACAACTTTCTCTTTAAGAAAATCCTAAAACAAAACAATGAAATAACATTATACATTAATCTTTTTTCCTAAAAGAAGAAAAAGAGAAATCTTTGAAAGACAACTTACCGACACATTTGTCTTTAGTGCTGTAAATCGAAAATTGTTGGCCAACTTGAAATTTAAAAAAAAAAAACACTAAATTGCATAGTAACAGTCTTAGTCAGCATAAAAGTAATATTCATATTTATGATATCAATATTTAGGCAAATGTCAACAAGTATGTCCATATGTTAATACAAATTCACATACATGGCCACAGATAATTTTATGTTAGTACAAATTCACAAAATGACCATGATTATTATATTGATTCATACAACAAAAAATGCCTACAAATTAATGCTATGTTAGTGTAAATCCAAAAATCAATAATCAAAAGTCCTATATATAATTAGTGCATACTCCAAAAATATCCACTAATAATATGTTATCATGGCCAATATGCCTTCAAAATCATCTCGTGCATAGTTATAACGTTCAAACTCCTCATCAATTTCAGCAAGCGTTATGAATGAGTTTTCACCCTCAAACTTTGTATTCACATCCTCTTCATACTTTTCTAATTCATGAAATCCTCTAGGGGTGCTTTTAATAAAACATACCTGTAGACACCGCATTTGGTCGAGCTTATTTTTAATTTGTTTAATTTTATTTTTATTTTTTATATTTATTAATTATTAATCGAGTTTTGAAATTTAATGAAAATTGAGATTTTAATTGAGTTTTAAAAAGGTATAAAAGGGGAATAAAAATAAATATTTTTCAAAAAAGATTTTTTTTAATAAATTTTAATTGAGTTAAAAAAAGTACAAAAGGGAATATAAAATAAATAATTTTCAAAAAGTGTTTTGTTAATAAATTTGATTGAATTATTAAAAAAATGAATTTAAAAAAAGAAAAAGATTTGATTTAAAATTAATTAAATATTAAATCCATTTTTAAAGGAATAAATTTTCTCATTATTCAACGCTCACTCCCCCTTCTCTCTAACCTTTTTATTTTACCGTTAAAGCTATTTTTAAACTTTAATCCCTAAAAAGGAGGGAATGAGAAGTAAAAAAGGGGAGGGAATGAGAAGTAAAAAAGGGAGGCAGTGAATGAGAAGTAAAAACAAGAATTTGAAGAAGGGGAGAGGTGAAGAAAGATTGAAAAGTAGGGAGAATAGAGGAAACATTTGAGTAGAGAAAGGAGAAGAAATTTTAGTTGAGAAAGAAAATAAAGAACAGGGTGTAAAAAAGGGTAGGGAGAAGACCTAAACGGCCACCCTCCGACGAACCTCCGTGGACATTCTCCGGTGAACCTCCGGCGACCGGCGGCGAATCCATTAGTAAAAAAAATAAAGTAATTGAAGGAGAAGTTGAGATTGAAGAAAGAAAGAGGTGAAGGAAGAAGAAGAGATTGGAGAAGGAAGAGAAAGGGGAAGAGAAAAGAGAAGCTAGAAAAGAAGTTTGGTAAAGTTGGTGGGCCCCACCACTTATTCATTTTATTATTTATTCTACCAACACTCTTTTCCATCCTTTTAAAGTTTAATTTGATATTATTTTGAAATTCTTATTTATTAATTAGCTTAAATGAGTTTTTTTTCAAATGAATTTTCAAATTGATTCTAATGTTCTTTTAAAAAAATCACAATTGGTTTTAATTACAATTTTTAAGTAAAGGTTCAATTTAGTTTTGCAAATAAATTATTTTCTAATTTAAAACTTCTAAATAAAATTGAATTTAGTTTAACTCTAATACACGTTTTTTAGATTTTATTTTGATCTCAATTTGGAGTCTGAAAAAGAATCCTAATATCGATTTGGTGTCAATCCCTTCATTAAAAGGAATTTCAAATCATTTCAATTATGAATTTCTTAAATAACATCTCAATTTCAATTTAAATTTAAAATTTTTATAAGTGGATTTTAACTTGGTTTTAATTCAAAGTTTTCAATTGAATTTCCATTTCATTCAAATTTGGATGTTCTAAATAAAATTTTAATTTGGCTTTCACTCACTTTGATTTAAATGAATTTTCAATCCTTTCAATTTGGAATTTCTAAAATCATATCAATTCCAACTCTATTTTAATATTGTCATAAATCGATTTCAACTTGATTCTAATTCCCATTTGTCAATTGAATTTTAATTTCATTCAAGTTTAATTTCCAAAATATTTCAAATTTGTTTTAATTTGAATTCTCTAAATAAATTCAATCTGATTATGAATTTTTAAATTATTAGTTTGGAGTTTCTAAAAACACTTCAATATCAACTTTAATTTGATTTTTCATAAATAATTTATAACTTGATTTTAATTTAAATCTTCAAATGAATTTCAATTCCATTCATATTTTAATGCTTTAAATAAAATGTCAATTTGGTTTTCACCTTGATTTATAAAATGAATTTTAATCATTCTTTGAAGGGCTTACTTACCTCGCTCATAAGGATTGATTCATATTTTAAGTAAAATATGAGTTGATCCACATGAGACATTACTTCAATTATCATGTTAATCCTATAACGGAGTTGATGTTATCAAGTGTTTCAAATTCTTGAGGTTAACATTTTCTCTAATTAGAAATTCCAAATATTAACATGATAATAAATTGATGGATGTTGGTCCGCTCACAAAATGCGACTCTACTTTATTTTTAATGTTAGAGTATAATTTAGTGAGACATTGTCTAAATTAAATTTTGATATTTAAGTATTATTTAATTATTTTTTTATTGGACTTTTCAAATAGAATAAAGTTTGATAATGAATTTTAAATAAATTGACTCTAACAATAGTTCTGTCTAGGCTGAGGTACTTAAGTTACCGTGAGGGAACACCTCTACCTGGGAACTATTCAATTAGTTATATTTATTTAATTCATTAACTTTTTTTTAACAAATATTTTGTAATAAAATAATTTTCTTTTCTTGAATAAGGACCATCTTTAATAAAATAATTTGGATAACAAAAATAACGTTTTCAAACGGGTGTTGTAGGGTGCTAATACCTTCCCTACACTCAACGACTCTCGAGCCTATCTTTGGAAAAGTAGACCGTTTTTTATTTTTATTCATTTTAAAATGGGTGACCAATCACACCCCAAAATGGTTGGTGGCGACTCCAAATCTTTCACCTCGAAAGAGACCCCATAGGGAAGGACGTTGGCCGCTCCGCATCGCGATGACGTTGCGACAATTCGGACTGTCATGTTCTCTTGCATAAAATACTTGTTTTGCTTGTGATGCAAGAATATATGGCTCTCTCTCAAATTGACTTTGATTTTGATGTAAGTTAACAAGTGTAAATCCATCTTTAACTTTGACATCATTATAAACATATGTCCACTCACACTTGAACAATGGGATTCGATGGATGTAGTAATCTAATAATACTATCTCAGCTAAGACTCCATAATATGTAACCACATTAACAACTGGAGCTCCATCTTGAGCACCTGATCTACAAGTAGTCGCATCGATAGAAATACCACTATTTTGAGTTGTCCTTTCTACATTTTTTATATGGAACCTGTGGCCATTTATAATGTACCCTGAATATGACATTGCAATCTTGTGAGGTCGATTTGCAAGCCATTTTAGTAAATCTGACTTGTTTGTGTTAGAAGAATCTAGTGAAATCTGTTCAATTAAATAGAAGACATACTTTAGATTAATTAGTGATGCATATTATTCATGTAAGTGCATGTATAAAATTATCACCTTGTCTTTCAACCAATGTGAAAATTGTTCAGAGTGAATCTTCATTAAAAGACTATTGTCACTTGCAAATCTTCTATTTGAGAGCAACAACTCATTTTTATGCATCATGAATAATTGATGAATCATGAATAACATTTTGACACTTAATTTGTTAAAAATGTGCATGCGGTCAAATAAAGTACTCACTCTATATATAGTTCTACCTCAACAGTGTTAAACAACACATATTGATGTGCTAGTTTGAGTATGTCATCGGATAATGTAATAGACTATCCAGATGACATGGGACAACCTTCAAGAATAACATCATTGTTGAACTCCTCATTTCGAGCATCTTTGGTATCAAATCCAATTGTTGAATCTTGAATAACATTCTTATAAAAGTGAATGCATTCGCCAGCTAAATAACGTTCTACAATGCACCCTTCCAGTCGTGATTGATTCTTGACATACTCTTTTAAGATTTTCATGTATCTATAGGCATCATAACCATTCGTAAGATTCTTAATAATTTAATCTAATTATTGCTGAAAGTATATACTATGATAAATGAGATACCTTTCAAATGGGTACATCCAATGAAATTGAACTAGTCCACATAAGCGAACTTCACGCCCCAAATGAACAATTAAATGTGTCATAATGTCAAAGAAATAATGAGGAAAAATCTCTCAAATAGGCACAATATATCAATTACTTCTTTCTCAATTTCCAACATGTTTTCTTAATCAATTACACGTTGGCAAATTTTATTAAAAAATGTGCATATTCGTGTTATTGAATGTCTTGGGCCCTTTGAAAGCATTCCTCTAATGAAAACGAGTAAAAGTTATTGCATTTAACATGATAATCATGAGACTTTAAACCCATTATCTTGCATTCTTCCAAAGAAACACAATTTGAAATATTTGAATTGTAACCATTAGGTAACTTCAAATCATACAATCTCTTACAAAATAATCGCTTTTCGAATCTTGATAAAGTATGTGGAGCTAGAGGAAGGTAAACTTGACCTGCACGCTCTTTTAGGTGTAGATCATGTCATATATTCATGTCTTGTAAATCTTTACGATCATTGTGTCCATCTTTTGACTTCCTATTAATGTCTAACAATGTGCCTACGATGCTCTCACACACATTCTTCTCAACATGCATGACATCCAAATTATGTTTTAATACAAGTTCCTACATTGATGTAAAAACTTATCAATTTTCAACATAATGTATGTCTTTAGGCCAAATCAATCGAATGACAATAGTGAAAAGTTGTGTACCTTCCAATATGGCAAGTCAAAAAAGATTGATCGTTTTTCTCCATTTCATTTGTCCCATTATGATTCTTTCTCTTTTTCTTCTCAAATTTTCTCCAACAGTTTTGACAATCCTTTAGTTGAGCATAGATTGCATTTCCATTCACGACTCTAGGACCTTGTTGTTTTTCAACTTTACCATCGAACCACGACTTCTTCCTTCTATATGGATGTGATGGAGGTAAAAATCGTCTATGACCCATATATGCCAATTTCTTACTAAGATATAACCATTGGGCAATTGTGTGCTTCCCACAAATAGGACAACCATTTTTTCTTTTGTTGTGCAGCTAGCAAGATTTCTATAGGCAGAAAAATCATTAATTGTTCACATAAGCAGAGCTCTCAAATTAAAATTTGATTTGCTTACTGCATCATGAACTTCCACCACATTCCACAAATCTTTCAGGTCATCAATTAATGGTTGTAAATAAATGTCAATATCATTACCTGATTGTTTAAGACCAGGAATCGATAATGTCAACATTATATTTTCTTTCACCATACACAGCCATGGAGGTAGATTGTATGTCACAAGAATGACTGGCCAACAACTATATTTACTATTAAAGTTAGAAAATGGGTTAAAACCTAAAAAGTTCCTAAAATCGACTTTGACTCTCAAAATTGACCAAAAAGATTCTAAAAAGTGTGTAACTAACACTTTAGCACAAATAATAAAGCCAACATTAAGATTATACTTTCTAAGCAAACAAACAACAAATATATAAACAATCCACATTCACATTCTATGGTCACACAATGTTTAAAAGTAAATTAATAATCCATAACTACAATTCCTATACAATAGCTAACTCACAAACAAATGCAAATACGTGCTTCAATTTGAACTGCACTCAATTTATGCAGAAACACCAATAGACTTTCTAAGCTTGTATCCCTTGCCAATGACATGAGAGCCAAATTATAGTCACACAGCAAGAACAACTTGAAAATTACCAATTAAGATAACAATTTATCTAAGTTATTAAAATAAGAACTGAACCAGGATGATCAATAAGCTTATCATCTTGAAGATCTAGCTCATGAAAAATCAAAATCAGTGATTGTAGCCACCAATTTTTGTCCGATTTAACTTTGTTACTTATTAGAGTTAATTTCAAATTTACTACTAGTTTTCAAAGATAAAACAAACAAAAGATAAATAATTGTTTTTAGTAAATAACATTTAAATCTTTGTTTTATGTTTTCATTAATTAAAATAAAATAAAATGTTTATTTTGGAAGGAGGATAAAGTTTTGAATATTCAAAATCTTTTATGGAAAACTTATATCTAATCAAATTTAAAAGGATTTAATTATGTCAAAATATTTTTTTCAAATCAATTAAATAATCTTCCATCAATTTTATTATTTATTCTCATTTTAAATTTGATTTTGTTATAGGTAATTTTGGATCAAGGGCAAAAGTGACATAACGGGAAAGAGGGAGCGGCTCAAGCTACTAAGGACAAGCAAAGGAGTGGTCCGAAGCAAATCCAGCCCGGTTGGCCTCAATACCGAGGCCGAGCTCATCTATTTGGGTGCGCGGGCCCAACTAAGACATATATGGACTTTTAAAAAAAGATCATAAAAGACCAAGTCCAAAATGGCCATACGAGGGTCGGCCTTGGGTCTAAGGCTGACCCTCAATGTTAAAACTGCAGCCAATGCTGAAACTGTAAAAGGAGAGAAGACTGAGAGGACTTAAGGGAAGTCCTAAAAGGAAAAAGAAATGATCGACGACCTATATATAGAGAGAAAGCAAACAAATAAGGTAAGTGAATTTCCAGCTAAGAATTCTATTAGCATTAAACCTCTCTTATGACTTAGGCATCGATGTGTACGGCCTACGCTACATCGGTGTGCAGTTTATTTCTTTTGGTTTGCAGGTAGACGCTTTCTCTAAAATACAAATTTACTTGGCACTACCTTGAGGTCAGCACAATTTACCTGACCTAAATCTAGTATCAACGTTTGGCATCGTCTGTGGGGAAGAGTATTCACTTGTAAATCAAAAGAAAAAAACCACAAATCTTGAGAAAATGAGTTGGGACTTTAAGAACATTAATATGGATAAAGAAGATTCAGAACGAGACTACTACTGTAGGTGGTTCTGCAAGGTTGAGGCTCTTCAACCTCAGCCAAAGGGAAGACAACCATGCCAAGACGAAACAGAACAAATGATTGAAGCCCTGGAAAATGGAATAGGCGAATCAGATCCCCATGACTCAAAATCAAAAGAACCAGGAGTTTTTAGTTTACAAGTTGAAGCAAAGAACAGAAAGAAAGATGCTGGAAGTAAGGCCGAGGTCAAGGTTAGGGTCTACGCCAAGGTTGAGGTCGGGGTTGAGGTCGAGGTTGAGGCCAGGGTCGAGACCGAGGCTGAGGTTGGGGCCGAAGAGATGGACAATAGAAGGAATGGGCAAATCAGGTCCCCGTTATCTGAAACTAAAATAACCAAGAGTTTTAAAGCTACAAGTTGAAACAATAGACAGAAAAGAAGATGTCGGAACCAAGGCTGAGGCTGAGGCCGAGCCTCCAACAATAAGCTTGCCAGAGACGAACTTGCACAGTTGGATCGAGGAAAGATGAGGTAAAGCAAAAACAGAGTAAGAGACCAACTAAGGGAACATGACACAAGGCAAAAAGGCGAAGGATAGAGGAACAAGATCCGCAATGGTTCAGCAACGGTGCTCAGCCCCAAGGCTGAGGCCGGACCTTGTTAAACACATAATGAGGCATGCTTTATGCATGCCTCGACCCAAAGTAACATTCTAGGCTTGAGATATGGCCTAATGGTGACGCTCGACCTCAGCCAAAGGCTGAGGCCGACCTTAGCCAAATACGAAGATGGACACGCTCCTTTGCCCAGAAGGTTATCTACTAATTCTAAAGCAACTTGGAAACCCTAGAGAGTACCCTATATCAACTTTCTCTATAAATACGTCATAATGGCCTCATGCAAAGACCATACCCAGGAGATAAACAACAATATTGCTTCTTTCATCAAAAGTAAAAGATGCACAAAACGACTACATGGGTAAAACATTGGAAGAATAATAGCATAAGAAAGGAAGTAAGAGAAGATCAATAAAGCTTCCCAGTTGTCTTGATTGGCAGCATCGTGGTCAGCCTCAACCCAATTATCAACGGGCTGAAAGGCTTAAGGATTATGGCACAGAGTTCCAAAATCCCAAGTTAGATAGTCGAAGTTCATCTCAAGGTATTCAATGTTAGAGAAGAGAGCATCAACCTTGTCAAGTTTGACTTTAAAGAAGGAGATGTTGGCTCGTGGTGACTCAAATTCAGCTTGGGAATAAAATAAAAGTCACTTGAGACGGGCAATATTGGCCTGGGCTTTAGTTAACTCTTCGCATAGGACGTAGGATTCCGTCAGATAGATGATACAGTTAGCCATGCTTATTGTTGGCATAGCAATTCAGGAGAAGGACTAGGACAAACCAAAGAAGCAGAAGGTTACTTAGGTGGTAAAAAAAAAAAATACCGGCCGACCATGCCCGCGTGGACCAAGGCCAACCGTACCGAAAACAGGAGGTAATTTTATCTTGGAGCCAAGGAGAAAGACGACGACTCATTGGAGGATAGAATCAGATCGTTGCCAAATGCTTAGCAAGTGCATGCTTTCCGCATGTTCTGGTGCAAAAAATCATGTTAGAACTGGAATATAGTCAAAAGAAGATACTCGACCTCAGCCAAGGCCAAGGTCAACCCTAGTCAAATGCCTAACAGGGCGTGCTTTACGCAATCCACACCCAAGAAATCATTTTAAGCCTAAAATATGGCCAAAGAAGGACGCTTGGCCTTGGCTAAGGTCACAGCCGACCCAAGCCAAACGTGAAAGTTTTAAATCTTTTCCATAACTCATTTTAAGTCATTTAAAATTTTCTTTAAATTACACTTTTCGTGTTTTTGAAAAATTAAAAATTAATATTTTATTTCAAAAAGTTTCCTAATCATTTTTTTTTCTAATAACTTGTTTCATGATCAACCAAGTGAATGGGTGGATTATGAATCCCTATGCTAGATCTTTAAATTAAATTAAGTTCATTTCAATTTTCGCTTTACTTTTATGCACACTAAATTCAAATCTTTACATTTCTTGCAAACACAACACACAAATCCCCTCGTGGCAACCCTTGAATCCAAGAAAAAGCTAAAATCATCCTAAGTTCCCTGAGGAGACTACTCGATCTTGCCACTTGTACTATGCCTTTGTAGTATAGATAGTATCGGTCGGACTTTTATAAATTTATTTAATTGGTGGGAAGAGGAATTGTGACGCCCTCTCTCCAGTCATATCGCTGATAAACTTAATAATGATGCACTCTTTTATAATGGTGATACACTCGACTAATGTATTACTGATACACTTGATTTATATTCTGTTGATAAACTTGAAATGATACACTTGACTGAGTTGATAAACTTTATAATGATACACTTAGGACATGTTTGAGAGTGATTTAAAATGGTTAAAATCACTTTTGTCATCTTCTTCTTTGCAGCAACATACTCCTCCCCACACACATCTCTCTTTCACCAACCAACACTCCTTCACACCATCTGCCGTCGCCCACTGCTCTCACCTCCCCGTCGCTTACATTCGTCAACCGCCGCACGTCGGGTTGCCGATCACCATTTTTCTCTCTCTTTATCTTTCTTTCCCCCAACATCTCTTTCACCAACTACCACAGTGGCGGATCCAGAACTTCAAGTCACGGGCACAAATGTGTATATAAAGTTAAAAGTTTAACCCATAAACTTCTAGATTTTTGTTTATATATAATTCCTAAACTTTAAAAAATGTTTAATAGATCCTTGAATTCTCGATTTTTGTATTTAATAGATTAATAAAATATCAATTATGCATTCAATAGGTCTGTTATATATTTGAAAATATTAAAAATTAAACGTTATATTAGACATTAAATTTAAATTTTTGTTTAACAAGTACTATTAGACATCTTTTTAAAATTAATTTATCTATTAAGTATAAAATTTAAAACTTAAAGTTTAATTAGACACAAACTATTTCTTTTCTCTTATGAGATTTATTAGATATAAAATTGAAGTTTATAGATTTATTAGACATTTTAAGAGCTAGAGTCAAAATTGAAGTAATATTAATTATAAAATTATTATCAATTTTATAAAATTATTCCCTTAAATTAAGCAAAAATTATTCAATCAATTTTTATAAAATAATTTTATAAAGATTAAAAAATATTTGTATATTTAAATATATATGCCAGAAAATTAAAATAGAATTAAGTTTTTCGAACATGTTTTGAGTGTATTGAAAATCAAAATATTATATATTTCGTGAATAATACATGTATAGAGAAATATTTAATATGTTGTTCAAAATTAAAATAAAAAGTGAACTTCTCAAGATTTGATCCCACGACCTGATGCCAAAAAGATGAAAATAAACACTTTACCACACCACTAGGCCCAATCTTACTCATTGAAATTAGAAAAACGAAAATTATATAAAATATAATTAAGACATTTTAATATCCAAGGAAAACCAATATACAAATTTTAATTTGAGGGGTACACCCCTTCATAGATCCGCCTTTGACCATTGTTCTACATCATCTGCTGTCAGGTCGCCATAGTTCTACTTATTTGAAATTTTTGCCATATTTACAAAATATTATATGAGTTACACACTTATTAGCATATTCAAATTGTCACCCATTGCAATTTTTTTTTTTTTTTTTAAAAAAAACCTAAATGAAATTAAAAAAGCAAAATTAGAGTCCCTCCCTCCGTCTCCCGCCAAACCAAACCTCCCCAAAGCCCTAGTCTTGTGGTCTCTTCTTCTCTAGCCTCTGCTCCTCCACATTCCGTTTCCAAAGTCCTCGAACTCTCGACTCCATAACTTTCTCTCAAGCTCCGCATTGTCTCTCATTTTATTTCTGAACATTCATTTTTCACTCTCGTAGGATGAGTTTTGCTGCTTATAGAATGATGCACTGGCCTACCGGCATCGAAAACTGCGATTCAGGCTTTATCACCCATTCTCGCGCCGACTTCGTCCCCGGTGTCACATCTCACACCGACGACCTTGACTCCGACTGGCAGCCCCGCCGAGAAATTGGTCCAGTTCCCAATCTCGTTGTCACCGCCGGCAATGTCCTCGAGGTATATGTTGTTAGGGTTCAAGAAGAAGGTGGAAGAGAATCAAGAAGTTCAGGAGAAGTCAGACGCGGTGGCATTATGGATGGAGTCTCTGGGGCCTCGCTCGAGCTTGTTTGCCACTACAGGTATGCTCCAAAGTTTTGTGAATGTACTAATTGATTTTCATGTTACCATGTTCAATCTTATACACCATGGAGCAGCTTTTTGCGAGCTCCTCAATTTTGGGTCTTTTTGTTGCGTCTCATTTTCTACTTCTCAACAAAAATTAATGTGACTAGTTATCTTGAGCAAAGGAGGTTCGTTGATTTATATTTGGTAAGCACTTGCTATTTTTGTTCAGTGATAATTTACTATTCTTGCGTTTTGCTTTGCAGGTTGCATGGTAATGTTGAGTCCATGGCGATTTTGTCTAGTAGAGGAGGTGATGGTTCCAAGAAGAGAGATTCGATTATATTAGTCTTTCAAGAAGCAAAAATTTCAGTGCTAGAGTTTGATGATTCTATCCATAGTCTCCGTACAAGGTGGGTGGAGGTGTTAAAGGAACGAGATATTTGTTTGCCTTTTTGATTGTTCTCTACAATCATTTAGTCATTCACATGTGCAGGTTTTTGAACTTTCAAACAAAGATAATGTGCATAATCAGAAATAGTTACATTTACATGGGATGTGTAAATTTTAAGCTTTTGGTATTTTCTTTTGGCTATATGTGTCATGTGTATCTACTAAAACTCTTTCTCATTGTTTGATCTATGATTAACATAATTGGGGACTAAGTCCCTAATTGTCGAATTCATATTTGTCACAATTCTTGTGATTTTTCCTTTATTTTTTTTGGAGAGAAAAACATAATTGGTGCAAGTAGAAAATCGTTCATTCCAGATGTGATATCAGTGACGAGTTTTATTTATTATTTTTTGAAAGATAAGATACGAAGGCAATATAATTATTTGTTGGCGTTGAATGTACATTGCTGGAGCTTTTTTGTTCTTTCAAGATTCCTATTAGAATCTATGAAAACTTACATTTAGTATGGAATATGGTTCTTTAATCCGATATGCTATGCGATATAAATGTTATTCTCTTATCATCCTTTTGGTTTTAAACTTCTTAATTGTCTTGTTTATTTTCTCAAAATGGTTCAACATTATTAGTCAACTAGACCATCTTCTATTGAAGTTATATATATATATAAAATTCATGGAACATAAACAAAGCTCCAGGAAGTTACTAAAATCCTATTATATATTTAGTATCTAAGAACTCAAAGTGTAAATCATTCCAAATGCACATGATCCTAGTCTTTCTCCACTCCCTCGAATGTTGTGGATTTACGCTGCCTACTAGCTCGATTGACCAACAATTTTCTTGGGCTCTAATCTCATTATGTGACTTAAATATCAAGACAACATACTTGTTTGTTATGCATGTAATTATCCTGTCCCTCCAAATAATTTCCTAATTGTTTCCTTCCGTCCTCCACCAGATAGATGTACAAAGGTACTATTCTTGGAAAGAACTTGTGCAAGATGATAGCCTGGTTATTTATTATTTTAGTTGCCTAAATTTATTAGGCATTTGACAATTACTATTGAGTGGAAATTTTCGTTTGTAGCTCAATGCATTGCTTTGAGGGCCCTCAATGGCTTCATTTGAAAAGAGGTCGGGAATCATTTGCAAGAGGTCCAGTGGTAAAGGTTGATCCTCAAGGCAGGTGTGGAGGAGTTCTTGTTTATGGTTTGCAAATGATAATACTTAAGGCTTCTCAGGTGTTTTTTGCCTTTCAAACCTTTTTATTTGGTTGTGCATGACAATTTAATGCCATGCTTTGTTAGTACAATAAATATGTTAAAATTGACTCGTCATTCCCAATGTTTGCACGTCGAGTGAGATGAGATATGCCCAGCATGTTTAGGTAATGCACTAGAACTGGACGTAGTAATTTTTAGTGTTGATGGTAGTCAAACTCATACTAATGGAGGTGACAAATATGAAGAAAATGTTTAGAAAACTTGTTTGACTATACTTTTGACTCTTTTTTTTTTTTTTTTTTTTTTGTAAACCTTAATGGACATTGTTGATTGCCATTATATTTTCAGTTGACTATTGGGAAGAAAAATAAAATTGTTGTATTTTTTTTCTCACATATCCAAAACATATACAAATTCCTCTTATTTAGAAAAAAAGACCATCAACCAATAAGGAAAAGGAATCATCAACAAATGAAATCTGTTCTTAATCAATCTAACTTTGTAAGAGTTGGTAGACAAAAGGAGGATGCTGAATCTGTTCCATCTTGATAAAGCCTTATTGACATGGAAGGCAAGTACCTGACAAAACGATACTCCTATGTTCTAACTAATAAAGGATGGTGTACCATCGGTAACTTTATTCATAAGTTTGAAAGGTGAGATCAACCATCAATGAAAAAATTTCCATCATTCCTTCCTATGGTGGATGGATTAAAATTTGAAACATGTTTGTTTTCTTAGGCTCCTTGCAATGGTCTTTTTCTTTTTTGCTTGCATGCATGTATCTTCATTTATCTAAATGAAAGTTTGGTTTCTCATGATTTGTTTGTTAGGCTGGTTCTAGTTTGGTTGTGGACGATGAAGCTTTTGGTAACACTGGTGCAATTTCTGCTCGAGTTGAATCATCATACCTAATTAACCTAAGGGATTTGGATGTGAAGCATGTAAAGGATTTTGTATTTGTACATGGTGAGTGTGTATAGAAAATTCCTTGACTTTCTATCATACTTATCCTGCTTTATTCTTACCCCTCATATTTGATTGATTTATTTATCTATTTATTTTTATCTATTATTATATTGTCTCGACTCTTTTTCCTTTAGCATTTTAATTATAGGGACCATTAGGAGAATTTAAGAATTTTGACGATGTTGATCATTCTTCATCGATATGCATTGTTCATAAAGTTTTTCTTTGGAAGCATATATATTTTATTTGGGATAAATGGTGTATCAAGAGGCCTTAATTTTGCATTATGCTCATGGCCTACCTTTTCGAATTAATAAGAGGATCTTATAATTACTTTCACACCCAACAAGAGTTGTCTCATTAAAAGCAGGGAGCATTGGAAATCAAATGATTAGAAGACGCAATCAAAAGCAGGAGGGATGTTGATTTTAATGGAGAATGCTCATGTAGTCTTGAGCAAGAGACTGGCATGAGTACTCTGTACTTCCTTCAAGGGCAAGAGTGAACCACCCATTTTCCTCTACTCCATACACAATAGTTATGACCTTCCATAAAGGACCTTCTTCATTCACGAATCTCCAAAGCCATTTCTTCAAAAAAGCATTATTCCATTGTTTGAAGGTCGTATTCCCAAATCCCACTATAAATTAGGGAGGGAAGTCCACACCCAATTAGCAAGACGAGTGCAATTAGAGTTTTTTTTTGAGTGATTAGGACTTTGTGAACCCTTAGGGTCTTAGGTGTAGAGCACCTTGTTGGAGGTTTTGATCTTCTACTTTGGTTTTGGTGTATCACCTTTGGTCAGGACCTGTTATCACGGCTAAAATCTGCCGCCGCCGCCGCCATCGTCGTCGTTAAGGTCTGTTACCGGAGTATTTTTTCATCACCGCCCAACGTAGCAAAAAAGCCTACTTGCCGATCTATTGGAGCCCAAATTTTGGTCACAAAATCTCGAGCACATGAGGCACACGTGCTGTCGAAAATCGCCGCCCTTCATCACACGTGCTGGTGCATGAGCGTGCGCGACTTGTTGGTTTTTTACCTTGTCGCCTGGGTTTGTATCGGTTTAGGTTTTCGATGTGTCTGTGTGTTCAAATCCAACAAATCCTGCTCAGTTGTAAAGAAATTTGGACAAGTAGTTGATTTTTCTTTCTTGGTTCAGATATGTTTTTTGACGGTACAGTTTTGTTTTTGAAGCCTTTAGTAAATCCTTGGTTCTTACTTTTTTCAACTGTTCATGTGGATATTGTGGTCATAATTTGCTTGAGTTCGAAGTTGTTTTGTAAAAGAGGTCGTAATGATGCCTAATGTGGTTCAATCGAGGGCTCCATTCATCCATGGTGTATCTAAGAAGCTATCTGTTAATTCCTGCAGTTGAGATCGATGTATTTCAACAGTACCAGAAATCATCTAAAGTATTTTCTTCATCCATGCCCACTCCTATTACAACCATTGCTGGTTCAGGTAACATGAATTGTTGTCTTTTGTCCTCGTCTATCAAATGGGTCATAGATTTCGGTGATACCGATCATATGACAGGTAATCCCAAATTGTTTTCCACGATTTTGTCATCTACATCCCTCCCAATTTAAAGGCTTTGGCACCTTATGGCGATCCTGGATCTGTGGTTGTGTCTCTAGTGCTAATTTCTCCATTATCATTAATGGCCGGCCTCGAGGTAAGATCATTCCATCTTGGGGTATTCACTAAGGTGATCCTTTGTCTCCGTTTCTTTTCATCTTGGTTGCGGATTGTTTGAGTCGTTTAATGGAGCGTAGTCTATCATTGCAACCCACCCAATTGGTTCTTCTGCCTTTGTCCTTAGCCACCTTCAGTTTGCTGATGATACTCTTCTGTTCTCCACGGTTGATCGGTCGGCTTTGCATCGCCTTTTTGAGGTTATTCACATTTTTGAACAAGCTTCTGGTTTAGCTATTAATCTCTCCAAGAGCGAGCTGGTTGGGATTAATATTTCGGACACTGATTTAGCATGGATGGTTTCTACCTTTGGGTGTAAACAAGGTCATTAGCCTACAACTTATCTTGGGCTTCCTTTGGGTGGTAACTCACTTGTCGCTAGTTTCTGAAACCCTATTATTGAGAGAATACAAAGTAAGCTTCATAATTGGAAATATGCATACGTCTCTGGGGGGGGGGGGGGGGCGACACACTCTTGTTCAGGCTACTCTGTCTAGCCTTCCCACATATTATTTATCTTTATATTATGCTCCTGCTGAGATTATCAAGCGTCTTGATAAATTGGTTCGAGATTTCTTTTGGGAGGGCTCTTGTGGTAATGACGGGATGCATAATGTGAATTGGGAGTTAACTTAGCGTCTTAAATTAATGGGTGGTCTTGGTATTGGTAATTTTCGACTTCGAAATTATGCTCTTTTGGCAAAATGGATTTGGAGGTTTATACGTGAAAAAGATGCTTTATGGAGACGCTTGATTGTTGCTAAGTATTACTCTCCCTCTTTTACTTGGCCGTCTTCTATTCGTGTTGCCACAAAAGCCCTTTGGAGATATATCTGCCAAACCATTGACCTAGTGGCTAGCCGCACATAGTTTAGACTTGGAACATGTACCACCATATCATTCTGGAAGGATCATTGGCTTAGCTGTGGTGCTCTCTCTATTGCTTTCCCCCGTTTATTTCGCCTTGCTCGTTTTCCTAACATTAGAGTGGCTGATGTTTGGATTGCGGACTCAGATGCATGGACCTTCACCTTCGCCGCAATCTTAATGACCTTTAAGTTCTTGAGTGGGTTTCCTTGTCTCAATATTTACTACTTGTTCGTCTTCGCCATACCCCCGACACTTGGATTTGAGCTCCTTCCTCATCTTTCTCTGTTAAATCACCGATGGAGGATCTGGTTGGTTCTGCTGAACCCCGTGTTAAAGGTTTATATTCTGCTATTTGGTTTGATCACTTTCCTAAGAAAATTAAGATTTTCTTATGGGAGCTTAGTTTGGATGTTATTAATACCGTTGATCGTCTCCAACGCCGTATGCAATATATGTCTATATCTCCATCTTGGTGTCTTATGTGCCAACGCCACTTTGAATCAGCCGTTCATCTGTTTTTGCACTGTTCCTTCGCTGCTCGTTTCTGGCATGTTGTCTTGGCCACTTTTGGTTGGTCTTTGGTCAGCTCCAATAACATGTTTGATATTCTGGCTTCTCTTCGGTGGGACATCCTTTCTTTGGAGACAAAAGGGTGCTTTGGTTGGCTATTTTGCGTGCTTACTTTTGGACTTTATGGGGTGAACACAATAAACGTCTTTTTAGCGACTCTTTTTCTGATTTGATCATTTTATGGATCTGGTTTTATCTACTGCTTTTTATTGGTACAAAAATAAGCATCCTTTTTAGCACTTTAGCCTTTCTTATTTAGTTTCCAATTGGAAATATTTTCTGTAACACCTTTTGGTGCTTTGGGGTTTCCCCATTATTTCATTTTATCAATGAAATGTTTCTTCTCTAAAAAAATCAATCATCGGGTGCTGATACTCCATCTCAAAATGGGGTTGCTGAATGAAAGAACAAACATCTTTTTGAAACTGTAAGAGCATTATCCTTTCAAATACATGTTCCAAAGCATTTTTGGGTTGATGTAATTTCCTCGACTTGTTTTCTTATTAATCGAATGCCTTCGTCTATTCTTCAAGGTCAGATTCCTTATCATGTTTTCTTTCCAACCAAGCCATTGTTTCCTATTGAGCCAAAAATATTTGGTTGTACTTGTTTTGTTCGAGATATTCGTCCTAATTTGACAAAATTAGATCCTAAGTCTTTGAAGTGCATTTGAAGTGCATTTTCTTAGGCTATTCTCGTGTTTAAAAAGGATAGAAATGCTATGTCTAGGTTTGAATAGTTATCTTATATCACGGGATGTTACCTTTTTTGAGGACAAGCCTTTCACTACATCTTTGCCTAGTATGAGTCAGGGGGAGGATGATGATCTTTTTGTTTATACATTCATGCCTTCGAAACCCTCCCTTGATTTGTCTCTTTCAGAGTCTGTCCCTAATCGTCCACCTATAACTAAAGTTTACTCTAGAAAGCAACAACCTCTAGGTGAATGTTCTGTCCCAGAAGACTCTTTGTCGTCAGATCCAGGACCAAGTGATGAGCTTCCTATTGCCCTTCGTAAAGGTAAACGTTCTTGCACTTATCCTATTGATTCTTGTGTCTTTTATGGCCACCTATCATTTGTTACATGTTCTTTTGTTAAATCTCTTGATTATGTCTCGATCCCTAAGACCGTTCATGAAGCTGTCTCATTCTGGTTGGCGCACTGTGATGATTGAAGAGATGAATGCCTTGGATGATAATGGTAGATGAGATTTAGTATCTCTTCCTGCACGAAAGAAGACTATTGGGTGCAAACCTGATGGATCGGTAGCTCGTTAAAAGCGCGCCTTGTGGCCAAAGGCTATGCTCAAACATATGGAATTGACTATTTTGATACATTTTCTCCTGTTGCTAAGCTCACTTTTGTTAGATTATTCATTTCTATGGCAGCATTTCAAGGTTGGCCTTTGCATCAGCTTGCCAATAAAAAGGCCTTCCTCCATGGTGATCTTCAGGAGGAAGTGTATATGCTCACCACCTAAGTTTGTTGCTCAGGGGGAGAATGATAAAGTGTATTGCCTTCGCAAATCTTTGTATAGGTTGAAACAGAGTTTGCATGCATGGTTTGGAAAATTTAGTTAGGCACTTGAGCTATTTGGAATGAAGAAAAGAAAATCGGATCACTCAGTCTTCTATCGACGATCTATGAATAGTATTATTCTACTTGTTGTATATGTTGATGATATTGTCATAACTGAAAGTGATACATCAGATATAGTCTCTCAAATCTTTCCTCCAAAGTCAATTTCATACTAAAGACTTGGGAGTGCTAAAGTACTTTTTGGGAATTGAAGTAATGAGAAGCAAGAAGAGTATTCTTATGACGCAAAGAAAATATGTGCTTGATTTACTATCTGAGACTGGAAAATTGAGAGCCAAGCCATGCAGTACTCCGATGATGCCTAGTTTGCAACTTTTAAAAGATGGAGAACCATTCAAAGATCCTAAGAGATATAGAAAATTTGTTGGAAAGTTGAATTTCCTTATAGTAACACGACCAGACATAGCTTATTTGGTAAGCATTGTGGGTCAGTTTATCACATCACTCACAGTGGATCATTGGGCTGCAATACAACAAATTCTATGTTATTTGAAGGCTGCACTTGGATGTGGGATCTTATATAAAGACCATGATCATATGAAGATTGAATGTTTTTTAGATGCCGATTGGGCAGGATCAAAAGAAGACAGAAGATCAACTTTTGGCTATTGTACTTTTGTTCGAGGCATTTTGGTTTCGTGGAAAAGTAAGAAGCAAAAGGTAGTCTCACCATTGAGTGTTGAATCAGAATATAGAGCTATGACACAATCGGTTTGTGAAATAATGTGGTTACATCAACTCTTGATTGAGTTGAGCTTCAATACTACAGTTCCTACTAAGTTGTGGTGTGACAATCAAGTTGCCCTTCATATTGCATCTAACCCAATATTTCATGAGCATACTAATCATATTGAAATTGATTGTCATTTTGTTCGGGAAAAAATACAAGGACTGGTGTCTACTGGATATGTGAAGACTGGAGAACAATTAGGAGATATTTTCATGAAAGGTTTAAATA
Organism: Lagenaria siceraria; assembly: GCA_002890555.2. NCBI lineage: Eukaryota > Viridiplantae > Streptophyta > Magnoliopsida > Cucurbitales > Cucurbitaceae > Lagenaria > Lagenaria siceraria. Next base: position 13,250,315 of record CM016483.1, on the reverse strand, counting down.
GAATTCGAATAGAGTACCTATGTAACAAGTTGGGCATGATTAACATATATGCTCCAGCTTGAGGGGGAGTGTTATGTATATATGTAATTATAGGAGCTTATTAGTCTTTTATCCTTTATTCTAATTTACTATTCTTAGTTAAGGGTTTCCATTTATGTCTATATATATTGAACTCTAATGTATAGAATGATTGGGGTGTTCTCATCAAACAATATCAAAGACATCCAGAAATTCAAGACCAAGGCCTTCCAAATCAAAATACCAAGCACGTGTCCTGCAAAACATAAACCCAAAAGAAAAAGTCATCTTCCAACAAGTTTGCACCAAGACCAATTTAACAAACTTCCATATCTTCGATATAAGTTTTACTGCTAAAAGAATGAATCATGATTTTATTGTTTCTGCTTAACAAACTTCCATATCTTCAACTTTCAAACATTTAATATTGGTGTATACAAATTCTTGGAGAGTTCTTGATTTGAATCACGATTTTATTGGAATGAATGCTACCTCATTACAACTGTTAGGTGTATTATGGAGCCCCTATAGTACAAACTTATGTTAGGAGGTTTAATAGTTGAAATGAACTGTAATACTGTCTTTATAGTTCTTGCCCATGTATTAAGGGTTATCTTTTGTGTTAAGTATGAACTGAGTGTTCTAGACTCCTTGAGTGGTATCCCTGTGTATTTCTTCTCCCTTTTAGGGCTCCTTGTGAAGTTTGTAAGAGTTTGGAGAAGATGATGCGTGATTTCCTCTTGGAAGGGTTTAAAGAAGGTAAAGGAAAAGGTTTGCATTTGGTGAGGTGGGAGATTATCAAGAGACCGATGTCTATAGGGGGTCTTGGAATTGGGAATCTTAGGGTGCGTAACAAAGCTTCGCTAGCCAAATGACTTTGGTGTTTCTCTCAAAGCCTAATTCTCTGTGGCACAAGATCATTGTTAGTAAAGTGTAAACACGATCCCATCCTTTCGAGTGGTTGTCTAAGGAGGTCAAGGGCACTTACCGGAATTTGTGGAAAGATATTGCGAAAGAGCTCCCTTCTTTTGTTCATCTTGTCCGTTGTATGGTTGGGGAGGGGTGTAATACGTACTTTTGGGAAGATCACTGGGTGGGGGAGAGACCTCTTTGTGGTTTTTTTCCTCGTTTGTATTAGTTGTTGGCTCTTAAAAATCATTTTGTTTCTAACTTCCTCGTGTGGTCTGGGAACTCTTGTTCTTTCTCCTTTGGGTTCTATCGCTCTCTTTCCGATAGGGAAGCGACAGAAGTGGTGGGTCTTCTTTCCTTATGTGAGAGTTATTCCTTTAGAAGAGGGAGATGAGATGTTAGATTTTGGAGCCTTAGTCCTTTGGAAGGGTTCTCGTGCAAGTCTTTCTTTCATTATATGGTTGATCCTTCTCCCTTATGGGTGTCGGTTTTTTTGGTTCTTTGGAGGATTAAGATCCCAAAGGAAGGTGAGGTTCTTCACTTGGCAGGTGCTCCACGGTCGTGCTAGCACGATGGATAGGCTCGTGAGGAAGATACCCTCGCTTGTTGGGCCTTTTTGTTGTATTCTTTGTCGGAAAGCAAAGGAAGACCTTGACCATATTCTTTGGAGCTATGAGTATGTGAGTCGTGTTTGGGACTCTTTCTTCTAGACGTTTGGTTTGACGACTGTGCGACGCAAAGATGTCAGTGACTTGATCCTCCTCAATCTACCTTTTGGGAGGAAAGGTAGTTTTTTATAGAGTGTGGGGGTGGCAGCGATCTTGTGGGTTTTGTGGGGCGAGCAGAATAGGAAGTGTTTAGGGGGTTGGATAGGGATCCTTTTGATGTTTGGTCCCTTGTTTGTTTTCATGTCTCTTGTTGGGCTTTATTTTTGAAGGATTTTTGTAATTATTCTATAGGCTTTATTGTGCACAGTTGGAGTCCCTTGTAGAGGGAGCTCCCATTTTTTTTTTTTTTTAACTTGACTTTTTGTATGCCCTTGTATTCCTTCATTTTTTCTCAATGAAAGTAGTTTTCATTTAAAAAAAAAAACCCGAGTGTTCTGGACTAGAGAAAACCACACTCTCGAATTGATTGAATCATATGTATTTGTATCTTTTGTGCTTAATATTACAAATCAAATCTCCTAGTGAAGTTCTCACAACAGCTTAGGGTGATAAGGAAATAAGTGGCAATGATAAGAGCTAGAGCTAAATGTTCTTACACATGGTGAAGTGTTGCAACCTTTCAAGTTTTGAAAGCCACATTTTCACCCAAAAGATATAATGAATCTGAAAATCTAGATTTATTCTCATCTTTAATACATTATGTACTTATTGATTTAATGTATTTGCACTTATTGAAGATTCTTGTATGAACTTGAAGGGTTGGGGTTGAACCTAGACAACATAGATAAAAGGTTGTGTAATTTCATGGTCACCTTTCATTTAGTATAAATAGTGTTTTGTATCTTTTACATTTGAAGTTGAATTTGAATTTGAATGAATTTATCATGGAGTTAAATCTCTCTCAAGGTGTTATGCTTTCTTTGCATTCTTGTGTTTAGAATGTATGCTTAAAACTTTCAATGTAGTTTGATTAATTAGATTGTGGATAGTTTGAAATCTTGTAGATAGGATCAAGTTCTCTTTTCTTCTTGATATTTGACCATTTTTTCAAGCCAAATTTAGTGAACTTTCTTTAGATTGTGTATCGATCCGTTATTGGGGGTCGTTCTTATTATTGTTGTGAGGGTTCACCTTGAATAAAGGGAGTTTTTAAACGTAACTGAGATAATTTCCTTTAGCATAGGGACCCTATTTAAAGGCTACAAACCGGCCTTTTGAACATGGTAAATAAGAATTACCATGAGGTAAACTTTAAAACATTGAAAGGGAAAATACAAAAGAACTTATATAACAACCAAAGAAAACCGGCTGAACAAAATGACTAACATAATTAAATAGAAAGCCGAAAACCCCTACATCAAATATCTATGCCCATCAAACAAAACCCATGATCCAAAGGGACCGTTATATTCTCCCCCATATCATTATGCTTATTTAGCTATAGAAATCTGATGGATGTGTCTGCTGGCAAATTAAAATTCGACATTTTTTCATATTCACGTTGCTTTTTTATTAAAAAAGAGCTTAAATAAGAGAACAAGCTTTTGTCTCAATTCATTTTATCAATGAAAGAGACTCGTTTCCTTTTAAAAAAAAATAAAAATAATAAGAGAACAAGCTTGATTTAAGAACTTGTTGACCAAAAGTCTCATACAAGAATCCCCCAAATCTCTTGTATTCCATGAGGTTTTGGTGCAGAGTTTGTATTTACATTTTCAAGTGTGGGGTTCTGTTTTTTGGTTAGAGTTGAGGATGGTGGTTTTCATACATTCTCACATTGTAACTTGTCGCTTGTTTAATGAAAGGTTTAATTTTTTCTTTTTTAGATTAGGATTTTTTTTTTTTAAAATTTTTTTAAATGTAGTTTGGTTTTTCATTAAAAGATTAACATTTGAATGACTTTTTCTTGTATGATGTTTCTGACTGAATATTTCTCCCCATTTTAGGTTATATTGAACCTGTGATGGTGATCCTTCATGAGCAGGAGCTTACTTGGGCTGGCCGTGTATCTTGGAAGCATCACACGTGTATGATTTCTGCGCTAAGTATTAGCACAACCTTGAAGCAGCATCCTCTAATATGGTCTGCCAACGTAAGTATAAAGTTGGAAGCTCAAAAACTTCACCAACTTAAACCGTATAGATATATCATTTTTATCAAATAACCTATTGCATTTAGACCTTTTGATTAATCGGCATATTTGTTGAAATTACCCTTGGTTTTATTTAGTGTTGAAATTACAAATATAGCATTTTTATCAAATGATATTTTAAAGCACATAAGAAATAGTAACGGATTTCTTAAAACAAGAAGAAATTTGCTGCTGCTTTGCATCCTCGACATCAGTACCACAAGTTGAAGACTTTTGCCAATTAATCTTGAGCCTAGAAAATTGCTCAAAAACTTCCATGGTTTTGATTAAAATCTCTAACATCAAATCCTTGTATTTACAATATAACAACGTTGCATCCACAAATTAAAGAATTGAAACTTGAGTGTTATCCACCCAAAAACTACTGCAAAATTTTGTCTCCCTAAAAAAACTTCTCCTCGAAAAAACCTTAGTTGCCTGAAAAATCTAGTTGCCTTCCTTCTATCCCTCGACCATGGCCGCATCTCAATCCAACTTCCGATCATCATTGTCAGCCGTAGACGCCTCCAATCACCTATTGCCGCCATCCTTGGCTGTCGATCTGTAAGGGACCTAGTTAGAGATATATGGGATTATTATTGGGATAATTAGTATGATGGGGTGTAAAGGGTATAAGGGTAATTAGGTAGGAAGTTAGTTATTAATGATTGCTATAAATAGAAGGAGTGGGAGTGGTAGGAGGGTGTGAAGAATTGTGGGATTTCCTAATTGGGAATTTGGGAGAGGATTCTCAGCCCTCTAGAATGTGCTGAGGTATATTGTAATTTCTTTATTGATATTGCAATATAATTCTCTTTTAGTTTTCTTGTTTGTTCTTTGTGTTCTTGAGTTCTTTTGTTAGGAAGAAATCCTAACACGATCCTTGTTGTCAACTTCTTTTCTTTCTCCTTTTAGGTCGACATCTTCCTCTTTTCTTCATTCTTTTAGTTGGCGTTCCTCTTCATCCCTCTCCACCATAGACTCCACCAACGATTGCAGACATCTCAGCCACCTTCCCCCGACGCCCTGGTCATTTCTCTATCATCAGTCACCGTGCCCTAAACCCTAGATTCCCTCCCTTTTTTCTCACTGATTACCCTCCCTTGCCCATCCCCATATTTTTTTGCCAGCATTCTATCTCTCCTTCATCACAATTGTCTTTTGCCATTACTGCCACATTTGATAGCCGCCTCTGCGTGCAACTCACTGATTAATGCCATTTTTGTGGGTTTTTCATTCTATTTTTTCATTTCTAGTGCAATTTCAGTGTGGTTTTTTCAAGTTACGATGGAAGTTAAGAGTTGTTGCATTTAGAATTCCTATTTTTTGTATTTTGAAATGAGGAGAATGGGTTTTTTTTGTGGAAGATACGAGCTACAAACATAAGATAAGCCTTTTCTCTCCCTGTTACGTTGGTTTGAAGCTAGTTTGGTTGAGCTTTTGCATCTCCGTGAGCAGTCATTTTTTCAATAAAAGGATTGTGGAGCTTCAAGAGTCATCCAATTATCTAAGTTTAGATCTTCTTATGAGTATGCTATTTGGCCTAGTACTAGGGAAGAATGAATATCCACGTCTATTTACTTCTGTCGCTTGCTTAAAGAGGGTAGACTTACCGAGTTTCAAAATCTTTTAAGCCTGATTTCGAGTAGAAGGGTGGTTGGGAGTCTAGATGGGCGTATTTGGTCCTTGGAAGCTTCTGGCATTTTCTCGGTTAAGTCTCTTTCTAAGCACTTGACTACACCTTATCCTTTGGATAAGTTGATTTATAAAGCATTATGGAAGTCAAAGAGTCCAGACGTGTTAATATTCTCGTATGGATAATGATTTTTGGGTCATTGAATGCTGTTTGGTTATTCAAAGGAAGCTTCCTTCTCACAGCTTGTCTCCCTCTATTTATCCTGTGTATGGCTGAAAGTGAAGACTTGCAACACCTTTTATTTGGGTGCTGTTTTTCTAGAATATGCTGGTGGCATTTGTACTTTTTTTTTTTCTTGGATGAGAAACAATTTCATTGATTGAATGAAATAATCCAAAGAGGTACAAAAGGGGCCCATCATAGGATTACAGAAAATGTCTCCAATTTGCAACAAGGAAATTTAAACTAAAATTGTTAAAGGGATGTGTATCTTTACACCAAAAAAAGTATGGAAGATTGATAGATTTAAGATTTCCTTAGAGGATCTAACTTTGCCTTTGAACAGCCGAGCGATTGTTCTCCTTCTCCAATATCAGTTGGGTATTTGTTGAGGAGTTTAAAATTTGTTGAGGAGTTTAAAACAAATGTGGTTCAAATTTTAGTTGGTTCAGCTCTAAAGTCTTGCCTCAACTTATTTGCTGGGTGAAATTTGGTTTGAAAGAAATCATGATAAATATCTTGCTTGGATGGATCATTTTGATGTTACTCGGATTAGTGCTTCCTCCTAGTGCACTCTTTCTAAGTCTTTTGTGGATTTTCCCATTCAAGACCTATGCTTAAATTGGAATGCCATCAATTTTCCAGCTTAATGTTTATGTTGCTTTTTTGTATTTGCTTGTTGAACTTCGTTACTTTATGTTCTTTGTTATCATTGTATTTCGTTTTAGTATCTTGTATTTTGAGCATTGTCTCTTTTCACCCCTTTAATGAAAAAAAGTTATTTTCTTTTCGAAAAAAAAGGAGGAAAACGACAACTTTTTGGGGACTTACATCTAGAATTGAACACTGATCCAATAAGTCTCATTCTTATATGGAATTCACTAGGAGTTACGGAGGATTGATTAGCATTAAGAATTTACCTTCGAGTTATTGGAAGAAATCAGTCTTTGAAGCCATTGGGCAACATTTTGGTGGTTTGGTTAGCATCATTTCACAAACTCTTAATTGTTTAGATTGTTCCAATGCAGTGATGGAGGTGCAAAACAACATTTGTGGTTCTATTCTTGTCGAGATTGTTATTAAGGATCCAAATATTTGAGATTTCTCTCTTCGGTTTGGTTGTTTGACGATGTTGTTCTTGGAAGCTCCAAGTTTGAAGTCATTAAGTCATGGTGTTCTATTTGCCAAAGACTTTTCAAACTCTGTTGATTTGGTCAAGTTAGGCAAGTTATGGAAGATGAAGAGTTTAATTTGGATGATGATGATCTACCTCTAGAATTGAATACTTTATGTTTAAATGATACCTTTGACAATCAAGGGCCAAGATCAGTTTGTTGCATGATGTTAACTCTATTTCAGTTGTTGGAGTTGAAGTGAATGATCATTTAGATTTTGAAGAAGCTCTACAAGCTCGAGTTGATCACCCTCTCTCTCATTAAAATGAGATTTCTCGTTCATTCAAGAAATCTTGCTCCCGTTCAGTTGTGGTTTGAAGATCTCACTTTCGGTCTTCAAGGACTTTTTCCTCAATTGCTCACTAGTCTTTAGAGGACATTGGATAAAGTCTAAGGCTTTGGGCTTCTTTTCGAGTGTTGTTTTGTTAGGTTTTAAGAGTTTGCTTTTTCGGAGTGTTCTTTTCATTGTATCTCAATAGTATTATCTACATTTGTTTTCCTTTGTTTTTCTCTTCTTTGGAAGGTTATTGTATCTTTGAGCATTGGTCTCTTTTCATTGTTTCTATGAAAAGTTTTGTTTCCGTTTCAGAAAAAATAAATGACGGTTTCAAAAATTGTTTTTAAAATATATATTTAGAAAAGCGAGGCATGCTTTTTTCCCCCTTTTGTTTGGGCTTCGAGTTTTTGTTTTTGGGGTTTTGGTTGGGCTATCTATGTTCGACTTTTGGAAGTTGTTGTTACTTTTATTGTAATTTTTGATTTTATCATTAATTTTTTTTGTTACCTTGTTAAAGAAAGCAATATTTTGATTTTGTCTTTATAAGGCTATGGCGTTCCTCCTCTAAGCCTAGCTCCCTTTGGTGTAGGATTATTGTTAGTAAACATGGGTCATCCTTTCGATTGGCTGTCCAAGGGGGTTAAAGGTACTCACCAGAACTTGTGGAAGAATATTTCGAAAGAGCCTCTTTCTTTTGTTCATTTGGTCCCTTGTGTGGTGGGGGAGGCGAGGGATACATATTTTTAGGAAGATCATTGGCTGGGGGAGAGACCTCTTTGTTTATTGTTCCCTCGTTTGTATCATTTGTTTGCTCTAAATAATCATTTTGTTGTTGACTTTCTTGTGTGGTATGAGAGCTCTTTTTCCTTTTCTTTCGGATTCTGTCTCGCTCTTTCCAATAGGGAAGCAATGGAAGTGGTCATTTTTCTTTCTTTACTTGAGGGTCACCCCTTCAGGCGTAACCATGTAGGAGAAGAGATGTGAGGATTTGGAGTCTTGATCCTTTGGAGGGGTTCTCGTGTAAGTCTTTCATAATTTGGTTGATCCTTCTTCCCTAGGTTTGTCGATTTTTTTAGTGCTTTGGAGGATTAAGATTCCTAGGAAAGTGAGGTTCTTTACTTGGCAAGTTTTACACGGTCGTGCTAACATGATGGATCGGCTTAAGAGGAAGTTGCCCTCGGTTGTTGGTCCTTTCTGTTGTATTCTTTGTCCAAAGGTGGAGGAAGATCTGGACCATATTATTTGGTATTGTGGGTTGGCCAGTTTAGTATGGGATTTTTCTATCAGACGTTTGACATGATGGTTGCTCGTCACAGAGATGTTTGTGCGATGATTGGGGAGTCCCTTCTCAACCCGCAATAGTAGGGTTCTAGAGGTATGGAGAGGGACCCTAGTGAGATTTGGTCTCTTGTTCATTTTCATATTTCTTTGTGGGCTTCGATTTCGAAGACTTTTTTTTTGTAACTATTCTATAGATGTTATTTTACATGGTTGAAGTCCCTTTTTATAGAGGAAGCTCCATTCTTTTGTGGCTGGTTTTTTGTATGCCCTTGTGTTCTTTCATTTTTTCAATGAAAGTAGTAGTTTTCATCAAAAAGAAAAAAAAGAAAAGAGAAGAAAAGAAGATATTATTATATAAATTGAGACTTACTAAAGACCCTCCACATTTTTCTTTGAATGATGATTCTCATTAGATTGTTGGAGGCAACTTTTCTCCGTTTTTTTTAATCTTCATTGGGCTTCAAGTGTTGTTTTAAAATCCATTAATAACCAGATTTTAGTGGGTTTTGTCTTAAATTTCTTCTTCTTATGGGGAATTTTGAGTTTTTTGCTTTATTTCCTCCTATATTTTGAGTATTAGTCTCATTTCATTAAATCAAATGGAAATTTTGTTTTTCTTTAATATATATATATATATATATTTGTAGATATATATAAATTAGGACTTACATGTTATGCTGCAGTGAGATGACACGTGTGCTGCATTGTATCAGGGGAAAAGCTTTGCCCTCCTTTGATCATATTGCTATGGTCTATCTCTTCTTGACAAAATTGTCCATCCGTTCCCTTCACCATTTTTTGAGTTTTCACTAAATTCTTTGTCTAATTGAAGTGAGCTAAAGCAAGGGTTAATCTTGTGGCCTGTAACTATTCAGAATAAGTGGAAATAGTGGTACCTGCGCAAAAAGTTTCATAAAATGATTAATGTTTGATCAAGATGGTCAATGTTCATTTGCAACTTGACCACTTCCATGGTATTGGTGGGGTGAGGGGGTCTTAATTACTTAGACGTTACTATTAATCTTTCTTTTCTTAGAACTCTTTCAATTGACTAATTTTCTTTCGATTGCTTTTTCCTTTTTCCGTTTTATGCTGTAGAACCTCCCTCATGATGCTTACAAGCTACTTGCGGTGCCATCACCAATTGGTGGTGTACTTGTCGTCAGTGCAAATAGTATTTACTATCACAGTCAGGTAGCATTCATTTTCTGTTCATGTACTTTTAATGAACAAAGTATGCCTTCTGCCAAAAAAAAAAAGAAAAAAAGAAAAAAGAAAAAAAGAAAAAAGAAAAAAGAGCTGAAGTAATTTTTTGTACGAGTGGCCTCGTCCTATATGGCTTTCTCCACTTTACATTTTGGTTACTTACTCTGGAATTTTGTCATACTTTTGTCAATCTAATGTGCTGGTTCTCTATTTCAGTCAGCTTCATGCATGTTGGCTTTGAATAATTATGCTGTTTCTGCCGATAGCAGGTTGTGTTTCTCTCTCATTTTCATTTTTTGTTTATTTATCTGCTTTTTTCATTTATATTTACGTGACCATTTCCAACCTCTCCTCCTCCTTGAAATTGGAAAGAAACATGTTATCTGTCTAATATCGTTTATCAGTTTTTATTTTGGCATTCATGCTGGGACATCATGTAAATCAATATTTTTTTTTTGAATAATATGTAAATCACATGCCTATATAAGATAACAAGTAGAATGTTTTCATAAGGGGAAAAAAAAAAGATAACAAGTAGAATGTAAATCAATTTTGGCATTCAGTTCTGTAATGCTGGATAATGTATCCGTTGAACTGAACATTATTTTTCTTTTTTCTTGAGTGGTTGAGATATTTAGGGTTGTTGAGTTTTTTTTCTGTACCCTTTTGGTTGTGGTCCTTGGAAATTGATATCCCAAACTGGACCTCATTTCCTCCATTTTGTTGATTTTTACGTTAGGAATGACATCCACATTCATTTTATGAAGGATTGCAATTCATTTTATGAAGGATTGTTGTTGTGCAGTGCCCTTCGTTTGGTTTCTTTCACCTGGTTATCTCATGGACTTTATCTTCTTGTTCTTCCATTGTTTCCAGATTCCTTTCTTCTTCTTTTTCTTTTTCTTTCTTTTAAAAGATACTGAATCCATTAATGAGTTAATGCCTCAAATACAAGGCGAAGGCCCATATAAATAGGGGAAACCGGAAGATAGGCTTAACTAACAAAGATAACTAACATCTTATCAAAAACTAAAAAAGGGAAAAAAAACCTTTTTGGTCCCTAAGTTTTGAGTCTAGTTTCCATTTGGTCCCTAAGTTTCAAAATGTCATATATGAAGTCCTTAAGTTTTGAGTTTGATTTCAATTTAGTCCCTTAGGTTTCAAAATATTTGTTGTGGTTTTTCTCCCATCTTTCCTTTATTGATAGAAGCTGGGCTCTTTTGTTCTTGGAGTTTCAGGCTGTTTTCTGGGGTATTTGGTTAGAAAAAAATAGTTTTCAGGAGTACAAGGAGGTTTGCAGTGGTGTGCAATATAATGCCTTTTTGTGGGCCATTTCATCTTTTTTTTTTTTTGGTATAGCCTTTTTCATTTCTTGGTTTTTTTTGTCGCAAACTTATGGTTTCATCATTATAATTCAGTCAAGACATGCCTAGATCAAATTTCAATGTGGAATTGGATGCTGCCAGTGCTACATGGTTGGTAAATGATGTGGCCTTGCTGTCAACCAAGACTGGGGAGCTATTATTGCTGGCACTTGTCTATGATGGACGGTGAGTGCTTCCAGTTTTCTTGGTGCCCATATGTTTCCAATTTCACAGCATCATCATCATAATTGTCAGCTTCTCTCCTTCGAACATTTTTAGGATGAAATAATACTCTGTTGATTTGCAGGGTTGTGCAGAGACTTGATCTTTCAAAGTCTAAAGCTTCAGTACTTACATCGGTTAGTTAGATTTGTTGTAATTTTAAGCCAGGAAACTTTGATGCTACTTTGTCCTACCTTTTTAGTTGCTAGTTTGATTAAAAAACGAGGTTTATGTATAAGTATATAAATTCTGTTTTATTATTGATAGGGAACATGAAAGAATATTGAAATTGATGTTTATATATGTATATCTTGTTGGAATTATATGTAGGGCATTGCATCAATTGGAAATTCATTATTTTTTCTGGGCAGTCGATTGGGAGATAGTTTACTTGTGCAGTTTAGTTGTGGAGTGGGATCTTCAGGATTGGCATCCAGTTTAAAGGACGAGGTTTGTTGGGCTCCATAACTTTACTTTTGCTAATTACTTTGGACTTGCTTTTGTTGCTTACTTTGGACACTTCTAGTTAATGTTGTTTCCTTGTATTTTGGTGAGTCTTTGTTGAAGTGTTGATATGATAAATATTTTTTTTTAAAGGAAACAATACTCTTAATTGAAATAATGGAAAGAGGCTAATGTGTTCAAAATACAAGAAACTAAAATAAAGAAAAAAACCAACAAGATAGAATAAGATTAAAAAGAAAAAAATAAAATGATTCCAATTTAAACAAATATCTTGAATAGTATAATCTGCAAAGAACTTAGAAAGAGAGCACCAGGAATAGGATGACACTTTGAGGCAAGCAGAACTCAATCTATCCATCCAAGGAAGTGATTTATCTTGAAATGTATGTTGATTCCTTTCAAACCTAATTTCAGATAGAATAACTTTGATAACATTAGAATTTAGACCATAAAAGTTGGGATCTGTTCACCAAAGACAGCCTAACCAGAAGCTGTGATATTTTTCTTACATGAATTCAAAGATCCACTGGATATTAAACTAGAAGAAGTGTCACTAGGACTGTCTTAAAGTAAGAGCCCTAAAAAATGTGTGTTGCAAGTCCTAATTTGCAGCCAAACAAAGAGGACAAATAAAAGGAGATAAATAAAGCGTTGATGTAACTAAATTAACCATAACCCATCGGCTGAAGTTTTTGGGGCAATCAGTGATTTTACATGGTATTAGAGTAGGACGTTTTGTGTTCAAACCTTTGTAATTTCATTTCCTTCCACAATATTAGAGCAGGAGGTTTTGTGTTCCACCCCTTCATCTTCTCTGATTGTGGTTCAAATTGACCGTTTTTTTGCAGCGATCAGTATCTTGGTTTCATTGCTGGAGTTCATGGGCTCCATCCTTTGGTCGATGGTACAACTTTTTTTGACGCTTCTCCCAATGTTTTTGATGAGTTGCAGAAAAGCCTCCTTGGACCGCACCCATTAGTCGAATGTAGGTTTGGAACACAGGTACCTACCCTTGGGTTATCTTCTGACCCATCTTCTTCCTCCCTTCCTATCCACCCTCGATCTCTCCCCACTGGCCTTCTTATCCTTTAACACGTCTAGTTACCAAACCCATGATGCCCAACCATTCTGGGCCCAATCTTTCACTCGATCCACATGACACCCCTTTTTAGCCATATTCGATCCTTTGCCCCTTGCCCGAATCGCCAATATCTGACTCGAAACCCTCCTCTCCTTTACCTGACTCATCAAAAGTTAATCTCTCTCTGCACAAGCTTTCTGTCTCCATCCACAATAAAAAAAATATCTTATTTCATCCTTAGGACCAAATTTACCTCTTCAGTATTCCTCTTGCTCGAATTTTTCCGATCATGATGACCTTCCTATCAGCCCCCTTTTGCTTTCTACAACCCCGCGCACACCTTTCTCCAATCTCCCTCTGCCCTCTCCGGACTTCAGCCTTCAAAACACTATGGTTGGGATGACTCTATTATCAGATCGTGATTTAGACCCTGAAGAAGACATCGAGGTTGAAGCTTCCATCGACCCTATACACCACCTCCAAATTGTGGTCCTTTGGCTTATGGAACACAAATTGTGCATTATGGCTATTCCCTCAATCTCTACCTCCAAGAAAAGTAAACCCACCCAGAAATAGTCTATAGGCATAAACGAATTAAAAGGCCTCTTTTCCTCCATCAACTATGAAAAGTCCACTCCTAGATTAGAGCAAGGTGGGTTAGCCTCGTCTGAATGATTATTCTCTCCTGGCATGTTCAAGGTATAAGCTTGGGACAAAAAGGCACTCGTGAAAATTCTCATCCTTAAGCACATTCCTACAATGATTATACTTCAAGAAACCGAACTTGAAGAGGTGGATAGAGCCACCATTAAATCTCTGTGGAGTTCAAGACACATCAGTTGGTCTGCTTTAGAGGCCTTCAATACTTCAGGTGGCATGATAATCATGTGGAATGATCCGTCGTTATCATCAGGGGAGGTTATAAGAGGTCTCTTCTCTCTCACTTGGCTTTCTGGTATATATGGCCCTTTTTGTGCAAAAGACAAGCCTCTTTTTTGGGAATTAATAGATCTTCAATGTCTTTGCTCAGTCAATTGGATTTTTGGAGGTGACTTCAATGTATCTTGTTGGTTGCATGAGAAGTCTAGTGGTAGGCCTCAATCTTCAAGTATGAAGGCTTTCAATAGTTTCGTTGATGCCGCTGATCTCCTGGACATTCCCCTTTAAAATGGCTTATACACTTGATCTGGTTAGCGACATTACCCTATCTTCACCCTTATTGATCGGTTTTTGCTCACAGATAGTATCCTACAAAAATTTGCCTATACCACATCTAAGAGACTAGAGAGATCTACATTTGACCATTTTCCTATTCTTTTATCCATTGGCGTGGAAAATTGCCTTCGTTTTGAGAACATGTGGTTACAACATGGCGATTTCTTCCAGATTGTTGATTATTGGTGGAAGAACACTCCTCATCGAGGTTGGCTGGGTCATCGATTAATTTTGAAACTCACGGGTTTGAAGGAGGTCCTTAAAGTATGGAATCTACCTTTGGCTGCATCACCTCACAAAAGAACCAAATTGGAAGAATCTAATGACGGTCTTCCAATACATACGATGCTGTGGCGGGGTAGCCTTAAATCTTAGCTTCTCGTTATTGTTGCTAAGGAGGAAACCCTTTGGGTGCAAAAATGTAAGTCTATATGGCTCAATGAAGGTGATTTGAATACTCGCTTTTTTCATAAAGTGGTGGCTACTAAAAGAAGGCAAAATACCATCCTTGAAATTATCTCTGCCAATGGGTCAAGTATCCTCACTGAATCTGGTATTGAATCAAAGTTCCTATGTTTTTTTACTTGAATCTACACAGAAATCTTGTCTTCAAGCTCTGCCCCTTTAGATTGGACCACCTTACCAGCCCATCAATCTCAACAATTGGAATTACCCTTCGATGAACAGGAAATCTAGCATACAGTTTGCTCTCTTGGTAGAAACAAGTCTCCTAGGCCTTGATGGCTCTTCGCAGAAATAAGTTCCCTGGCTTGATGGTCTCACGACTGAATTTTATAAAAAGTCTTGGCACATCCTTAAGAACGATACATTGAGGTTTACCAGATTTTTTTTTCTTTCGAGAAAGGCATTGTTAATGCTAATTAAAATGAGTCTTTTATCTGTCTTATTCCAAAGAGATCCAATGCCTATAGAGTTGGAGATCTTAGATCGATTAGCCTCAAAACTGGAGTTTACAAAATTCTTGCTAGAGTTCTATTTGATAGAATCAAAGGGGTTGTTCCATCCATCATTTCTGAATACCAATCTACCTTTGTGGAGGGCTATAAATCCTTGATGCATCTCTGGTTGCGAATGAGCCCATTGATGATTGGAAGAGGAAGAACAAAAAAAGCATCGTGATCAAATTGGACATTGAAAAGGCTTTCAATACCGTTGATTGGGCCTTCCTTAATTCAATTCTTGGGGTTAGAGGCTTTGGAAATCTCTAGAAAAAATGGATCATGGGCTTTTTATCTACAACAAATGTTTTGATCATTATTAACGGGCGACCTCGTGGTAAAATTCGTGCTACTAGAGGTATTAGGCAACGCGACTAATGTAAGAAGGATAAGGGTTAATTGGGTAATTAGTTAATATTCTAGGTTAATTCCCTTTTTACCCCCACTTGTAATAAAGCTCTATAAATAGGAATCTTCCCCTCTTGTATCAAACACATGGTTCATTCTAATAAAAGATCCACAATATTAATTCTTGGAGAGAATTCTCTTTGTTATATCTTTAGGCTACATCAGCGACCCACGGTCTTCTTTCCTCTTCAACATTATTTTCGATACTCTTAGCAGACTTCTGACCCAAGTTGAGTTGGAAAGGAAAATACAGGGTTTTAACGTGGGCAAAGACGGTCTATCCATCAACCACCTACAATTTGTAGATGACACTATCCTTTTTTCCACATACAACACTACGTACATAAAGGGGATGTTTGACCCATCAACTTCATTAGTTGGTATTAAACAACTCAACTTCAATAGTGCTTACTATTGAAGTTTGCACATTTATCGAAGAACTTCATCTTCCTCCCTTTCTCTATTTTGCACATTTATCGAGAAACTCCAACTTACAACTTTGCAGCCCAAACAAAGGCTTTCTAACTCCAATATATTAACTCCAATCTTCATAACTCAACTCAGTACCCCAAGCACCCCCCAAAGAATTTATTTGACATCATCAGGGATTTTCAATCCTGTTTGGGTGTTTCCATCAATCACCAAAAATTTGAAATTATGGGCATTAATCTCCATCCGGTTGAAACACTGAGCATGACGGATTTATATGGATGTAAGGTTGGTTCTTTGCCTAACTTCTACCTTAGCCTCCCTTTGAATGGTAAACCGAGAACCCTTTCGTTTTGGGCTCCTATTGTTGAGAAGTTCGAGCGGAGAATCAAAGCTTGGGCCTTATCCTTCATATCCGAGGAGGTAGTTAATTCTCATTCAAGCCATGTTGAGTAATCTCCCTACTTATTACCTCTCCCTCTTTAAATTGCCTCGTAAAGTGGCACACATGATTGAAAAGCTTTATAGAGATCTCCTGTGGAAAGGGAAAGAGGATGGCTCCAATTTGCACCTTGTTCGTTGGGATAAAATTTCCTCTCCTCTCTGTCATGGTGGTTTGGGGTTTACCAATCTTAAACTGTGGAATTAAGCCCTCCTTGCCAAATGGATTTGGAGATTTAGAGTGGAAAAACATGCCTTGGGGGGAAGGCTCATTGCGGCCAAATTTGGCTCCTCCAAATGTGATAATAAAGCTGGTACATGCTCGCTGACTACTGCCAAAGGTCCATGGAAGGCCATATCTATCCTTCAACCATTGGTGAATCAACATGTTGCAGTGAAATTAGGCAACATGCGTTTTGTTTCTTTTTGGCATGATTCTTGGGTGAACTCTAACCCCTTGCACACAACCTTCCCTAACTTATTTGCTCTCTCCCTTGCTAAGGAGGATACGGTCTTTGATTCATGGAAGGAGGCTAAGTGGTGTTGGGACCTCAATCTCCGTAGGATCCTCAACAAGTTGGAAATTTGTGAATGGACTGATTTATCTCATGTGCTAACAAACTACCAACTACTTCAAACAGATGATAAATCTTCTAGAACCATTTGGGATCTTCTCCACCAAATCTCTGATTGCTTTCAAGCTCAAGATCAACTCTAAAGTATCCGTGGGTCCTTTCAAATCTATATGGTCTGATCACTTGCCTAAAAAGATTAAATTCTTTTTGTGGGAGCTATCACACAAGGCTGTTCTTACCCATGACAAGCTTCAATGCTGTTTGCTTTCTTTGGCCGTTTCCCCCCGTTGGTGCACTCTTTACAAGAAGAACAATTAGACTCAAAGCCACCTTTTCATCTTCTTCCCATTCTCTGACAGATATTGGAACGACATCCTCTATGCTTTCAATTGGTTTGTGGTCTTTCCATCTGATTTCAACAGTTTTATAGGAGGGATACCCTTTCAGAGGAAGAAAGAGCTTCTTATGGATGCATCTTATCAAAGTTTTTTTATGGTCAATGTGGATTGAAGGAAACAAGCGTATTTTCAACGACAAAGCTCAACATTTTGACCTTTTTTGAGATCACGTTATCTTCATCGGTCTCTCTTGATGTAAATTGTCTAAATACTTCCGTTCATATGGTTTTGATTCTTTTTTGTCGAATTGGAGATGTCTTTTGTAACTCCTTTGGCTCGAGACTTCCTCCCCCTCCCCTTTTTAGTAATTTCATTCATCAATGAATTGTTTCGTATAAAAAAAGAATTACAATAACCCATCGACTTAAGCGTTTGGGTCAATCGGTGATTAACGATTCTTACCATTCATGTTTTCCAACTCAATTACTTGTTTTCCATTTGACTTTATGTTCCCTTTTCATTGTTATTTTTATTATTTTTAATGGCAAAGGTTCTGTTAATTTGCTGGTTGTGTGTGCTTTTTGATCGGAGAAGATTCATTCTATTATTAATAAATATCAGCATATGACCTTTCATTGATAAAGAATGGAGTTGAATAATTTCATTTATTACATATAAAATTTATATTCCACGAACTTATGTTCTGATTCTTCTGCTAATTTGTGGACTGTCGAAGCTGGTTAAGGAAATTGTCCCATTAGGATGTTATTTTTTATTCCCTCCAACAACTTAAAGTCTTACCTGCATAAGTTGAATTGATAGGAGATAATTAAGTTTTATTTCATTCATCTTTCATTGTGAACAAGGAAGTTCATTTACTGATAAATTTTGGAGTTGAATAAGTTCATTTATTATTCATTTGAAGTTTTCTTTCCGTGAACGTTACATGTTGAGATTAGCTTTATCCTTACAAATGGCAAGTTGTCTTCAATGCCATGCATACTAATATTTTGTGCACTTCATAGGTTGGAGATATTGAAGTTGATGCTCATACAGCCAAGCGAATGCGTATGTCATCTTCCGATGCTCTACTAGATATGGTTGGAGGAGATGAGCTATCGTTGTATGGTTCAGCTCCAAATAATACGGAATCTGCTCAGGTTTTATAGAATACACTATGTGAACAAACTTTCAATCTCTCTTAACCTTTCTCTTATTTCAATTATCTTTTACCTATATGCATTGGTCTCTTTTCATCATTTCAATGAAAAGTTTTGTTTCCTTTTTTAAAATTTTTTTTTTTTTATATGGATAAATTGAAAAGAAACTAAGAGTTTCGATAAAAGCCAAAAAATGAAAGAGAGAGAAGAAATCAAGGACTACTGGTTGGTAACAAATGGATTTGTAAAATACATCTAGACTTGTTAAAATTTTAATAGTTTTAACTCTATGCCTATGCATATGAAATGCCTAGAATTTATAGTTTTGGGAGGATAAGTGGTGGGAGGATAAGACCCCACAGTTCCTTGTTTCCTAGTTATATTAGTTGTTCTCGTCAAATTATCACTCAGATGCTTTAATTCTTTCCCATTATGAGAGTTTGCCTTCTTCTCTGGGTTTCCACTATCTATTGACCAAGAGAGAAACAACAGATGTTTTGGACTTGCCAAAGGTTTCTCTTGTAATTTTTGTTTCAGTATTTGGTTTGTTCCTCCCATCGGTCGTTTCCATTTTTCCCCAAGTGTGGAAGATTTAAGTTTTTGCATGAAAGGGTTAATATCTTCACTCATCGAGAGAGGCTCTCTTCGAGTGATGTTTGATCTCGTGTTGGATTCTAAGTTTATTTTTGGCTTTTTGTGACCAAGCCCTTTTGTAATTATGCTATTAGTCTTATTTTACTTCATTGGAGCCCTTTGGTATAGTTCGATTCCCCTTTGTGGGCTTCTATTTGTTGTAGGCCCAAGCATTTATTTTTTCTCTTAATGAAAGTATGGTTTTTTCATTAGAGAAAAACATAGTTGTTGATACAGGGGTATTCTCGAGCTTTTGCCTAAGCTTTGAGATGTTCTTTTAGGACAGGTTTCATCCGTTGTACATGAGTTCCAACCGGCCGCCTCCTATCAGAGGAACTACCAGAATGAATAACCGCCCTAAATGAAAATTAGGAGGGAATGTAGTTGCTAGTAAATGTCTTTCTTTGGTGAGCCTTAATGGTATTAAAAATAAGAGCATAGAGGATTCAAAACAAGCAAATGCATATGTGATAGGTAAATGGGAGGAGGTTGACATCCCTTTTTGGGTCCATTCGTCAATTCTATCTTATAATTATTAGGGAAATTTTCACAGATAGAAAAATTTTCAAAGTATTTACAGAAAATAGCAAAAAAAATACTGATAGACATTGATAGACTTCTATCAGCATCTATCAGTGATAGACTTTTATAATTTCTATTACTGATAGACCCTGATAGACTTCTATCAGCGTCTATCGTAACTATCTAAAAAATTTTCTATTTTGTGTAAATAGTTTTCCTTGTTTTTCTATTTTTAAAAATCCCCCTAATTATTATTTGTGAGTGTTAGATGATATAATATTAAATTTGCCTTCACTCATCAGCTTAAACTTTTGGGTCAATTGGTGATTGTGATTTAACATGGTATTAGAGCAGGGGGTCCAGGGAGGTCCTGTGTTCAAATCCCTGCTTTATTCTTTCTGCTCCAATTAAAATTGATTTTCACTTGTTGGGTATTCTTCATATTTCAAGCTCAGAAGTGAGGGGGAGTGTTAGATAATATAATATTAAATTTACCTTCACCCATCGGCTTAAGCTTTTGGGTCAATTGATGATTTAACCGTGAGTGATTACCAACAACTGGTGCTCAACTCTATAATTTTTTTGTTATTGTGTTGGTTAGGCCACATTTTTTAATTTTTTTTTTTATTTTTATGTGTGTGTTTTTAAAAATAAATGAACCTCCAATAGTCCCTTTCTCTAATAAGCTTCTCTAAACATCAATCAACATAACAGTAAAAGCAAGACAGGATCACCATTGTGGCATTATCTTAACTTGTGGATGTTTTTATTTTTCATCTTGGATTACCATTGAGAAAATTTGAGAGCTTAGTACAGTGAACGCATCCCTTTGTCTGATTAATCCATCTTTGCAAGAACCGATTATCTCCAAAACAGCTAGAAAAGAATCTCCCATCCAAGCTATCATAGGCCTTTCTCAAGGACGTTTCCACTCCATGTTCTGGTTAACTCATTTTCCTAGTCTTAAATTATTTGTGTGGCATCTCTTACAAGAGAGACAAAACACGTGTAGTACATTTTAGATGTGGCTGAAACAGTCTAGATAACATCATGCTTGAGATTGTACCTATAAATTCAGATTCTCTTATCCAATTTCTAGAAGTTTGTTTTCTTTGAACATTTTGTATCTCTTCACTGTTTCAATTCAGTGATAAGTTTTTATATTGTTAAAATTATGTGTGTTAGTTTCTCTAGTGAATCATTACCAAAAAAATAAATGGACATTATTTTGCTCAGAATATTGTAGTCTTATTTGAATTCTTGCTGCTTGGCTTTCTGACATCAGGTCCTTTTCATGCACGCAGAAAAGTTTCTCTTTTGCTGTTAGAGATTCATTGATCAATATTGGGCCTCTGAAGGATTTCTCCTACGGTTTAAGAATTAATGCAGATCCTAATGCGACTGGAATTGCCAAACAAAGCAATTATGAACTCGTTAGTAACCTAATAACCATGTGAGTTTTAGTATTTAGTTAAAGTAGATAATTTCTCTTCTTTGATAATTTGTAGGTTTGTTGTTCGGGTCATGGTAAAAATGGGGCATTATGCATTCTTCGCCAGTCAATTCGCCCTGAAATGATTACTGAGGTATATTATTGTGATATACAGAAGTTGAATTGTACGTGGTTCCTAACCAATAATAAATCTATTCTTATAAAAGATTAATAATTAATTTATGCACTGATTAATCTGTATAGCCCAACTGACAGTATTGGTTTGCGAAGAAGCATTAAGGATGCTCTCTTCTCTCCCCTTTCACATTCCAACCCCGCCAATTCTATTGCCAGTCAACCCCTAGTTTATTTATTTTTTATTTTAAAATCATTTTCTCTTTTCAGACTCTAACTTCATTTGATTCCTTCATATAAGACTTTTCTCTTCATTGGTTGTTTCTTCAGAATCCTCTCTTTGTTTCGTCTTAGTTTGGTGCTCTCTCGGTGATATCATGGAAGTTAAGAGCTGTTGTGTTTGGAATACTTGCTTGTGTATTCGTTAAGGAAAGAATGGTCTCTTCCTTGAAGATATGACCAATAAGAATAGAATCTTCCTTTCTTTACCTCTTTGTCGTTGGTTTGAAGCAGTTTTGGTGGAATTACTGCATCCTCCTGAAAGTTCGAGATGATTTTGGGACTGTTTGGTTGTCTAAGTTTTATGCTTCTCATGGTTGGTTCTTTGAATGTGCTGTTTGACCGGCTCCTGGAGGAAGGCAGAATCTTTACGTTGGTGTTGGTTTTGAGAAGAAAGGATGACTAGTTTTTTGGGACATGGTTAAAAGTTTTCTTGATGCAGCTATGGTAAAGAAAGCTTTGCATGCCAATTCTTTTTTCAAAGTTCGGGAAGATGAAAAGTCTTTTGTGGAGGTTCTCATTGCACCAAAACAAAGTTTGCATATGTGGTTAGTCAGATTCATGCTCATTCTGATGTGGTCTCTAGAGTCTCTCTCCCTAAGAAATCAACTTTTTGGGTTAGAAAAGAGAAAGAGGTATTGGACTTGCACTTTGAAGCTATTATTTTGGTCACCAAATTGTTAGCTAATTATTATTGGGAGGAGTTTAAATTTGTTTTAGGGGATTACTTTCAGTCCCATATTATCCTTAATCCATTCATGGATGATAAGGCCACGAATCCATGATCAAGATTGATGATGATTTTGGTAGGATACTTCCTAACTAGAATTAAGATTTGGAATATATTGAAATATAAAGGAATAACTACAAGATAACTCAAGTATAAAGGAACTTGGAACCTCCCTCTTGAATATGCAAACTCAAGCCCTAGACCACTTCCACATAATTGCCTACCTTCACTTACTCACCCTCCTTCTATTTATAACAACATTCAATAACTAACTTTCTATCTAATGGCCCTTATACCCTTGACTAATACCATACTACTATATTCTTATCTCGGTACCTTACATTACCCCGCCCTTCAAAGACACCTTGTCCTCAAGGTGTGCTTAGGAGCATGATCACAAAATTGGGCAATTCTCTCTCTCTCTCTCTCTCTTTTTTATTATTTTTTTAATAAATTAGTAAACCATGCTGGTTGGTGCTCTGATGAACATGTGCGGCAGTCAAAGTGGCATATGGCAAGGTGCAATGGGGAATAGTGAGCACAGGTGGTTGACGACATTGCACGTTGGCAGCCGCTCAAAGTTCTCTTCTCGTGGGTAGGATTTTGCCAAAGGGGATTGTGTTCTGGGTTTAAGATCTGGAATATATTGAAATATAAAGGAATAACTACAAGATAACCCAAGTATAAAGGAACTTGGAACTTTCTTCTTGAGTGTGCAAACTTTAGCCCTAGACCACTTGCACATAATTTCCTTCATTCACTCACTCACCCTCCTATTTACAACAACATTCAGTAACTAACCTTCACTTACTCACCCTTATATCCCTTACTAATACCATACTACTCTATTTTTATCTAGGTACCTTACAAATTTTTCATATATTACTTTGAATAAAGATGAGAAAAATGAAGCTGTGGTTTTAAATAAGAAAGGAAAATTATCAATAGGGAAAGATAATAATTTAAATGCTTGTTTTGACGTTTCAGTGTGCAATCCAAGCCTCTCTTCTGATTGTAATCAAGAAAGAATGTGAAGGGTTTTATTGATTTTAATGCCTCAAATTTAATGGGCAGGAGGTTTTTAATTCTATTAGTTCCAAAGGTGTATTAAATTTTATTCTATCTCATTCTTTAGCTATTAATGCAATGCCTTCAACCGTCATTAAAACACCTCTCAATTATGATGATTCATCTCCTTTAAATGGTGGAGTATCTCGCCCTATTAGTTAGCCACTTTCCCTTCGAATTAATGAGTAAACGACTAACTACCATTTGCGGAATACAGAATTCTATTGACACAAGTCGGGAGTTCAAAGGGTCTTTCCTTTCTACTACACTCGGAAGAAATGTCTCTCTATAATATCAGAACATTATGAAGTAATTGTTGATCAATTAGAATAGGATTATCCCCAAATATTGCTCCCTTGTCCACGGGTGAACACTTCTCAGGCTGATTTTCCAGATCAAAGGCAAAATCCTAATAATTTTCTCAATCAGTTATTTCTCTTCCAGGTTTCAATACTCGTTTTATTCAAGGAATTTCTAACCCACCTTGTTCTCGAAACAACCCAAATACTGATCTCGTTGACACTGACGAGGACTCGATCCTAAGTGCTAGTAGTGAAGAATTGGATTTTGTTATATCGACTGTTGAAAATGAGCAATGTTTAGACGAGCTCCCTATTCAAGCAATTGATACTTTATTTCAACTCACAGATGTAAATCAAGCTGATTGGGACGAAAATGTAATTGATTAAACATTATGTTCTTCTCATTCTACCCAACTTTGCTAATATTGTGATTTATAGTTGCGGCATATTCTTCCTCAACCTCCAAAAGTTCAAGTCAAAGCTTCTCAATTCTTGTTTTCTCCGGTATTTTGAAAGGTGAAGATAATTTCATGGAATATTTGTGGCTTTGGAGATAAATCTAAATAATTGACTTGAAGAAATTTATACAGAATCCTCATCCAGATCTTGGATAGGCACTTGTTGCATCATTAATAACGTGGGATGAAAGGAGTACAAACATTTGTGGCCAAACATTTTTTATCATTGGGATGGTACTGTAAGGCCTCCAATCCTACACACGTATAAGCGAAGGGGTAAAAGGGAAAAAGCGGAGAGGAATAATAAGGAGAGGGGGAGTTCGTTAGAAAGAAGGGGGGGGGGGGGACTAGGCTGAGTAGGCAAAGAGGGGTGGGGTCCATGAGGTTGTAGGAATTTTAAGGGGGTTTAGCAGGGGAGAGGAGGTAGGCAATTTTGTGGGCAAGCTTTGCTGGGAGGAGAGGATTTTCAGCCCTCTTGAAAGTGTTGGAGGCTAAGGTTCTTATGATATTTTTCTCTTTTCTTTCATCAATCATTTAGTTTTAATTTTCCTAAGAAGTTCATAAATAATATTTTCCTGAGCATTGCTTTGTTCTTGGGAACTCTTGTTGGGATTTTCTGTTTGCAGGAGGAGATCAAGGCGAAGGTGATGAGCCGCCATCCAGTGGGCCTAGAGGATTGCATGAAGGAGGCCCAAGCCGTCAGCGATCGGAATTTAGCATTGAAAATAGCCGAGGAAGGGTTGGGCCTGGGGAAAACGGCGGCCCAATCGAATTCATCAAAACAGCAGAGCGTTAGTGGGTCAAAAAGTTAGGGGAAGGCCCAAGTTGAAGTTGGGATTCTTCGGCATGGGCAGCATGAAATTAAAGGGGTTAGTGGCTGGACGAGAAGTGGTTGTAATGGTTGACTGTGGAGCTACACACAACTTTATTCATTAGAAGCTGGTGGAGGAACTCGAATTACCACTCACGCAGACGTCCAATTATGGCATTGTGGTAGGGAACGCGAATGCATTTAGAGGCAAGGGATTGTGCAAAGCAGTAGTTGTAGTGCTACCAGAACTGACAATTACAGAGGATTTTCTACCATTCGAATGGGGGGCGAGTGGATGTGATTCTGGGAATGATTTGGCTATGCAAGATGGGATATATGGAAGTGTATTGGTCAACCTTGACCATGACCTTCACATTAGGAGAGAAAAAGATAACACTAAAAGGGGATGCGTCATTAACAGGGGCTGAAATCACATTGAAATCATTAACTCAATCTTGGGAGGATGAAGACATGGGGTTCTTTATCGAATTCCAACACATGGAACCAATAGATTCGGAGACAGAGCACCGGGACCGAATAGATGGGTTGAAAATAGAGCAACCAGTTCCATTGGGAATCTAGTGTATCCTCGAAGAGTTTAGTGATGTCTTCGAAACACCCAAGGCATTACCATCGAGGAGGGCGATCGACCACCGAATCAAGATGACAGACGGGGCGAACCCAGTGAATGTGAGACCTTACCGCTATAGCCATACTCACAAGGATGAAATAGAGAGGTTAGTGAATGAGATGTTGGCAGTTGAAATAATACAACCAAGCAACAACCCCTATTCCAGCCCAGTACTCTTAGTAAAGAAAAAGGATGGGGGGAGGAGATTCTGTGTAGAAAGCTGAACCAGTCGACGGTGTCAGAGAAATTTCCCATACCGATAATAGAGGAATTAATCGATGAGCTACATGGGTCAGTGATCTTCTCGAAGCTTGATCTAAAATCGAGATACCATCAGATCCGAATGCACGAACCGGATGTGGAAAAGACGACATTTAGAACGCACGAAGGACATTATGAGTTCTTAGTAATGTCGTTCGACTTGACCAATGCTTCGGCAATGTTCCAATCACTGATGAATCAAGTCTTTCGACCCTTCCTACGTAGATGTGTGCTGGTATTCTCTGATGACATATTAGTTTACCGTCCGAATGAAGATACACACATCAAGCACTTGGGTATGGTAATTAGTGTGTTACGAGATAACCAATTGTACGCGAACAAGAAGTGTGTGTTCGGCAAGCCAAGATCCATTATTTGGGTCATTGGGTATCAGCTCAAGGAGTGTAAGCAGATGGGGAGAAAATTAAAGCAATGCTTCATTGGCCAATTCCAAAAAATGTTTTAGAATTAAGGGGATTTTTGGGACTCACTAGCTACTACCAAAGGTTTGTGAAGGAGTATGGATCGATTGTAGCACCGTTGACACAATTACTACATAAAGATGCTTTCAAATGGAACGACTCAGCCGAGGCAGCCTTCAAAGAGCTGAAGCAAGCCATGGTAACTCTACCTGTTCTTGCATTGCCTAACTTTGATCTCCCTTTTATAATCGAAATAGATGCTTCTGGATTTGGGTTGGGGGCAGTATTGATGCAAGAACAGAGGCCGATAACCTACTTCAGCCAAACACTATCCGCTCGAGCTCAAGGGAAATCTATATACGAGCGAGAATTAATGGCTGTGGTGTTATCCGTTCAAAAGTGGAGGCCTTATTTACTAGGTAGGAAGTTCACGATGATCTTGGACCAAAAAGCTCTGAAGTTCTTGGTGGAGCAACGGGAAGTCCAACCTCAATTTCAAAAGTGGCTGACGAAGTTACTCGGGTATGACTTTAAGATCCTATATCAACCCGGGTTGAGCAACAAGGCAGCAGATGTCTTATCAAGGAGACCAACCCAAACTGAACTGATGTCAATGACGAACGTGTCCTTGATTGATGTCACGATAGTGCAACAAGAAGTGTTAGCTGATCTAGAACTTAAAAAAATAAGACAACAACTGGAAGAGGATTCAACCAGTGTGACAAAATTCTCATTGGAACAAGGGACACTACTGTACAAATGGAGGTTGGTGTTATCCAAGTCTTCTTCTTTCATTCCATCTTTACTACAAACCTTCCACGATTCAGTGTTGGGCGGCCATTCGAGGTTCCCAAGGACTTATAAACGAATGTCAGGGGAACTTGAAGAAGTCAAGAAATATGTGGCGGAATGCATCATTTGTCAGAAGAACAAAAGTGAGTCAGTGTTGGCAGCGGGACTTTTACAACCGTTACCCATACCAAATCAGGTTTGAGAAGATATCTCGATGGATTTTATCGAGGGGTTACCAACTTTGCAAGGGTATAATTCAATCATGGTGGTAGTGGATAGACTGAGCAAATACGGGCATTTTATCCCACTAAAACGTCCTTACCCGGCCAAAACAGTTGAGGAAGAATTCATCTGGGAAGTAGTTCGACATCATGGTTTTCCAAAATCCATAGTTTCTGATCGTGATAAGATCTTTCTCAGTAGTTTTTGGGTGGAATTGTGTGCGGTTCATGGCACGACTCTTAAGCGTAGCACTGCTTTCCACCCCTAAACAGATGGCCAAACGGAGAGGGTCAATCGTTGCATAGAGACATACTTGCGCTGCTTTTTGCAATGAGCAACCTAAGAGCTAGTATAAGTGGGTTCCATGGGCAAAATACTGGTACAACACCACCTTTCAGAGTTCAATCAATTCCACCCTTTACCAGATGTTATATGGAAGACCTATTCCTACATTAGTATCTTATGGGGACCGGAGAACTACTAACGGCACATTAGAGCAATAGTTAATAGATAGGGATCGAACTTGGTAGCATTGAAGGAACACTTATCCCAAGCACAAGGAAAAATGAAGAAATATGGCGATCAGAAGAGAAGGGATGTGCATTATAATGTGGATGAAATGGTGTTCTTGAAACTTCGACCTTACAGACAACGAACACTGGCAAGAAGAGAGGGAGTTCGTTAGAAAGAAGGGGGGACCAGGCTGTGTAGGCAAAGAGGGGTGGGGTCCATGAGGCTGTAGGAGGTTTAAGGGGGGTTTAACAGGGGAGAGGAGGTAGGCAATTTTGTGGGCAAGCTTTGCTTGGAGGAGAGGATTTCTAGCCCTCTTGAAATTGCTGGATGCTAGGGTTCTTATGATATTTTTCTCTTTTCTTTCATCAATCATTTAGTTGTACTTTTCTTAAGAAGTTCATAAATAATATTTTCCAGCAACTTGGGAACTCTTGTTGGGATTTTCTGTTTGCAGGAGGAAGATTCCTAACAGGTACTTCTCGTTCATGGAACATTAGCTTTCGAAGATTGCTTAAATATGATGAGAGTTTTGATTTTCAAAAACTCTTTGGGTGGTTAGTACGATAGAAAGTGATTGATAACTTGGTCTCTCTAGGTTGGTCTCTTGATTTATCGGGCAAACTTTTTGTGAAATCTTTATAACACTTGGCAGCATCTTCTCCTATTTGTTAAGAGGCAATGCCATTCAATATTTAGTGGGTTTCATAAATTCATTCAAGGAGAATATCCTTCAATTATTCATTGGTCCAGTTGTGGTGAACCATCATGGGTTGACCTAGTGGTAAATAGGGGGCATAACCTTGATAAAGACCTAAGAGGTCATGGGTTCAATCCATGGTGACCACTTACCTAGGATTTAATATCCTACGAGTTTTCTTGGTACCGAAATGTTGTAGGGTCAGACAGATGTCCCATGAGATTAGTCGAGGTGCACATAAGTTGGCCTAGACACTCACGCAAACAAAAAAAAGATTGGTCCAAATGTGGTGTCAAAGTCCAAAGTTTTGTGGTCTATTGTAGTGAAAGCTTTATTTTCCAAATTATGGTTTGAGCATTTTTAGAGAGGTTTCCATATCAATTCTCCCATGGGATGATTGATTCGATTCAACTCATCCTAAGGCCTCTTCTTGGTTCTCCCTTTCTAAACGCTTTGCGGGATACACTATTCAAGATATTTGCATTAATTGGAATGCTTTTATGTTTCCCTTGTAATTCACTTATGTTAAGATTTTTTTAATTTAATATTTTCCTATTACTTTATTATTCTCGTTTTCCCTTTGGGGTTCTTGTATTTTTTAGCATTAGTCTCTTTTCATTTCATCTATGAAAAATATTTCTTTCCTTAGAAAAATAATGTATGTATACATTAAATTTTAATTCTTGAAGCAAATAAAACATGCATAGTTTATGAGAATCTTATAATAAGATTAATCCATATGTGTTTCATTAGGTATGAACGTAAATAAAACTATATGGCAAAATATTCTTATATGGATTATTATAAACAACAACCTCAATACGACAGAAGATGTTCTTGTATTGTAATTTGAGCATTAGTCTCATTTCATTATTTCAATGAAGAGACTTGTTTCCTTTTCAAAAAAATATGACAGAAGATGCTGCAAAATATTCTTATATGCTTCATTTCATAAGCTTCCTAATTCCAAGCTTATGCTCAATTATTTTCTGTGTGGATTTGGAAGATTAAAATTGTTCTTTTTTTGGATGTTCATTTGCTCTGGCTTGTTGGCACAAAGTTTTTCAGATTTTTAGATTATATTGTGTATTTCCGGATAAGTCAAGGAGCAATATCCATCTTTTGGTTATTTCATGTTCACCTTTGCCTTTAACATCTCATTTATTATGGGTTTATTGAGTCAAAGCTATCATTTCAGAGATTTTGTTGGAATGCAATCATCAAATGCTTGAAAAGAAGCATCGTTTTTGGGTTCACCGATTTGAATTTGCTATATTAAATGCTTCAAAATGGTTTTCTTCATCTAAGTTAACTGTTGATCTTTCTATTTGGGATATTTTTTTAAAAAAAAAAAATTGGGATGTTTTCATATTTTCAACTTGGTTTATTTCCTTTTATTTTTATTCTTTTTTGAATTTTTGAACATGTACTTTACATTATTTCCATGAAAGATTTTGTTTCTTGGTAAAAACAAACTATAGGTTAATGTAAAACTTAGTTCAGTTTTTGGTTGGCCTGTCGTTGAAATCTAAATCTGAATTATTATGGTCAAACTTGGTCAAAGCTATCCTCTTTGAGATTTGTTTTGAAGGAAATAAGAGAATTTTCCAGAATAAGTCTCTCCAATGGTCTGCTTGTTATGATTCTGCTCAGGTTAAAGCTTCATTATGGTGCTCTCTTTCCAAGCTCTTTGCTGGATTTTCTATTCAAGACTTGTGTTTAAATTGGAATGCTTTTATCTTTCCAGCTTAGAATTGTTGTATCCTTTTTATTTTTTGCTTGCCTTTTGTTTCGGTTTTGATTTCTTTGTACCTTGAGTATTAGTATCTTTCATTAACTCAATGAAAAATCTGTTTCCTTTGAAAGAAAAAAAAAACAGAGTAAGCAGAATTTGAATGACTACATTTTCATGGTATAACTTTTCCAGTCCTTTGGTCTTCAATTTTATTTGAATTTGTATTTTAAATTTAAATTCCTGTATTGGGAGTGAGGATAAAAACTTTGATATCTGTTTCAATAGTTTGCAAATGATGCCAGTCCTATGACTGAAACATTGTTATTGATTGGTTGTTAAGAACAATAAATCTATAGGTGAAATCAATCAAATAAATCCTTAAAAAGAAAGTTCTGGTTATCAGCAAATGTTTTCTCAGTTTGGTGACAAGCTTACTATGATTTATAGTCGCCATATGTGACATTTTCACACGTGCAATTATGGGATTTTCAGGTTGAGCTGCCAGGTTGTAAAGGCATCTGGACTGTTTACCACAAAAATACTCGTGGTAGTAGTGCTGATTCTTCTAAAATGGTTCCAGATGATGATGAATATCATGCATATTTGATCATAAGCCTTGAGGCTCGCACAATGGTAATTTTCTTTTTCTCTTTCTTAATTTTAAAGAAAAAACTGGACAAGTTGGGACTTGAAAGGACATGGAACTAAAATACAAGTAATGCACCTCCCCTCTACAACTGGAGCCAAGTGCAAACTTTATTTTTTTTTCTCTTTCTTGATTTGAGTTTAGGTTTAAGGTGTTAGGGTTTGGTGGTGAATTTATTTTCTCATGATTCTAAAAATTATAGTGAACTCCACCTGCACTCCTCTAAACAACAAAACACAATGAATAGGACAAAAAAAGAAAATCTGAAGAGAATAACCTTTTAGCAAATAGTTTCCATTGAGTTTCTTTTGCAATCTTTTGATTTGCTTTCCTACGGCATTCTTTAAGGATGCTAAGTAGAAACGTCAAAGTCTGTAAGGGCGAGGGTCAGAGCAGACAGATGAGTACAAATGGGTACATCTTTTGCAAGTAAATTGCAAGCTCTGAATTTTTTGCAAGATAGTTGTTCAATATCAGTCAAAGTCTCCTTTCAACAACAAAAATAATGC
This sequence comes from Lagenaria siceraria, assembly GCA_002890555.2. Taxonomy (NCBI): domain Eukaryota; kingdom Viridiplantae; phylum Streptophyta; class Magnoliopsida; order Cucurbitales; family Cucurbitaceae; genus Lagenaria; species Lagenaria siceraria. The sequence goes on along the minus strand of CM016483.1, from coordinate 13,219,340 downwards.
TGGATTACTAATGTTTATTGGTGTATAAATATGGAGTCTTGTTTCAAAATCAGACCTGAATGGAGGTCGAAGACATTTGCCTTATGCCTTTATTTCTCATGCTTAATTTTTGTTCTTGAAGTTTTTATGTCTCTTTATGCTTTCTTTACTCCTTTCTGGAGTTTATCTTTTGAGCAAGTCTCTTTTCATTATATCAATGAAAAACTTGTTTCTTGTTTTAAAAAAATATGGGTACTGTAGGAAATTAAGCTAAATTATGTAGTTCTAATTCTAGATTATTTCCTTGTATATTGTAATCTCTTTCTATATAGGATTAGATTGATAGCTTAATTCTAGCACATTGATTGATAATCCTCTTGTATAGATTGGGTCTTTCTCAATCACTCAATGAATAAGAAAAATATCTTCTCCTATACCCAGCTTTCAGGTACATTTTTGCTATCCGAATTTGTGCCCATGCCATTGTTTCTTCTAGTTTGTCATTTCATGTATCTTAAAATTTGAAAGCTTTGTTTTTCTTGGATGGGCTACTTCCAATTGACGATGATGGAAAACTATCATGGGTTAGCCAAGTGGTCATTGAGGATGAAGGTAAATAGTAAAGGACTTGGAGAGAATAGATTCAAGTCTTTGTGGCTACCTATTTTAGATTTAATATCCACCTTAGCAACTGAATGTTGGAAGGTAAAAGGATTGTCCTATGAGAATAATTTAGGTGAGTACAAGCTGAACACTCGTAGTTACAAGTAAGTTATAACTGTTCTCGAGATTCATATCCTCTTCCAATAATCTTCTTCGTCACAAGATCTTGAAACAAGTAATAACTAATATAGAATGATATATAATAATTAAGGTCAACAAATGAATTTACTAATAGAGATTAAGTTAAAAGAAAGTTGAGGTAAATGTAGAACAATAGAACAAATGACTAAGAAAGAGATGTGATGAGGTTTACTGTGCCAGATCCAAGAATAGAAGATTTTGATTCATTTGCTGAAGTAACATTTGCAAGGGATGTAGATGACAAAAGGGTAGAATATAAATTGATTATCTATAATATGATAAGTAGCTTCAGAGTCTAAGACCCATGTGGTAGAGGAGGAAAAAGAAGACAACAATTCATGTTACCTGAACCAACATTGGGTTTAATAGATGTACCTGTGGATGTTGAAGAATATGCTTTTGATGATTTCTGGTACTATTAAAATTTATCATACTTGACTAGAGAATTAACAAATAGCTTCTTTGGTGAACCTGGGATGGATGGAGTCTTCAATTGAACCATATTAGATATCCCTACAACTTGTTGTTCTGCCGTAGGTCAATGATGATTATATAAACACACAATCTAATTAAACTAATGGAGTTAGACGACCACATTAGATATCCTTGATTGTGATGGTGTATACATGTAGGCATAAGATGAAGGGAGGGATTACGTGAGAGAAGTCGTTGATTATGTGGACCCTAGGAATATCGTTAGTTAGGGGCCTTGAGTGTTATACGTTTTTATATATATATATTGTTGTGCTGTAAAGGGGGCATCTTTTTGGCTGTAAACTGAGATTGGGTTCTTTTATGAGAATTGGGAGAGGTTGGGGAGCTCTTGAATCCTTCTCCATCGCTGTTGACAAATAAAATTGAGGCTAAGGTCCTATCAAAAGGACAAAAGACCAATAAGCTATATTTATGTACACATACAACACTACTCAAAATACATTTGCTAGGCACTCATCTATATATATATATATATATATGAGTGCCTAGCAAATTTATTTCGAGTATCTACTTTTAAGTTCATGGAAATTATTGTTGATGATGTTGGTGCAAAGGATTCTTTGGTGATGATTTAGTCTCATTATTTTAAGAAAATGATGAAGAGATTTCTCATTCCTTCATCAGTGCCTAGTAAATATGCTTCTCTTATTGATACTTGTGGTCTTGAGATGTGCACAATTCTTCCCTCCCATTTCCAAGGCATTCGTTGTTGATGTCTATATCAATAAAAAGTTTGTTTCCTTTTCAAAAAAACACCCCTAGTTAGAGATATATTAGGATAATTAATATGGTTACTAGAAGGGGCATATTAGTAAATAGTTAGTAAGTTTGTTAGGGCGTTTAGTTATAAATAGAGGGAGTAGATTGGGAGCAAGGTGTAGATCGTTTTAGTAGGATTTCAATTTTGGGAGTGTAGCCCTCTTGAAAGGCTACATTAACTTTTTTTTTTTTGGATATTGGAATATATCTCTATCTTTTAGTGTTCTTTGTCGTTCTTGAGTTTTCTCAATTTGATTGCTATATATATATATATTTTTTTTTGGGTTCAGTGGTTTCTGCTTGATGTTTTGGGCTTAGTTCTATTTTTCTCCTTGGTATTTGTTCTTTATAGTCGGGGCTCAGATCTTAGAGTTTTTCTTGGTTTTTTGATATAAAGTTTTTGGTTCTCAGGTGTTGACTGTTGTCTATGGTTCAGTTTTCAGAGTGCTGTCTTTTGTGTTAAGTTTAGTCTTTTAGAGTGTGTTTGGCTTGGTGGGTCCCACTACTAAAAAACATCAACTTTATATCTTAAAAACTCCTTACACTGTGGGCCCCAGGAGTTTACAACTTCCTAGATTTCATAACTCCTTACTCCTCACTTTTTCACTCTTCACTCCAAACACCCTCTTAGGCTCTCCTTTTGCTAGTTTCTTTTGTTCAGCTCGTTTGGTGTCTTTTGTTGTGGAAGTTCTTTTCTCTATTTTGTTCTTTCTTGGTTGTCTTTAGTGGTTCCTTTGTATTCCGTTGTATTCTATTTTTTACTTTCATGTGGAGTTTGTATTTTTCAGTATTAGTCTCATTTCATTTATTCAAGGAAAAATTGTTGTTAGATGATATGATATTAAATTTACCTTCACCCATAAGCTTAAAGGTCGATTGATGATTTAACATGGTATCATAGTAGGTGGTCTATGAGTTCCTGTGTTCAAACTCCTGTAATGTTATTTTCTCTCCAATTAATGTTGATTTCTACAAGTTGGGTGTTTTACATACTTCAAGCCCACATGTTGGGTCTTCTGGGTCAATCAGTGATTTAAGAGTTATCTGTTGTTCAAAATATATAGATGGGCATTTAACTAAGGATTGTTAAATAACAAGACAAATAGTTGACTATCTACATCAATACATAATGTACACTAGCGGTGACCAATATATTTGTATGTATGTTCGTTCTCAATGTTATACTCATTGTATTTGCAGGTACTTGAAACTGGAGATCTCCTAACTGAAGTCACTGAGAGTGTTGACTACTTTGTGCAAGGGAGAACAATTGCTGCAGGCAACTTGTTCGGAAGGTGAGTGCTATCGTATTTCAGTTATGTAAAATAGATAGTATTTGCTACATGATAATCTAGGATGTCATCTTTTGTGATGTTCCAAAAATAGCTCACAATTGTGCTATCAACTGCACTAGGCAAAGGTTTAAGAAAAACATGAAAATTTTATTCTTCAAAAGGTAAGGAACTACAAGACTCCCTTGGGTTTGTATATACCAAGGATTTTGAAAATTAAAGGAAATTCTAACCCTAAGATAAAATTTCTAAATGATTAATTGATAACAAATAGTTTCCTATACTAGAAAGGAAATCACATGAAGTAAATAAAATCTTCCTATCGAAAGTGATCCTTGAAATCTATCAAATCAAGAAATAAAATCTTACTTCATCTTGAATGTTTATATAGCAGGTTACATTCTGAATAGGTATCGAGAAAGATTTTTCTTATTCCAACATGATGAGAAAGACTCAATATATAAGAGGATTCTCAGTCTATATGTTGGAATTAAGCTATCAATCTGAACCTATATGTAAAGAAAAAATTACACAATATACAAGGAATGAATAGAATTAATTCTCAATTTACAGCTGAATGAGTTAGCTTGATTTTCTGCCCATTTTTTTGATAAAGAATAATGGTTTCTATTTTTGTTACCTATTTATTTTTTGGTTTGTCTATGACCTGTTCCTCTTCATTTCATTATCGTTGTTGGGTAATGTTTCTTTTGAAGAATAGTAAAGTTCTTTTTTTCAATGTTTTGATCTCTTGTTTGCCTCTTTAGGCGTCGAGTTATCCAGGTCTATGAAAGTGGTGCACGAATTTTGGATGGGTCTTTTATGACTCAAGATTTGAACTTGGTAGTCACTGGTAATGAATCTGGAAATGGTTCTGAAGGTTGTACTGTGTTATCTGCATCTATTAGCGATCCATATGTCTTGCTGACTATGACAGATGGGAGTATTCGATTACTTGTTGGAGGTATGTTGAAGGATCTTCAAATTGTAAATGGAGACAATATGTATCACCTTAGATTTGTTTAAGTATGCTGATATAATTAAATTTACCACAACCCATTAGCTTAAGCTTTTTGGTCAATCATTGATTTAAAAAGATTGTATATTGATTTTATATTCACATTAATTACTTCTTGCTAAGAAATGTGTTTGCTCAACTAAATTTTGTTCTTTGTTAGCAAGATTGATGCTTCATAGTTGGTTGAATAACAACCCCATGTTTTATGGCCCAAGCATTGTTTAATGATGGAGCACAAAGGAGTAAAATTGATGCCTAAAGCTTGGATTCTTGAGGCTCTTGGGAACCTAACCAACGAGAAGACATCTCTCACTTAGGATCTCCATTGATTGATTTGTTGGATTTCCTTTATATTTTTGTAATATTCGATGTTTATATTTATCATTTATATTTGTAAGATTTTTTCCTTATTGATAATTGGTCTATATTCTATGTAAGAAAACTTTGTATATTTTTCTTTTTTTTTTAGCAACAAGAAAGAAAGAACTTTCCATTATGCAATGAAAAGGATTAAAAGTTTAGAAGATACAAACTCTCACAAGGATAATTACCATTATCACCCCATATAAATCAGACCACTATCGCCCCTAGTTCTCCCTACATCAATTCTAACCCTAAAAAAAAAGTAAAAAAAATAAAAATAATTGTCCTTCAATTTTAAAAAGGAAAAGAAAATGGAAGGAAGCAAAACATACTCCCAAAGTCAAATCACTTGTTTCTATGAATAAATAAATACTCCAAATTTCTTCTAAATGCAGGAATAATCTGCTTTCTTGATTTTTTAGTGACTTTAGGAAATTATGTTATAAGTTGTAGAGACTATTATGGCACAATGTGGTAGAGAGTATTCATTGAAGTGGTTCTTATAATTGGCATACTTCGGGTAAATTTGGCAGAAGTCTTCGAAGTCCTTGGATCAACATTTCTCGAGCTTAGTTACAAGTAGACTATCTTGCTTCTTTTAAACTCGGCAATGGCAGTAGGATTTCATTTTGGCAAGATACTTGGATGAATACTTCTTCTTTGAATTCTCTTTTCCCAAGTTTACTCAGAATTGCTTCTCATCCCAAAGGCTATGTCCTTGATTATTGGGATCTAGTTACTCAGTCATGGTCAATCACATTTTAGAAAATTTTTGAGGCAAAATGAACTGCTGGAGTTTCAACGGTTATTGGCATCTTTAGAGGGCCAAAGGGTGATCGATAGACAAGATTCTAAAAGCTGTAAATTGGATTCTTCAGGTTCATTTTCAGTTAATTCTCTTTTTAAGCATTTGGTGGCTAACAAGTTGTATAATGCTTTGTGGAAATCAAGCTAACCAGGGAGAGTTAACTTCATTATTTGGGTTATGAATTTTGGGCTGCTTAATTGTTCACATACTCTTCAAGGGAAGCTTCCAAGTCACTCACTTTTGTCCTCAGTTAGACCTCTTTGTTTTGAGGGATAATGAAGACTTCTACATCTTTTTTTTGGATGTTGTTATTCCATAGAATATTGGAGGAAAAGTTTCTCACTGTTCAACCTTCAATGGGTTTTGAGTGATAACTTCAAGTCCAACGTCATTTAGCTTTTAGTGGGCCACTTTCTTAAAAGCTCAATCTCAAACTTAGTGGGCTAATGCAGTTAAAGCTTTTTTTTTTTTTTGAAATCTGGTTTGAGAGGAATCAATGCATTTTTCATGATAAGCCACTTCCTTGGTTTGATCGTTATGAGATTGCTCGAGTTAAAGCCTCTACATGCACTCTTTCCAAATACTTTGCAGATTACTCAGTCCAAGATTGTCTAAATGGGATTGCTTTTATCTCTTCTTCTAATATTAAAGCTTTGCTTAGTCTTGTATTAATCTTTTTGTACTGTCAAGTTTGAGTTTTATGCTTCGTTTCCTCCTTTGTACTTTGAGCATCAGGCTCATTTCATTAGCTCAAGGAAAAGTCTTGTTTTAGTTTAAAAATAACAATTGTCAACAAGAGTATAGTTTCCGACACTGCTCAAATTGAACCGAAAGAGGAAATGATTCCAATTGTGGGTTTGAATTGAAAATTGCTTGTATCGTATGGTTTGAGATACTGTATTGTGTGACTCGTTCTTGAATTGGATTGTTTCAATTCATGAATCAGTAAACCTAAAAAAACATAGGCAAAATATTATTTTCGGGTTGCATTGTTGTCAGTGTCGAAGAAGAAAACCTTGTGAAGCAATTGTTGACAATGTAGCGTGGACAAAAATCACAAATCACGCAATCTTGGCTTGTTGGTGATTAAAAGAAAGTAGAAAATGAAAGATGAACCGAAGAATGTTGAATAAGATAGAAGAGGACAGGGTTTCTCGTTGAAGAAGAAAGAAAATGCACAAGAAAAAACAAAAGAGGAAAATGAAAAGACCGGTGAATTTCGTTACTTTGATAGCTGGGACAAAATATTTATTATAACCAAAAATATTTAAAATGTCATTTAAAGCATGCATCTTCCATTTTCTCTTTCATACACGTCATTTATCAATGCTGATGTGACTTTTCATTTTCTTCCATCTTGGCAACTTGTTAAATTTTATTTATTTTTAATTACTTTTTTGTCGTTTTTGTCTTTTTTTTTTTTTTTTTTTTTTTTTTTTGCTAAATAATCTTGAACTCAATGGCTGATGTTAGTTGATGTTTTTCCATACTTATTTTGAAGTTAGTTGATGTTTTCTTTTCTTGGATATTTGTAACTTTGATGTTACTTAATGTTTTTATACTTATTTTGGAGTTATTTATTGTTTGACTATTTATTTCTCTATTTTAAACTTTGCTATTTATATTTATATTTAAATGGTATTTATCAAATTGAAACTTAGTATGCACAATATATTGCGATACACGATACACAAAAGGGTTTTGGATACACGTTTCATTTCACAAGTTAATAACCATGGGTGGTTTGTGTATTGTGTCACATGTCCTTGTCTTCGTTTCTTGGGTTAAAACTTGTGTATAGTATAAGATCTTTGAGATGTTTATCTTTTATATAAGGATAAGGGAATATTATGGTTGTCATTTATGTTTGAAATGTTCTGTTTCATGTCAACATTTCACGTGGTTTGATTTTGTCACAGATCCTTCTTCTTGCTCAGTTTCTGTATCTGCACCAGCCGCCTTTGGGAGTTCAAAAAAATGTGTATCTTGTTGTACTCTTTATCACGATAAGGGCATTGAGCCGTGGCTTCGGATGACAAGTACAGATGCATGGCTTTCTACCGGAGTTGGTGAGACAATTGATGGTACCGATGGCTCACTCCAAGATCAGGGGGACATATATTGTGTTGCTTGTTATGATAGCGGAGACCTTGAAATATTTGACGTACCCAATTTCATTAGCGTTTTCTATGTGGATAAATTTGTTTCTGGAAAATCACATTTAGTTGATTTTCAAATATCAGAGTTGCAGAAAAATTCTGAGAAGGTTGATCGAAATTCTCAGGAATTGATTAGCCATGGTAGGAATGAAAGTTCACAAAATATGAAGGTCATTGAGGTAGCCATGCAGAGGTGGTCAGGGCAGCATAGCCGCCCATTTCTTTTTGGAATATTGACAGACGGGACAATCCTTTGTTACCATGCTTATTTATTTGAGAGTACAGACAGTGCCTCTAAAATTGATGATTCTGTTTCCATGGAAAATTCTATTAGCTCGAGCAATATGAGTTCTTCTAGATTAAGAAATTTGAGATTTCTTCGTGTCCCATTGGACATACAAGGAAGGGATGACATGCCAAATGGATCCTTGTCTCGTAGATTATCTATTTTCAAGAATATTTCCGGTTATCAGGGGTTATTTCTCTGTGGATCAAGACCTGCTTGGTTTATGGTGTTTAGAGAACGGCTTCGAGTTCACCCTCAGGTACTTGTCTAATCTATTTCTAATAGTGCATGATATCTAGACAACATGAGGTGTTGGCATTCTTTCTGTTGTAATGTTGTTCTGTAATATCAGTTAATTAGTTGTGCTTCAATTAGTCTTGTTCATGTGAAGGAAAACCACTGGATTAATCATTTTTGTTTTATGCCGGCCAGTTGCTGTACTACCTAACTTAGATTCCTTGGGAAGATCTATCAACTACTTTTAGTCCCATTAATTACAATTAGAGTCTGTAGGTGCTTGTGAAATTGTTTACTTCTTTATAGGATTCATTTATCTTGGCATGTTATTCTGCTTCCAAAGAAAAAGAAAAGGTGACTGTTAGTTGTCAGACAACCTTTCATGTCTTTTTTTGTTTCATTTGTATATATATGTTCTCTTTTTAATTGTGGGTCAATGACAAGTCAGAAAGTGCATTTTGGACTTAGATATTGGTTATTGTTAGGATAATACCACCTAACAAGAAAATTGAAAGGAACAAAGAAAACACAAAGATAGTAATATATTGCAATATCAAGAGAAGTTGCAATATACCAATAGCCTTTTGAGAGGGTTATCTCTCTCCCAAAGTTCCACAATGGCAACGGTTGATTTATGCCCTAATTGTTGATTAATTCCTTAATATTTGCTGTAAATATAACGTGACTGTTTTGGTAGGATTTTTTTATTTTATGTTTTAGGTCCTTCTATTTAAGACAAACCATTTGTATGATTGTAAAATGATTAAAATAAGATTTCAATTTTATCAGCATGGTATCAGAGCAAACAAAATAAACCCTAACCCTAGCCTCCGTCGCTTCAACTTCTATCGTCTTGGTTTCCTTCTTTTTTTTTTTTTTTTTTTTTGGTGGGGGGGCTGGGCTTGGTGGGTTTCTTCAAATCATTTTGTTTGTAATCTTTTTTCTTTAATTGACAGTAAGCTACCAAGTCAAAGGACATATCATTTATGACCAATGTTTAAGACAATCGATTACTCCAAATGTCCATACTGTCAGACAACCTTTCATCTAAATCATTTGGTATAGGGAGCAGCCAGAAGGTCCTACATGACAGAGGTTCCCTGACTTTTTTTTTCTTTTTTCTTTTTTTTTTTTTCTTTTCTTAAACTAAAAGTAAGCTACCTTGCAAAACGTTGATGGCCAAAGTTTTAGACAATCACAATACTCCAAACGTCCAAATTACTATGATCCAATTTATGGGGACAACTTTCTTTGTTAGTTGCAAAGTGTTATGTAGACAAGCCTACAAGGAAAACTCCCAACATAGTACAACATTCACAAGGAAGGTGCCCAATTTGTTTGGGTCATGGTGTTGCATCTTTTGTAGAAGGGAGGTGGCAGATTTTGACAATATTCTTTGGAGTTGTGATCTTGCTTATACTGTTTGTAGTAGGTTTTTTGAGGAGTTTGGCCTCATTTTCACTAGGCATGGGGGTTATAGAGAGATGATTGATGAGTTCCTTCTCCATCCTCCCTTTCATGAGATGGGCCATTTTTTATGACAGGTAGGGATGTACGCTATTTTTTGGTGCCTTTAGGGTGGAGCGGAACAATGGAGTTTTTAAAGGGATTGACCATTCTCTGAGTGCTTTTTGGTTCATTATTAGATTTAATGTTTCACTGTGGGTGTTGGTGGCAAAGCTTTTTTTGTAATTATTTGTTAGGTCTTATTGTATATGATTGGAGATCAGTAGTTGGTCTCCTCTTTTCGTGGGTGTTTCTTGTTGTTCGTCGGTGTATTCTTTCCTTTGTCTTTCTCAATGAAAGCCTTAGCAATAAAAAAAAAGGTTACAACCACCATAGTTCATCGTTCATTTGTACAATAGTCTTTAACGAGAAAAAGAATATCACATGTGGATAATCTAATTCTTTGAAATGTTCTTTGAGGAAATGATCAACCAAGAAAATGTTTGATTCAGTCATGATGTTGGTTTGAGTGTTTTGATTTGGCTACGACTAAAGCTTCCCAATGGTTTTCTCTCTCTATTTTATTTGTGAATTATTCTTTTGATCATATTTTTATTTATTAGGATTCTTTCGTTTTCCTTATCTTGCTTTTATTAAGCTTTTGGTTTCTTTTTCTATTTTTCTATTTTTTTTTTTCACTTTTTTGGAGTTTATCTCCTTTCAACATTTTTGTTCTTTGTCATTAATTAGTGAAAAGTTTGTACCTTGTTAAAAAATGAAAATGTTTGATTCAAGAGTTCGAAATGTTTTCCTCTTTTCACCTGTATTTATTTTATGGCAATTGGAAAAAGAATGTGTAATTTTGTTACTGAGAACCACCTTGTCTTTCTCAGCTATGTGATGGACCCATTGTTGCCTTTACAGTGCTACATAATGTAAACTGTAACCATGGACTTATATATGTCACGTCACAGGTTAGATATTCTTAGTGTCCTGCTGTGATTCACCCTTTCACCCACAATTATTGTGTATGATTCTTAGCATTTACTGGTATTTGCATGTCCTAGGGTGTTCTGAAGATTTGTCAACTTCCATCTACATCGAACTATGATAATTACTGGCCGGTACAGAAAGTATGTTTTACCCTCGCTTTTCTAATTTTATTTTTATTTGAATCTATTTGTCTTTCATTAACTTTAGCTGGTGCACGATATTGAACTTCTGCTCAGGTTCCACTGAAAGGAACTCCACACCAGGTCACCTACTTCCACGAAAAGAATCTGTACCCGGTTATAATTTCAGCGCCTGTGAGTACTATATTTTCTTTCTTTCAACTTTTGTTTCCTTCTATATGCTCACTTCCGCTGATGACTTGGTGACTGTGGATGACATCATGTACAGAGTTTGAGACAGTAGAATTTTCTTTGATTGTATTTTTGGTTCCATAAAAACTAATGACTTATTCTGCCGAGTGACGCCGTTATTACTTGATAAATTCGTACTTCATCCTCTCCTGTTCTTGATGCTGACAAGGATTTGAAAAAAACCTCAAAACTTTATTAGCCACCGAATGGGAAACTACCTTCTTATTTATAGGTATGAAGGCAGTAACTAAAGTACAAATCAGTTAACTGACTGTTAAAAAGGTAAAAATAGGCTAAACTTTGCTCCAAAGAAAAAAAAAGCTAAACTAAACAAAAGGCAACCGGTTCGGGAAAGACAACATGCCCAAATACAAGATTTAACCCAAGAACTAAACAGCCAAGACTTGTTTAATTTTCTCTCTCCAAAATACTTGTTTAATTGAGGACTTCTATTTTCTGCCTATTCTTTGTTCTAGTGCTTGGTCCTTTTGGGATTGTACTTTGTTCTAGTTTTTTTGGCTCTTCGCTTTGTATCCTTATATTTTGAGCAATAGTCTCTTTTCATTTAATCACTGACAAATTATGTTTCCTTAAACTAAACAACTAAGACTAAAAGATAATACAAGAAAGGCAAATAACACTCGGGAATGGCCAAGAACATGAGAGTATGAGGATGTTTTTACATCAAATCCCTCCATTGAAAAGGAAAATTCATCTGGAGCATGAAAAGGAGAAAGATTTGAGATGTTTAAGATAGGATTAATGCACGTAGAAGGAGGAGGATCATTATTGTAAGCATTCAGACCAACCTTGGATAAGATAAAAAGGGTCAAATCTTCTTATTTGTCAGGAAGACCAGTTGAAAGACGTGCTATCTGCAAATGGACCGTGACCAAAACTCCATCAGAGAACATCTCGTCAATGAGCATCAGCTTGACGTTTGTGGAATGCATTGGCCTCCTTCAGATGCTTGGACTTCATCATGCAACTCCTGAATACTGGAAGCCATCAGATTCGCTTAAGCTAAGTATAAACGATTTCAAATGGTGACTTCCTCGTGGATTGATTGGCCATATGATTGAAAGCAAATTCACCTTGAGGAAGGCAACTATCCAATTGCTTAGGCTTGTCGCCACTTAAACATCAAACCAAGTTCTGCAAAGTACAATCGATCACCACAGTTTGGTCATCGGTTTGAGGATGACAAGTGGTGCTATATAGTAAACTAGTGTCAAAATTTTTCCAGAAGTAACTCATGAATTTCACATTTCTATCTCTGAAACCATAGATTGGTTTCAAGAATACCATGTAAAATGAACAATTTCGGGAAAGAAGAGGTGAGAAATATGTAAAGCATTTGAAGTATTTTTTGCAATGAAAAAAGGATTGCTAGATTAAGTGCTGAGGCAAAGTCCAGAGTAAAGAGACAAGGAATTTGTGAATAATCGGAGATTCTTGAAGTTCTGGGGATTTGAAAGTTCAGAATATAAAACTAATGAGTCTAGATTGTGACAACATAGCTATTATGAGTATTTGCACTTACACAGTATTCAGTTTAAACATGGTATAGATTAATTTTTTTTTATTTTATAAAAACAAGACAATGTAGAAAATATAGGTGAAGGTACTTCGTATCCCCACCATTTCCTACATGGAACTATTGTAAGGTTACAAGAATGGCAATGATGCCTAATAGTACAAATCTGCTCGAGCGGAGTGATGAAGAAGCAAGCAGATTTGTTGCCATTGTATTCAAATAGTAATATAACAATAATTATAATAATAAGGTGGATTTCTTCCTATTAGTGAATAATATACTCTTCATTTGGAAAAATAGAGAATTTTCCTTTTGATCACTACTAATATCGACTCTTACCCTGCAATACGTTGATCAACTAATGACTTGCCATGTGTGGAACTTAATTTAATTCATTTATGTTTTTCTTCCCTATCAAAGTGCAAATTTATGCTGTAACAGTGATGCGGCATATATTCTGCAGGTTCAGAAGCCATTGAATCAAGTGCTGTCATCAATGGTTGATCAAGATGTTGGTCACGTTGAGAATCATAACTTGAGTGCTGATGAGCTGCAGCAAACTTACTCTGTGGAAGAGTTTGAGATTCGGATTTTGGAACCAGAAAAATCTGGTGGCCCTTGGCAAACTAGGGCTACAATTGCTATGCACAGTTCTGAAAATGCCCTTACCATTCGTGTTGTTACACTGTTGGTCAGTTCTTTTGCTTTTCTTTCCTTTCCCTTATTAGTCATTTTTGGTTATCCTATATTCCACAAATTTCTAGCTCTTTCTTTTGGAGTTCTCTTCAACAAGGATAGGGTGTGTTGAGTTAATAGTTGAAAAGACAAAAGAAAGAGTATTATATTTCTTATATAAATATATTGAAGGTTATACAAGACTCTTTGATCATTTATAAATAAGGAAAAGACCGGTAAAAAAAGTTAGCATAATTATTTTCATAAATATGGACAGCTACTGTGTATTAATTATTATTATAACGTGTATATTATATTGTGAATGAATGTAAATGTCTTGCATTCACAAGTTTATTGATATGTTGGCCTTTAATGTATTTAGGGTTCCATGTATACATGTATAGATGCTTTAGAATATGAACTGACGATGATTATTCTTCCAAATGATCTATTAGTTCACATGGCATCTAAGTTTCGCTAGAATTCCTGCCTAGGCTATTTAATTCTCTCTTGCAAGAATAACTTATGTTTTAGTATAACAAATATGATGAACCATCATGGATTAGCCTAGTGGTAAAAAAGGAGACATAGTCTCAATAAATGGCTAAGAGATCATGGGTTCAATTCATGGTGATCATCTACCTAGGATTTAATATCCTCCGAGTTTCCTTGACACCCAAAGGTTGTAGGGTCAGGTGGGCTGTCCCGTGAGATTAGTCGAGGTACGCGTAAGTTGGCCTAGACACTCACAAATATATATATATAAAAAAAAAAAAAAGAAAGAAAGTATAACAAATATGATGGTATGAGAATTTGAACCTCTGATCTCAAGGAAAGGAGTACATGTCATTTATTGCTAAGCTATGCTCATGTTCATGTTGGCTCTCTTGCAAGAATGACTATGGTTGGAAACTTAACACCACTAGTCCATAAGATGACATCACCCACCCAAGGATGATAATCATCATTTGGAGAGTTGATGCACATTTCATGAACTCAATAGTTCTTCTTCAAGATCACCAGCATATAGCTCTCCTTCTATGAAGTAGAGCCACAGTTACGATAGGATAGGGCGATATGCCAACTTCTAAAAAATAAAGATAAGGATATGTCGAAGATACATCATTTTTATATATTTTCTTTATATATGTAAATTTAATCTAAAGATATTAAATGTAGTCCACCAAAAAGCATAAAATAAACAAACAAGCCAACAAGGAAAAGTTTGATGCACAAACACATAGTGAACAGACCTCTTTTCATATGTTGCTATCCTCCATTAATGTTGATCCAGCCACCACAGTGTTATCTCAACCTCCATGGCCTTTGACTAATATTATTGTTTTGAAAAGGAAGAATTCTCATGATGACTAGTACAACACCCTTGGAGTAATGCAATTCAATGTGACAACCGATTCCTCCATTGCACCATTCCAACCTAATAAGGCCATTATGAGATGTGAGGACCAAGAACAAGCCAAAGTCTTGGTTTCTTACAAAGGTTGGCAAAGAGTGGGCTCTTATCAACTATAGTACTAACGTAGAGCCATGACGAGTACTTTAATGACCAACTTGGCCTTCTTATGGTGGATGAATCAAGGTACGTGGTCTACATTTTAATAGATGGAGTTTGGAAACCTTCAACTTCATTGGTGAAGCCTGTAGAGGTCTGATAGAGATAGCCGAGAAAACTTTATCGAGGATTGACATCATGAAAGTTAGTCTCAAAGTAAACACCAACGAAACATTCTTCCTCCCAGCCAAAATTGATCTCCCTTTGTCATCTACCAAAGCTCTCCTGATTTTCATTGACCCTTCTTCATTGAAAATCACCACTTAGGTATTATTGTTGGAGTTCATGGTAAACTGGCAAAGCTAACGGCAAAGAAAAGCAAGTTTATTTAGGCACTTTGTGTAAATGATCGAGCTTTTAGTAAAGATGAGAAAACGTACTATGAAAAGCAACTTTTGACAAATAAAGAAGTCAACACCACCCTTTTAGCATATCTTAGCCTCGATAATCCCATCCATGTGTATACTTTCCCTGAAAAAGCATCAACAATAGTGGGCCCACCATGTATGTCACCATCCTCCATCACAAAACCTTTCATTCTTTTGGAGCCTATACAACCATCTGCCCCACCTACCGTTGAAACAGTAAACCTTCCTTTGCCTCCATCAGACATAACATCACCTTCATCCACCCCCAAGTTATCATCAGAAAAGACAACTTTAAACCACAAACCAACCCTTTTCATCTTTGGCAATAAGCACTCCACATCCATCGTACTCTTACCATCAAAAGTTGACATCGCTTACTTCTTGTCTAGCCCCAATCAAAGCGCCCCTGTTTCTCCCTCTCAATCCATGTTGCCGGAACACATTCATGCACCATGGTGTGATTTTATCTCTCCAGCCTCTTTGGACAAATGCTCCTTTAACCCAATGCCTCATTTAGTGGCTCTTGCTCCATGGTCTGAAGACTATGGTCTTTGTATTCAGACTTGACAATTACCAGCTCGAAAAAATAAAAACAAGTTCACGGCAAAATAGGATAAAGGAATTTGAATTTGTCTTGCTCACTTCAAGGAATTTATCTTGCTCAATCTCCTATAACAAAAAGGCTAAGGCCTTGCTTAGGGAGGGGTCTCGATCATCTTAATAATCATTATGTCACGGAATGTACATGGCTTGAGCTCTTGGGGAAAAAAATGGCTACCATCAAAAACTTTATAACCAAAATCAATCCATCTATTGTCATCCTTCAAGAGACCAAATACAATGGCTTTGATCAACCTTTCATCAAGTCCGTTTGGATCTCCAGAGGTATCAAGTTGGATGCTTTTCAGTCATCAGGGGGTATCTTAATTCTATGGAACGCAGCTTCTTTCACTACTACATCTACTCCACAATGTGCAGTCTGTCTCACTGTTGTCTATACCCTGCCAATGGTTTCAATTTTAGGGTTATGGATTATGGGCCAGCTAATGAGACAGAGAAGCCTCATTTTATTCAAGAGCTGACATGTATTATTTAGTGGATCATTGGCTAGAGACTTCAACATTTTCAGATGGTCTCATAAAAACTCTAACGAATGTCGCCTCAGTAGTGATATGAATATCTTCAACTCTTTCATAGAACAACATGATTTAATTGATTTTCTGCCATCAAATGGCAGATATACATGGATGATTTCGGAAATCCTTCCACGCACACTTACATCGACCGCTTCCTTTTCACTATATCAATCATTAATAATGTGGATGCTACAGTAAAGAGCTAGGAAGACCAATATCCGACCACTTTGCCCTGTTGCTAACTCTCGGTGAACAAAGGTGGGATCCTACTCCATTCAAATTTGACTACCTTTCTGTAACGACACAACATAGAAAATCACGCTCCACAATGAGATTGCTTTTATTGAGACGGAGATTAAAGAAAATAGTTTCAGACTCCCTTGCATGGATGAGGATGCTGTTTATTGTTCATCCATTCAAGGGAAACGAAGCTCATTTGTGGTGTAACTTAACCAGGGCAATATCATGGAAGATTTGAGATGAGAGAAACACTAGAATTTTCCATGACAAAGAAAAGCTGTTGGCGAAGTCCTTGAAGCGGCCATTTACAATGCTTTTTTTTTGTGTGTGAAAATTTACAGCCTGTACAATGTCATAGTTTGAATTTTCTTGTTACAAATTGGAGAAATCTTTTCTATACCCTATATATGGGCCCCTTTTATATCTCTACGGATATTTCATTTAATCAATGAAATTATTTCTTATCCAAAAAAAAAGATCACTAGCATATGTGTTGATTATTTCCTATTTTGTTAACATCTTCATTGTATTTATTTTATTATATTTGCTATATTTATTTTTTCCTTATTTTTAATTGGGTATTTCTTCTATTTACGAAATCCATTGTCTTGTGAATAATAAGAGAGAAAATATTTTTGCGCATGGTATCAGAGCAGTAAAAAAAGAAACCCTAAAATTACCCTAACCCTAGATCTAGCTGCAGCTGCCGCCGTCGTCTGGTTCATGTCGTTGGCCCCTCGCGTCTCCCATGGAAGGTGGCTGGTCTTGCTCTTCAGGTGGTTGGTCGTATGTTGCAGATTCGCAGACCCTCGGGTTTATTGTCGGGCTCTTCGTCCGGCCGACGCAAAGTCTTTGGTCCTGCCCTTCAGGTTGCTGGTTGTGCATTGCAGATCCGCAGGCCCTTAGGTTATCGTCGTGCACGTTGTGCTCTTTGTTCGATTGTTCCGTCAGTTAGTTGTAAGCTTTCTATCGCCGTCACCAATCGGAGTTCTTTGCTTCACCACCTCAGACCTTGTAGTCGACCTCTGCCAGAGTTTTTTGCTTCGTCGGAGTTCTTTACTTATTTTTTTTCTCTATTTCCGCTGCAAGTGGTCGTGGTTGTTTGGGCTTAGTCTGTTCTCTCTTTAAACCTTAACAATAATGTCCGAAGAAAAGTCACCATTGCTAAAGTTTTAGATAATCGAATCCACCCTAAGAATCCCATTGTCCAAATAACCTCCATTTGGCTTAATGGGGATAACTTTCTTCGTTGGACCCAAAGTGCTTGAATGTATACTTGTGGACAAGGGAAGATTGACTACATTACGGAAGAAAAAAACACCCCTACCCCAGCTGCAACTATATGTGTTACTCTACGACAAAGGAATTGTGGGATAGTGTGATACAAATGTACTTTGATTTGGGAAACCAATCACAAGTATTTGAGTTGAATCTCAAATTAAGAGATATGCGACAAGGAAGCCAATCGGTCACACAATATTTTCACTCTTAAAAGAATTTGGCAAGACCTTGATCTCTTTGATACCTATGAGTGGAAGTCTACAGATGACCAAAAACATTACAGAAAAACGGTGGAGGACGGTCGTATCTACAAATTTCTTACCGGTCTCAATGTTGAGTTTGATGAGGTTAGAGGTAGAATCCTTGGGAAAACTACTTTTCCAACTATTTATGATGTTTTTTCTGAAGTTCGCAGGAAAGAAAGTCGCAGGAATGTAATGATTAAAAAAAAACACGTTAAGTCAGTCGAAAGTTTTGCGTTGGTAACTGAACATACTGCCATGAAGGCCTCTGATCATTCCATCAAGTCACATAAAAAGCCTTAGATCTGGTGCGATCATTGCAATAAACCTCGACATACACGTAAACTTGTTGGAAGCTTTGTGGAAAACCTGCTAATTGGAAAAATTCTAAACAAAGTGAGAGAAATTCCCATCAGTATACCTCAAATACGAATGTTGTTGAGTCTAATTTATTTAGCAGGTAGCAGATTGATCAAATCCTAAAACTGCTAAAGACTGGTTCTTCATCTGGTAATCCTAGTGTTTCCTTGGCACAATCAAGTAATTTTCCTCAAGCTCTATCTTGCATAAATTCATCTCCATGTACCATAGATTATGGAGCCACTGATCATATGACTAGTTCATTCTCTCTATTTGAATCATACTCTTTTGTTTACTATAATGCCAAAATCCGCATTGCCGATGGTAGCTTTGCTCTATTGTAGGAAAAGGACATATTTCTTTGACTCGAAAATTTACTTTACGTTCTGCCCTTCACGTTCTCAAGTTAGCATGCAATTTGTTATCTGTCAGTTTTACAATATGATTGAGACCCAATTTCAAACTAAAATCGCATTCTTCACTCTGATAATGGTACTAAATATTTCAACAAACAATTAAATACTTTTCTACACGCCAAGGGTATTTTTCATCAAGCTACATGTCGTGATACTCCTCAACAAAATGGTATTTCTAAACGAAAAAATAGACATCTCCTTGAAGTTGCTCGTGCCCTTATGTTTTCTATGCATGTTTCAAAATATTTGTGGGGTGATGCAATCCTTACAGCTACCTATTTGATCAATTGAATGCCTACTAAGGTTTTGAATTTTAAAACTCTTCTCAATCATTTTAAAGATTTTTTTTTTCCTACCGTTTGGTTATTTTCTAACTTACCAATCAAATTATTTGGGTGTCTTGCTTATGTTCATGTTCCTCCCCTCTCTCGCACTAAACTTGACCCTCAAGCCATTAAATGCATTTTTGTAGGCTATACTTCCCATAAGAAGGCTTATAAATGTTTTGATCATTCGACCAACAAGTATATTGAGAATATGAACGTTGTTTTCCTAGAAAATCAACCTTACTTTAGCCCAAATTCTCTTCAGGGGGAGATATCTAACTTTGAAGATCATTTTTGGGAAACCTCACCTATCCTAAACATCATTAATTCTGAAACTATAAGCTCTAGTCCTTTGATGTGAAGTGTAGAAAGTTCCTCTTCAGGGGGAGAAACACTTCAAAATGTTTTGACAATTCAAACACCTGAACCTCAAGTTTATACTAAAAGAAACTTGACTCAAAGGAATTGAGAACAGACAGTTGATCTATCACAGGACCAATCTAATACTCTGATCAATGATCCTAAAGATCTAGGTAACATATGAAAAATTATCTTTTCTTCTTTGTAATAGGTCTCTCCTTTATATAAGAAGGCCTAAGTTGCACATATGAAAAATTAATATAGACTAGTACACTTTATATCCTCTCAATTTTAAGAATATCATTAGATTTAACACCCTCATTATGGGCATTTGTTTCAGACTTTTTGTAGTAATCAGTTAGGTACTACTTTTTTGTATTGGAACCCTTTTCTGTGCAGGTTTCTCTTGTTAACCCTTTTTTTTGTACGTTTAGGTTTCTCTTGTTCAGCTGTTTTTTTGGTGTGTCCTTGTAATTCCTTTCATTTTTCTCAACGAAAGCTTGGTTTCTTATTCCAATAAAATAACAACTAAGAAGAAGCACAAATTCTTTGCTTATTGAGGTAGCTTTCTAATAGATCTCCAATTACAAAACTGTACCAAAGTTAGGGATTGTCAGAGGGTTTACTTAACGTGCCATTGTGTTGGGCCCAAGAATCTTGATCAGTTACAAAGGTTGACATGTGAATTCTTTCGGGAGATATAGGGAAGATTAATTTGGGTGAGAGATAGGGGAGAGGTAGAGAGCTTTGAAATCTCCATTAGCTTAATCAATAAATTGGTTTCTATAACTTGCTATATCTGCCTTTTGGTTTTATTAAAAAAAATAAAGAAAGAAATTAACATTGTACGCTTTATTTTCTTTTCTTTTTGCTTTTTCTGTAGAACACAACCACAAAAGAGAATGAAACACTTTTAGCAGTTGGAACTGCATATGTGCAAGGGGAGGATGTTGCAGCAAGAGGAAGAGTGCTTTTATTTTCTGTTGGAAAAGATGCTGATAATTCACAGACCGTGGTATATTGTTTCTAAACTGTCTATCATATTCTTTACCTATGTTTTACTGCATAATTATTAATCTATGTTCTTTTTTGTTGGTTAATCTAGGAAAAGAAATTTTGAAGGTTGCTAATCTAAAAACTTGCAAGTTCCAACTTCAAAACATTCTTTCAGTGTTTGCTCACTGATATTTCAACCTTTGGTTCTCGTCTTGTTTCAGGTTTCAGAGGTTTATTCGAAAGAATTGAAGGGTGCTATTTCTGCGTTAGCCTCTCTGCAAGGTCATCTATTGATAGCTTCTGGTCCTAAAATAATCTTACACAAGTGGACTGGCGCAGAGTTGAATGGCATTGCATTTTATGACGTTCCACCCTTATATGTTGTGAGCTTGAACATTGTACGTTCTGCTTTTTCACTGCAATTTATCTCTTATATATATGATATTTACATGTTAAATCTAGGCCGATGTCTTGAGTGTTGCTATTAATGGTCAAATTTATTTTTAACTAATGCAAGCATTGTTTTTAAGTTTTTGAATGGGGAGAAAATTTATGATGGACAGACCTCATCTTTACAGATATTGCCGCTTTCAAGAAAATTTAATCTGTCATGCAAGAATTTACTCATTGGAACCGTTTCTTAGTAGTCTGTATCTCTTAAATAGTTGATAGATATGCAAAAAAGAGGAAGAAATAAATCTAGAAATATGAAAATGTTTGCTATCCGCGTGGATGAAGTTCTAGTCTTTACATTTCCTAAACCTCAAGCCTCTCTGGCTCTCTTAGTGTGTGTATGCGGGAACTGCTGCAGGTCAAGAATTTCATACTTCTTGGAGATATACACAAGAGCATTTACTTTCTGAGTTGGAAAGAACAGGGAGCTCAACTTAGCTTGTTGGCGAAGGATTTTGGTTCTCTAGACTGCTATGCAACAGAATTTCTGATTGATGGAAGCACTCTTAGTCTTACTGTTTCTGATGATCAGAAGAATATTCAGGTAAATATCTTATTTGATTCTTGCACTCCCTTTATTTCCTGTGTAAACTAAACTTTACGATAAAGTAACATATTTCTTTTAATATCTTGGAGTAAATATTATCATGGTGGCATCATTTATTAGAATATTTTATATATACGTATATGCTACAACAGATATTTTATTATGCACCAAAGTCGACCGAGAGTTGGAAAGGGCAGAAGCTTCTATCAAGAGCTGAATTTCATGTGGGTGCTCATGTGACGAAGTTTCTACGGCTACAGATGTTGTCTACCACTTCAGACAAAGCAAGCAGTACAGTTTCTGACAAGACCAATCGCTTCGCGTTGTTATTTGGCACCCTTGATGGAAGTATTGGTTGCATTGCACCTCTTGATGAACTCACGTTTCGTAGACTGCAGTCATTACAAAAGAAGCTTGCTGATGCTGTACCGCATGTTGGTGGTCTAAATCCAAGGGCTTTTCGCCAGTTTCATTCAAATGGAAAGGTTCATCGACGTGGGCCAGACAGCATAGTTGATTGTGAATTACTATGCCAGTAAGTTTTGTCTCAAACCTTTTCAATCGACTCAATATGTTTATTGCTTTAGACGTTAGATTAATAAGACTAGGTTTTGATTGGAAGAATTTTACTTTTTTATTTTACTTTTTTTGTTCTTCTGTAATGTTAGAGTAAATATAATCATCTATGTTTAGGTTAATAACCATGTTTTCCATGATTTTTATTTATTTTTTATATATCGACAACCTTTTTTAGACAAAACTCTATATGGACCTCTCGATCACAAACACTAACACCTTTCATACACATGAATTGACATTGGAACCTTTAGTGACTTAGTTTGAGAAGCCTGACATGTGGTGTGCTGATGCAATTAATGATAAATAAATTGACACTAAAGTTATAGAGAATTTATGGAAAATCTGAATGAAATAAAAGTAAACAATAGTCATCTAATGCCAATGTAGTTAATGATAAATAAATTGACACTCAAAAGACCTTGGAATTAGAAGAGGAAAATGTGAACTTGATTTTTGTTGCTGCTTGCTTGTATTCTGTGGTTAATGGCTCAATTATGTTCCCATTTGTGGCAGCTATGAGATGCTACCATTGGAGGAGCAGCTTGATATTGCTCACCAAATCGGGACAACTCGTTCGCAGATTCTCTCAAACTTAAATGATCTCTCTCTAGGAACAAGTTTCTTATAATTGTACGAGACTCATTAGATTGTATAGCCGTGTATTACAATCAAGTTGCATATTCATTGTAAGAGTAGTTCAAACAAATCATGTACTGCCCCATTCTCAGCTCTTTAGACGTTTTGTTTGTTACCAACTTAAATTAAGTTAGAATGAAAAAAGGAGAAAGAGAGAGAGAACTGTTGTATCCATCCCAGTCTTGTGGGTTCCAAATGCTGTATTTAATGCACTGTAGAACTCAATTTTCCAGACATATGTACCAGTAACAACCATAGTTTAAAATTTCCAAATCTCGAAATTTCGAGGTTTCATCAAAATTTCAATTTCTTTTTTTTTAACAATTAACTATGCTAGATCAATAGTATTTTTTTTCCTCTTTTACCATCAAGAAACAACATATTTTAAATCTTTTTCATTGAATTTTCACATCATTTTACCTCAAACTAAACTTGAATTGATGTGAATTCTTTAATATTCCTCTAATTTTCTCTCAAGCTCTATCTACTTTTAGAGTTTTCTTTTTCTTTTTTCTTTTCCATTATGTTGTGTTATGTTTAATATTATGCTTTTTACATCTTTTTTTTAATGTTATGATTTTTCTATATTTATTGTGTTATGTTAGTTTAATGCTATAATTTTTCATTTTTTGTATCCAATTCATTTTATAATAAACAATTTACAATTATTTTATATGTAAATCTTTCATGTTCTTGAATCTTGTGATTATTTTTCTTTTTTTTTTTTAAATTTTTGCTCTCGCATTGACATTTACACAAATATTTTACAATATGCATCTAAATATTGTCTTACTTTATAGAAATAATGATTAAAAATGGTCAATTATAGTCTAACTCAGTTACAATCATAGTTTCATTAATTAATTATAACAATTTTCATCAATTTCCATAAAGTTTCTCCATATTTCCATCGATATTTTTCTAAAATCGGGACTTCGATATTTTTATTGACATTGATATTTCGAACCTTGCCAATAGCATAGGACAAGAAAGTTTTTTTTTCTTTTTTTTTATTTTAAATATTTCAATGTCTTCTTTTAGTTTCTTGATTATTCTAACATTGTATCTGTACTAGATGCTTTGCCGATGATGTAGTATTAAATTTGTCTTCCTCCTTCCGCATAAACTTTTGGGTTAATCAGTAATTTAAGATGATTTCAATGTAGCTAGTCCAAGAGGTCATTGTTCAAATCCATGCATTGTTATTTCTTCAATTAGTATTGATTTCCACCTGTTAGATGATATAATATTAAAGATGTATTTGGTTTAACTTTTCATGTGTTTAATTTTGGAAACAAGTCATTTTTAAAAAAATTGAAGTGTTTAACTACTCAAAATAGCTTTTGAAACACTTTAATAAAAATTGCTTTTTTGAAAATTCATTTTTTTTCTCTAGTAAATGCAAAGAGGCACTAAATTTGTCTTCACCCATCAGTTTAAGGATCAATGGATAATGTATTGGAGTAGTAGCCTTTTAAGTAACTTAGTTTAGTATATTCATGTGTGTAGTTGTAACGACCCAGGTCGCCCAGGATTCGACAATTGATGGCCCCGGCATTCGGTTGCGTCATCCTTACTTATCATGAATGCTTCTAAGAGTGAACGTTGTCCCCGGCATTCGGTCTTTTCAGGATGCTTTGTCCTCACTCACATGCATCTTAGGAAAATCCCCAATCACCCAACATAGGATTGCTCCAAACTAAGCATGTTTAACTATGGAGTTCTTATGATTGAGCCACCAAAAAGGAAGGTGCACCTTGTTGATATAGGTAGTAACTTTCAATTCTTTTAAGCCTTTCTTAACCCAATTCTTTTAAGCCTTTCTTAACCATGCTTTCATGTCCTCAGGATCCCTCTCATTCGGATGTGATCTCGATTCATTCATGTCCCCTTCCTGAACTCGGGTCGTTACATGTCCATCAACTGTCGCTTGGTTCGTCCCCGAGCCACACCTTACTTGTTCTAGGTCATTACTCCATGCATGCACACATCTCAAAATGACACTTTTCATATATTTGACTGAGATCAAATAAATTTATAAAACAAACAATTTCATTAAATTTAAATAATTAAAAACCTTGAATCGGGGTACCCCTAAGAAAATTATAAAACCAAAACTGTGAACTTTGCATAAATGTCTAATGATGCAAAACCAAAATTTTGAATTTAAACATCAAGACTGGAATAGAAACATAAAAACGTGAGCAGAAACATTGACTGGTCCCAATGGGGCACGATCACAGATTCTTCCTGTCATTCGTCTGTCTGTCCTTGCCTTCACCGAAAAGTTGTAACATAAGAAAGAGTGAGTATAAAAATACTCAGTAAGTGACCCACTATCTGATCTATCAGTAAACTTGTTAATTTTCCTACACTGGACATGTGTACAAATCATAACATGGGCATAATAGTGAACCCGAAGGAACATATATCATCGTAGTCTAATGTACACAGCCCGAGAGGATAACTAACTATCACTATTTAACATGGCATGCATCAATCAACCAATAGGTCTTAAATCTTAATTATCATAGCATGTAAATTATCATCATAAAGTTTCATGTTGTGTTCAT
Organism: Lagenaria siceraria; assembly: GCA_002890555.2. Classification (NCBI taxonomy): domain Eukaryota; kingdom Viridiplantae; phylum Streptophyta; class Magnoliopsida; order Cucurbitales; family Cucurbitaceae; genus Lagenaria; species Lagenaria siceraria. Next base: position 13,194,032 of record CM016483.1, on the reverse strand, counting down.
ATAATCAAAGCTTGTAGACTTTTAGCATACCCAAAGCAATCCATTCATGAGCAAAACATAGGCAAATCATTCCAATACATTCAACTTAATAGTAATAACTTGGGTAGCGTGTCGGCTTGAAGGCGAGCCGATAGTAAACCACTTACCTCGATATCAAGCTTAATTGGTTTTAGCCACGCAACTAATCTCCTTCAACCCTTTGGAAATCTTGAATGAACCCCGAAGTGCAACCAAGACCCAATCCTCTTTCAAACTCTAAACAATGAATCCAACCTAGATAAAAATTAATATTACGGGTAAAAAACCCAATTTCCAGCACCAATAAAACTTTTAAAATAACTTCCAAAACATTGTCACTCACCAAAATTGATCCAAAATAGCCAAATCGAACTTTACTTTGCTAGACAGCATGCTTTCGTCTTTTAAACTTCTCCAAAACTCATTCCTAATGCCAAGAATACACAACATCAACCAATTTGAATCACAAATTAATGGGTAATCAAGGAATTGCAAGAAAACTCACCAATACTCGAAAAATATCACTCAGTTTTACAGGTTCTGTTCAGCAACGATTACGGAGAAATCAAAGGTCAAATCAACAATCCAACCGTTCAGAATGAGGCCCTATGTGTCTCGAAAAGGCTGATAAACTTTCAATACGATCTGACGGTTGAAACTCTAGAACACGATAATTTTCTGGGAGTTGTCGCTGAAAAACGGAACTGCCCTTTTTCCCTTCTCTGTTTTTCAATGTATTTTTCTCCCCCTACCTTATTAGATCACTTAATAATATATATATATCCAATCCCAAACCCTAATTGCTTAATAAATTAGGTATACATATATATATTTTAAAATTCTTTTTCATCCACCAATTCAACCAAACAAATTAAATTTTCCAAATTAAAATTCAATCTTCACCAATTGAATTTAAACCCAAATCTTTTATTCTGTTTAGTTTAAATTGAATTATCTTTTTAGAATAATTCAATTAAGCATTACAAATTCAAAATAATACCCAGATAATTTAAGATAATTAAATTAAAATTAATTCTTCTGGATTGTGCTTGGCGAGAAAATCATAGTTTACATAGTCCAATCCAAGGGTTAATCTATTCCAATCCGTACAAGAAATCGAGGCTGTCAAGCAAATATGTCTGCGTTGGTAAGAATATTTCAAGTTCAATAATTCATTTTCTTAAAATTACTTTATTAATTAATACTCAAATTGGTTTTGAAGGTTTTTTTGTTGTAGTTTCTTAGTCTTTTCCCCCTTCAATTAATTTACCCTTTTTTTTATTTTATTTTTTAAGAATTTTTATGGGGTTTACATGTACATGGAACTAAAAACTAAGAAATAACTTTTTTTTTTCTCAAAATTGATCTCTTTGAGTGATAGCAGCCACATGTTACAAGAGAAACTAAAATCTAGGGTTATCTACCTAAGTGACCTAAAATATTGGAGATTCTCTTATAATATTAAACAACTCCAACAACTTCCAACTAACTTAAAGGTTTTTTCTTTTTTTTTTTTTTTTTTTTTTTTTTGCCATTTCTCAATCTGGTTATCATTTTTTTTTTACTTAGTTCAACAATATGCGAACATGAGAGATGATGATGACCTTCAGTTCATCTTGACTCACAAACATTTATCAACGTTGCAACTATGCATAACCACGACACCAATGGAACGGGTGAGTCCCAATAACGATGATCTTGGCCACTACAATGATTCATCTTATTATAACATCAATGCTTACGAAGAACACAGTAGTCCATACATCCATGAAACATAAAGCTCAAGGCTCTACTTGTGCAACAGAAGGTTGCTAAACCGTTGATAAATCAATTAATTTGATTAATTTGATTAATTATTTTGTACCTTACTGACTATTGTTGAGACAAATTCCTGAGGCTAAAATAGCAAAGGAGGTATGGACTCAACTAGGTGCTATAAAATCTCTCACAAATAAGTTGTATATTGAGGAGAGATTCTTTTGTTTCAAAAATGATCCAATTAAGGACCTAAAATTAAACCTAAACAACTTCAACCATACACTCTGGACCCAACTAACATTGAAGAGAAAATGTCAGATAAAAATAAGACAATAATATTGTTAAACTCTCTCCCTGAATTATACAATGAAATCAAAATGTCTATTAAGTACGTTAGGGATAGTTTGACAATAGATATTGTTTTGAATGTCTTAAGATCTAAGAGAACTTGAGATGAAGAAGAGTGAAGGAAAGAAACATGAAGCCTTTGTTGGGCTTTATGTCCTAAAAATCGTAGTTTGTAAACACTAACGTGCATTCTATTATCAATAAAGTTGTTATCGAGGTTATTCAGTAAACTTATTATTGAATATGTGAATTGTTGTTAATATAATTCTAAAACCAATAAACTAAGAATCTATGGCTATAGTATGAATACTTGAACTATATGTGGTGACACAAAAGTGGATCAAGTTCGAGGAAATAGCCAAAACGATCTATAGTATATTGATTAGGCTGGATACCTTATTCTGGAAACACTATTGTGCGACCCACTTCGTATTTAATACAAATGATGTGATCCTGAATCGTTCATGTGGAGGCATGTGAGTGGAGGCGTTTATGCAATGAGTTTGCATAAGATCAAACCACAAAATAGTCATTATTACTTTATTATGTCGTTTACTATTAACACTGACTATTTCAACTAGATGACCTAGGTAAATCGATCTTAATCCTGAGCTAACTATGAACTCTTGTTTATTCGGGATTATCCTTAGATCTGCATGGGTGAGAGTGGCCTGAGTTCGCCGACTCAATAAGTCTCCCATTTCAAGGGTAAGACCAAGTAGATAGATGGGGACATAGTCCTGCGAGACAGAATTCACTCCTACCCGACTCAAGGTCTGTAGATAGGTTGCTCCCTTAAGTACTGAGTTCGGATCTTGAACAAGGGGCCTCACCCTCTCACTGGCCTGAGAGGGACTCGATTTAATGATAAGATCACAAATCAATTGTTCATTAGAGAATCAGCGGGACTTAAGGAACAAGATGTATTCACAGGGGTAAAATAGTATTTTTGACCTAGCTATGAATACCAAAAAGCTGTGAAGGATAGACTTACTAATTATGGTTATATCAAGTGGACATAAATATATCTACAGTGAGGAGAGTGCAACTACGGACTTTAGTGGAGTGTTCCATTAGTTAACGAATGTTGGTTAACTAGATTAAAGAGTTTGACCGGTTAATCTTGGATCGTTGGAGCTCATGATCTATAGGTCCATTAGGTCCCTCTACTAGCTCACAAACGGATAAAACCTTAGATTGTATGATGAATAAATTTGAAACGTTTAAATTCGGCTTCGGGAATAAACGTTGGACATATGAGATATATCTAAACGTATCGACGTTTAATTACGAATTAAATGGACAAAGAGAGTTGAGAATAATATTTAAATGACTTAAATATTAAAAATATGAATAGGGATTCATGTTCCAAAAATAGGTTATTCGGAAAAATTGGGGTTGGGGTGAAAATAATATTATTTTAATATTTAATATTAAATTAATATTATTTTAACTATTTAAAACTAATTTTATAAAATTATTTATTTATTTTTCTTTTAAATTAATTTTATTAATTAAAAATTCAAAGAAAATTGAAAATAAGAAATTCAATTTTGGAAAAATGGAAAAGTTGGATTTTCCCACTTAAAGAAGCAAGTAGATTGGGTGTTTGCTCTTGAATTTGACACTAAACCTACTAAGATTAAGGTAATTTTTCTGACAGTCTTGTGCTAATTCTCATTGCATGTTCTTTCTTTATAAAACAAGAAGGATTTGACTGAATTTTGACAAATTAAGTGTTAATTTTGTTAAACTCTCTCAAGAACACCCTCTTCTTCCATCCTCATTTTCCTTACAAATTCACCACAAAATTGGATCCCACCATCCAATCTAAGGCTAGAGAATAGTAGAGAAGACTCTCGTAGTGGTCTACAAGCAACCAGTGATCAATTTCGCAGAGAAAACAAGGAGAATTCGAACTTCAAAGGTTGTAATTTCTAATTCTCAGTTTTTTCCTCTTTTGCATGTATGTTTATCCTAGAAATTGAGCATGTTAGTGTGTAATTCGTTCTAATTCGCTTCCGTTGCATGTTCATATATCCTTCAATTGGTATCAGAGCATGTTAATTGCACTCAATTTGCTTTGGTGGGGTTTAATTCATGAGATGAATGCTTGGTGTTGCTAAAATGGTGTTTTATGATTTTTTGGCATCAAATTACTCTTTCAATTGTTGAAATTTGTTGTAATTAAACCCTTGTTGTTGGGCCTTGATGGGTTATAAAGGGTCGAGCAAAGGGCAGCTGGTCGAAGAACAGGCGTTGATTCTGTAAGACAGCATCGCAACACTCCTCAGCAGCTTATTTTTCCAAAAATGCAGGCGCTCAAAGAAGAAAAGATTCAGTTGAACCGTTTTGGTTGGTTTAATGGTTTTGCTTATTTTCCAGCTGGTTCAGACCTATTTTAGCACATTGAAGTCCGGTTGAAGGGGTTTCAAGGTGGTTCGAGCCAATTTGAAGTGTTAGAGGGCAGTTCTATTGGGTTTTATGTATAAAAACTCGTAGTTTGTAAACATTATATCTATTAATTATAAAGTTGTTATCGAGGTTATTCAGTAAACGTGTTATTGAATAAAGTGAATTGTTGTTAATATAACTCTAAATCTAATAAACTAAGAACCCATGGTTTTAATATGGAAACTTGAACTATATGTAGTGACATAAAAGTGGATCAAGTTCGAGTAAATAGCCAAATCGGTCTATAGTATAGGGATAAGGATATGTACCTTATCTTAGGAACACTATTGAATGTGGCCCACTTTGTATTTGATACAAACGATGTGATTCCTAATCGTTCATGTAGAGATATGTGAGTGGGGGCGTTCTATGCAATGAGTTTGCACAAGACCAAACCACGAAATAGTCACTATTAATTTATAACGTCGTTTACTGTTAAATACTGACTATTTTAACTAGATGACCTAGGTAACTCGATCTCAATCCTTAGCTAACTATGAACTCTTGTTTATTTGGGATTATGCTTAGATCTACATGGGTGAGAGTGGCTCGAGTACGCCGACTCAATAAGCCTCCCATTTCAGGGGTAAGACCGAGTAGATAGTTGGGGACATAGTCTTGCAAGAAGGAATTCACTTGTAACTGACTTAAGGTTAGTAGATAGGTTGTCCCCTTAAGTACTGATTTTGGGTCTTGAACAAGGGGCCCCGCCCTCTCATTAACCCGAGAGGGATTCAGTTTAGTGATAGGATCACAAACCAATTGTTCATTAGAGGATCAATCGGACTTAAGGAACAAGATGTAGTCACAGGGGTAAAATGGTAATTTTTAGCTAGCTGTGATTATGGACAACCTGTGAAGGATCAACTACTTATTATGGTTATATCAAGCGGACATAAATATATCTACATTGAGGAGAGTGCAGCTAGGGACTTTAGTGGAATGTCTTGTTAGTTAACGAATGTTGGTTAACTAGGTTAAAGAGTTTAGCCGGTGAATCTCGAATCATTGGAGCTCATGATCTGTATGTTCATCAGGTAGTGTTAATCTCGGCTTAATGAATGAATGTCGGATATATACGATATGTCTAACATATTAGCGTTTAATTACGAATTAACCAGACAAAGAGAGTTAAATATAATATTTAAGTATGATTTAAATATTAATTATATGAATGGAGATTTATATCGATTTTTTAGAAAAATCGAGATAAGTGGAAAAAATAATGTTATTTTATTATTTAATATTAAAATAATATTATATTTAATTAATTAAATATTAAATTATTTTTTATTTAATAAATTATGTAATAAATTAGTTTTTAGATTTAAAAAATTAAATTAAATTCAAATTTGAAAATCATTTAAAAATTGGATTTAAAATTTGATTTTTAAGAATCTTGGTTTTTCTCACTTACTAAGCAACTAGCTTAGTTGTAAACTCCATGTTTTGCCACCAAATTTGATAAATTTATCGTCTAATTTTTGTGCAATTAAGTTGCATGTTAATCCTTAATAAATAAGGATGAATTAGGCAAAAGATGGGGTTAACAAGTTTGGTGAATTAAAGGTTATTTTGCCAAAATTCTTCCATAGCTCACATGCTTCACCAAGCTTCATTCCTTCACAAATTCACCATGAAATTTTATCACAACATCCAATCTAAGGCCAGAGAATAGTAGAGAAAACTCTTGTAGTGGTTTACAAACAAGTGGTGTTTATTTTTATCAAGAAACAAGGGAGAATTTAGAGCTTCAAAAGTAAGTGTTGATAAAACTCAAGTTTTTCCCTTTTAATTGCATGTTTTATCCTCAAAATTGAGCATCTTAGAGTGAAATTTGATCAAATTAATTTCCGCTGCATGCTCGTATGTCCTTCAAGTTCGAGCTATTCTCAATTATTATTGTAATAATTTAGTATTTGTTTAATTTAGATGCCAAAAACTAAACCATTTTAGTGTTTTCTTTAATTATTTATGCATTGTGAATGTATGTTTAATTAAATTAAATCTTTTATGCATATTGTATGACATATATATTTAAACCCCACCGTAGGATAAGCATATATCATGCATTGCAAGTATGTTATAATTGTTATAGTGTATAGTATGCATGTTTAGAATATCATGAGACTTAGTATAAGTGTTATATTAATTTATGATATGTATGTGGATGTATGTTATAAATTTAAATGTCGTTTTTTTTATAAGTGTTATAAAATGAATTAGACATTTAAAATCTATAACAAAGATAAGTTGCATGCGCACTTCGGAAAAACTGTTGCAACTCAAATCAATCTAGTTTAATAGTTAAATTAGGTTGATTTCTTGTAAAACTTAGTTTACGAGACTCACCCGACAAGATCCTGTCTAAGGCTAGAGGTACTTAAGTTGACGGTTTACAGAACATCTCCTACCTGGGGATCGAGTTGGCGTCTGAGTTAAGTTAGCTCGATTTTATAATCATGTGTGAGCGATATAACATAATAAATGATTTGTCACTTAAACATCGTAGGTTAAAATCCAGTATAAACGTTATGCTCGGATTAGTCACTTAGACTTAGGTTATGTTTTATTAGCCGAAATATACCTAAGTAAAAGTATACCCAAACCGTCTAAAACACTTTAGTGGGAGAAAAACAGTATATATAATATCTTATTTTTAACTCTCACGTCCCTAAGAGTTCACACCATGAGATTCATGCAGGGCTTCGTGTCTCTTTTACCGTGACTGTTCCATTCGGAAAGTGTTTGCATGAGTCAATAACAAGGTGAAAAAGGGAAGTAGTTCATAGTAAGTGGGTGAAGGGTGTGTGTCAACACGTCCTACGGTCTCTTCCATTAGGTCACAACGTGAGATTTTTATGTTGCACCTGCTTAGCGTAATAATAGGTGTTTATCCAATCAGAGGGTTTGTAACATAGGATTCGGAACACCGAGAACTCTAAAAATGGATAGGGTTTCTTAGTTCCGTTTTCAAGCAGTTGTTTTTCCCTCGAGAGCATGTTTGATTCCGATCTATAAAATCTGAAAGTGGAGGGTCTACACTTACGAGATTTACTAAGTGTTAGTAAATTCTTGACCAAATAAACGATAATTAAATACTATAGGAATAAGAGTTATTCTGGTATTAGTATTTAATCAAATTATTTGGTTTAGTGAAGGAATAATTGACTGCCCCTCGGTAGCAGTTATTCTGACTCACTAAAGTATCGTTGCAAATTTGATGATGACTGGTAGATTTTAAAATTTTTGCTAAAACTAATTGGTTTAAAAAAGGTTATTCAATTCACTAATAGAATATGTTTATTATTTCAACAATGACAAGTACAATAATTCAACTTTTAGCTTTTGATAAACTTAATGAAGATAACCACGCTACATGGAAATCAAATATCAATACAATATTGGTTATAGAAGATCTCTGGTTTGTTTTAACGGAGGAGTGTCCTCCAGTTCACAGCTCAACAAGAAATCGAAATGTTCGGGATGCTTATGATAGGTGGACTAGGGAAAATGAAAAGGCCCGGTGTACATCTTGGCTGGTATATCTGATATACTATCCAAAAAGCATGAGAACGTGGTCAACACTATGGAGATCATGGACCCCTAAACCCTAAACCCTAAACCCTAAACCCTAAACCCTGCATGCGATGTTTGGCCAATCATTCTCATCTCTCATGCATGATGCTTTGAAATATGTTTACAACTGCAGAATGAAAAAAGGATCCTTTGTGAGAGAACATGTTTTGAACATGATAGTCTATTTCAATACTACAAAAGTAAATGGCACTGTCATAAATGAGAGAAGTCAAGTTACAATCATTATGAAATCTGTTCCGAAGAGTTTCCTACAGTTTAGAACTAACTCCATGATGAATAAGATAGAATATACTCTGACTTCTCTTCTTAACGAGCTCCAGGTTTACCAATCTTTATTAAAGAATAAAGATGCTGAAGCAAAAGCAAACGTTGCTACTACCTCGAAGAAGTTCCTTAAAGGATCATCCTTAGGAACTAAACTTGGCCCTTCAAAATCTCAAATGAAGAAAAAGGGAAAAGGGAAAGCCAAAGCTCCTACAAAGAGAAAAGGCAAGGGAAAGGTTCAAGTTGCAGAGAAAAGGAAGTGTTTCTACTGCAACCAAGACGAGCATTGGAAAAGGAATTGCTTGAAGTACCTAGCCGAAAAGAAAGCTAAGAAAGAGAGACAAGGTAAGTCTGATTTACTAGTTATTGAAACATGTTTAGTGGAAAGTGACAACTTAACCTAGATACTGGATTTAGGGGCCACTAATCACGTTGTTCTTATTTTCAGGAAACTAGTTCCTGGAGACAGTTTCAAGATGGCGAGATTACTCTCAGGGTTGGATCAGGAGAGCTCATCTCGGCCAAGGCAGTGGGAGACATGAAGTTATTTTTTAGAGATAGATTCATTTTACTTAAAAATGTATTATATGTTCCTAATTGTAGTAGGAATTTGATATCTATCTCTTGTTTGCTTAAACATATGTATAAAGTGACTTTTGAAATTAATGAAGCGTTCGTTAGTAAAAGAGGTATTCCAATATGTTCTACAAATTTAGAAAACAACTTATACAAGTTAAACTCGACCAAAGTTAAAATTGTTTATAATACTGAAATGTTTAAAACAGGTGAAACTCAAAATAAAAGACAACGAGTTTCTCAAAATACCTATTTTTGGCACTTAAAACTTGGTCACATAAATCTCAATAGGATTGGGAGATTGGTTGAGAGTGGACACCTAAGTCAGTTAGAAGACAAATTTCAAAATTATGCCTATTTGAAGGATATTCCAAAGAAACGAAAGGTAGTTTATTTTATGATCCTCAAGATGATAAAGTGCTTGTATCGACAAACGCTACTTTTCTAGAGGAAGACCACATGAGAGATCATCAACCACACAGCATACTAGTATTAAAAGAGATTTCCGAAGAAACTATAGATGAATCAACAAAAGTTATTGATCAAGTTGGTCCTTCAACAAAAGTTGTTGGTAGCATTAGCTCATCTGCTCAGTCTCATCCTTCTCAAGAGTTTAGAGAGCCTCGATGTATTGGAAGAATTAAAAATCTCTCAGATGATGCCCATGCGCTTTTATTATGATGACAAGTCAGCAATTTCCATTGCCCACAATCCAATCCTTCATGATAGGACAAAACATATTGAAGTTGATAAACACTTCATAAAGGAGAAGATTTATAAAGGAATAATATGCATTCCCTACCTTCCAACAGCAAAGGAAAATGCAGATGTGTTAACTAAAGGCCTTCCAAAGTGGCAATTCAACAATTTGATTGACAAGCTGGCTATGATTGATATCTTCAAACCAACTTGAGGGGGAGTGTTGATTATTTCTTATTTTGTTAATATCTTCATTGTATTTATTTTATTATATTTTCTATATTTATGTTTTCCTTATTTGTAATGGGGTAGTTCTTTTATTTAAGAAAACCCTTTGTCTTGTGAATAATAAGAGAAAAATACATTTTTTAGCACATATTATCATATGAATTTTCAAGGATAAGAGTAAAGAGAAAAGAAAACTTAGGAAGAAGATCTCTCGAATCGCTTCTTGTCATTGAATTCCTTCGATCTCCGCTCGGCCGGCACCTCAGGATCTCGAACGGCTTCCAACTCTTCTCTAATCAATTTCCTCTCTTTTAATGTCAATCTGTCACTTTGAGACTCTGTCATTTCGTCTATTAGGGTTGCTGATCACCCCTCATTATATAAGAACAACTTTCCAAAAATTGCTAGAAAAACCAAAAAGGAAAGGCAGTGTCGGGACGCTGACCTATTTTTATCGCAACGTAGCGCTATGTTGCGGGTGAGCATAGCTGCAGCGTTGCTACGCTCCCAAGGAGCGTAGTTAAGCTCTCAATTGTGCCAAAATTAGGTGCTCTCGGGTTTTAAGTGTAAAGAAGCAGCATAGCGACGCTCTTGCTTTACGTTACTGTGTGTTTTTCTAGGGTTTTTGAGCTATCCTTGTCTGGTTTTTACTCAGTTCAACTCCATTGCTTCCGAAACTCAATTTTCTTCATTATAACCTAAAATCCACTAGCAAACACATTAAATCTACCAAAAATACTTCTAAATAAAGAGTAATAAATGCACAATTAAGGTGCGTTTCAGATCGTAATCACGCGCGTGGATTAGGAGAATTTTTTAAGATCTTTCTTCAAAGGTAATTTATTCTCCTTGAATTTTTAAGCTAAAAGCATGTTGTTATTCTTTTACGGGTTTATTTCCTCTGTTTTCTATTTGTTCAAAATCAAATTTCAATGGCACAAGGTGTTCACGCACTTCTGCATTAGGATTCGATCATTTTAAAAGGAGCCTAGACTTGACTATTAGACTCCCTATGCTTTCACATGCTATAGCATTGATCAAAATATTTTGAACTCATAAGTTTTCCTCCAAGCAAGAACTTGCTATACGCATCTTTTGATGTGGTATAGAACATCAACTTAGTTGGAGATCATCTGTGCTAAATCAATACATTCACTAATGTTCTTCTCTCGACTTCTGAGTGCCTATATTCATTCTAATATAGACTAGTGATTTAAAGCACTCTCAATTACTTTAAGTATCGTCATACACTTGCTTTTTCCAAAGATTCATGTGTTATTCATACTCTATTGGCCAAATGAAGATAAACAATTTAAATGAAGCTCTTAAAGTAAAGAGGTGCAACATATGTCCAAGAAAGCATGTGATTAATAATGATAGTTGTTAACATAGGGATTCTAGTCAATTCTTATGCTAGAAACTTGAGCCTACAATAATCATGACAACAATCCACGAAAGTAGTAAAAGCAAACATAAAGTGTCGTAAACTACCTTTACGACCTCTCCATAATTCAAAAGGTGTTTTATAAACTCTTTTTTATGGAACATTGTTCAAAATGTATACTGCAATCAATATTGCATGATCGACCAAACGTGTATGAGTGATAAAAATGATAATAAATATGGTCTAAAGTGCAAGCATACACTGTCGATAAAGTAATAAATCTTGGAGTATTCCAAGAGTCGAATCCCACGAGACTATTTATGCAATTCAATTTTTCTAAGAAAGAGTTTTTTGATGCAAACCAATGGGTAACCGGTAAATAAATGATTTTTAGGTTGAATAATGATAAAAGCAGTAAACAAAAATGTTGAACAGTGATGCAGTTATGTTCCAACCTTTCAGGTTTTATGTTATAAGTGATGTGGCTGCATCATACCAAGACAATAAAATATGCATGAACAGAAAACTACTCTTATTCGGTCTTGTGTCAAGTTCTTTTAGGAGATCTAAGCAACTAATGCCTAATGTTTCCATGGTTAGCTGGATCTTAGATTAATTCAAGCTTAGATTCTTTATCATACGATGTCCCTTATTTCTAAGGCGACATGACCATCTTATTTCTAGGCTCCCAGTCTTGTATTCCTTTGTGACATTAGTTTATATCCTAACCTTCTCAGCATTAGGACTCCACTAGATTGCTAAATTAAGTGATCAGTTTAACTTAACAATATTTTCTATAAACTCAACAAAGAAAATGCATAAGTCAAAAGGTATGAAACATAAACATTGCTCAAGCCATAAAACCCTAGGGTATCCACATAACTGAACCCCTTAAAGAATTTAGCTCATGACTAATGATAAAATAATAAACTTTATTAAATCAAAAATCATAACTACTAGATGATATTCAACGGGTGAAAAGAAAAGAGAAAATTACAAGAAATAAATAAATATAAATGCTAGAAAATAAATACAACTCAAGAAAACTTGGGAAAATTCTCAAGTAACAAGTTTTTTCCTAAGACGATTCCCCTCTCTCAAGGAAGACTCTTGCCTCAACACACACTTTTGTGCAAGAGAAATCCTAGAGCAGCTACGCCTTAGAGGAACTTTCGTTCTTAAGACTACTGACTTGAACTTAGAGAAGAAACCCAAGGTGCTGGAAATTTGATAGTAAAATGGAGAAGAAAGTGATGAATTCGGCGGTGGTGAGTTGTTCCTCGAAGATGGAGGGCTTCCTCGCCTTTTATAGGCCCTAAATCTGTTGAGGAGGGCCGAGATTTGTGTTCTGAAGATTCACTAGGCAGAATAGAGGATTTTTAGCCAATAAAATCGTGAAAATCGCAACTGATCTGGGCATAATCGAATCTGGAAAATTAGGGCTCGATAATGCTGGTACATCACTTGCTGTTGTGAGCGCATCACATGAAAAATAGCAAGAAACCTGTAAAAACGTACCAGATCTGCACCAAATCCGCAAAAATCATCTTTTATGCATAATTAACCCTCATTAAGCTTATTTAAACATATTAAGACCAAAGTTGGGATAAAATTCATGCAAGAATTCATTTTTCTCATTAAAAATGCCCAAATGAAGGCCTAATTTCATACATTCCATAACATGAATCACTGCATGACGCCAAAACGAGTCAAGTAATGTGCATAACTCATTATAGACCAAACCATGTCTAACAAGGTTCTATTTCTCCTTTTTTATCCACCATTTTGTTGAGGTGTACCAGGTGCTGAGAGTTGAGATGTGATTCTATGTTTTTTTAAATCATATTGGAATCTTAAATCCATATACTATCCACCTCGATCTGATCAAAGTGTTTTAATGGATTTACCTAATAAATTTTCAAGTTCAACCTTATATTCCTTGAACTTTTCAAGTGCTTTAGACTTGTGTTACATTAGGTAAAAATACTCATATCTTGAATAATTGTCTACAAAAGAGATGAAGTATTCATACCCTCATCTTGCCTTAATATTTATTGGGCCATATAGGTCTGAATGTACAAGTTTCAAGGGCTCTTTGGCTCTATAACCTTTTCCAGTAAAAGGTTACTTAGTCATTTTGTCTTCATGGCATGACTCACATACAGGTAAAGAATTCTCTTCTAACTCACTTAATTCTTAACCAATCTCTCAATCCTATTAAGATTTATATGACCTAATCTTAGATGCCAAAGATGGACATTTTCTTTAGGAGAAAATTTTTGTTATTTATTTTGAGTCGTTGTAGTTTTAAACGTTTTAGTATTGAGGAGCGATTTAGATGCTAAAGCCCTTAGCACATACAAATTACTTTCTAATATTGCAGAACAAATCTCAATCTCATTCTTGAAAATAAACATATTATTAAAATAAAAAAAAGATTGAATAATATTATTCAACAAGACATGAAACAAAATCAAGTTCCTTTTAATATTAGGAACTATATACACATTGTTCAATAACAAAAATAATTTCTGGAAAAGTAATTTTAAGCTCCCCACTGCAACGGCTAAGACGACTTATCCTGTCCCAACACGCATAGTCATCTCCCTAGCCTCCAACTGTCATCCAAAACTAGTTGCTTGTAAAGAATAACAAACGTGGTTAGTGGCTCCTGAATCAATTATCTAGGCAGAATCATTATTCTCCATTAAGCAAGTTTCTAAGATAAGTAAATTGCATTTACCTTCTTTGACATTCTTCTTCTTGGCCAAATACTTCGAGCAGTTCCTCTTCCAGTATCCGTCCTAGTTGCAATGAAAACAGGTTCCCTTTGCAACCTTGGCCTTCTTACCCTTTTGGGCAACAATAGTAGGAGTAGCTTTATTCTCCTTTCCAACTTTCTTCGTTTTCCATTTTTTAAAACTAGAGGAAAAAGGCCCAGACTTAATACCAGAGGTCAAACCTCTGTGGAAATTCTTTGAGGAACTGGCAACATTTTCCTCTTCGTGTTGTCCTTTGACTTTCATCAAGGACTCGTAAGTCTGTAGCTCGTTGAGAAGGATGGTAAGGTTGTAGTCAATCTTGTTTATAACATCATTGTTATGAAATTGCAAAAAACTCTTCAGAAGAGTCTTTATAATAAAGCTTACCTGGCTGGACTCATCTATGATAGCCTCATTCTTTTCTGCCATGTTGAAGTGGATCATCATGTTAAGGACATGTTCCCTAACAAATGATCCCTCGTTCATCTGTGCGTTGAAGATGAACTTGAGAGCGTCATGCTTGAGGTGTGTGGATTGTTGCCCAAACATCCCACACCGTGACTCCATGATCTCATATGCAGTGATCATATTCCCATGCTTTTTGGCCAAAACTTCAGTTAAGCTAGCCAAAATATTGACTCGGGCCTTGTCATTAGCCTTTGTTCTACTGTCATAGGCATCATGAACATTTCATGATGCATTGGATCTAGGGACTAGAGGACATTCCTCAGTCAAGGCGAATTTAAGGTCGTCGATGACCAAAACAGTTTTAATCATGTTTTTTCAGGTTGTATAATTATCGCCGGTTAATTTATCAGCACCAAGTAAGGAAATTACTGTGTTAGTCATTTTCTAAGTTGTTGAAACCAAACAAATTATTTATATTAGATTTTGCATAACTCTTTAAATCCAGTCATATTCAGCGAAAGTAAATAACTAACCCTAATTTCATTTAATTTTGCAATGATACTTCAGTGATTTAAAATGATAGCCACCAAAGGGTAATCAGTTACTCCTTCACTAAATTGAGACACTCTCAACCAATTATTATACTTGAATAACTTTTATTCCTATAACAATTAGTTACCATTTATTTGGTAAAAAAATTATTAACTTACTTAACAATAGTTTTTGTAAGTGTGACCTCCATTTTAGATCATAGAGTTCCACCCTAATAAGTCTATCTAAGGGAAGTGCTGATTGGAGCAAAAAACTTAAGCTACCCTATCCATTACTAGAGTTTTCCCTGATATTGATTCCATGCAAACATCTTCTGACACACATTTTTCTCTCACTTACTATAAATACTTTCTCCATTCACCTTGATACAGACTCATGCGAACACCTTCCAAAGGGAGGACACTTCCAGGGTGCCACGAGGTCGAGCATGAGTCTCACGAGGTCAAGCATTAAAGATCCTTCCTAAATTTTTTAATTTTCATCCCACTTTTCTTTTTGTAAACGCCACTCTTTCTCTCTCACACAATTCCCACTCCTTTCTCTCTCAACCTTCACCCATCTTCTCGTTTCCCTCTTAACCTTCACCTATCTTCTCATTTCTCTCTCAACCTTCACCTATCTTCTCATTTCTCTCTCAACCTTCACCTTCACCCATCTTCTCCTTTCTTTCTCAACCTTCACCGTCTTCTCCTTTCTCTCTCAACCTTCACCATTTTCTCCTTTCTCTCTCAACCACGTCGTCAACGTCAAAGGTTCATCAGATTTGATTGTTAGTGATCGTCCAGCCCATCTGATTCATTCAGACCTGATCGTTGGTTGTCACAAGTCCGTCCGCTCATCCATGTGTCGTTCAGATCCGAGAGCTTCCTTCACGTGTCGTCCAAATCTAAGTTTGTTTCATCCAAATATGATTTTTGTCCGCTCGTCCTTATTTGGTGAGTTTCAACACTTACCCATTGTATTTCAATGTTATATTTAAGTTACCCATTGCTGAATGGCTCCAAATATGTAAGATTGGATGAATTTGAACACCAACCAACAAGGTTTGGAGTCGTTTTGGGTAAGAATCAGTAGGTAAATCACTCTAAGTTCTATTTCGAACTAGTTTAAGGTTTTTAAAACTGGTCTCTAATATTTGGAAGCTGCTATTTGTAGACTTGGAGTAGTTTTGGAGCTATTCAAGCACTTTTCAGAAAGGATCCAAGTCTATCTTGGTGAGTTTTAGGTTTTAGAACTTCGCTTAGACCCTTTCGAATTAGATTTAGGTGTTGTAAATTAGTTTTTACCTTATGGGTACTCTTTATTTGAAGTTTAGACTTGATTCGAGGTGCTTAATTGAGATTTAAGATTCATTTGGGTAAGATTACTCATCCTGTATAATTGTTGAGTCTTTGAATAAGGTTTCGAACTAAGCACTCAGGTAAGTAGAATTCTTCTTAAAACTCTAACTTATTGTAAAGTGTTGGAGTGGAGTTGTTATAATCTATATTATAGTTTTTTTTTTAGTTCATAAGTTTTATTACCTTGTTGAGTTTATTTATTTTCATAAGTTTTGTTCAACGCAAAATATTTTGGAAATATGCATCAAATTGTGTTGTTGGATATGATAGTTTTTTTTTGTGGTTGCAAATGTTTTAAGAAGACCAACTATAGTGGCCAACACAAAAGTAAGTCTCCCATTCTCATTCTCTAAATTTACTTCTATTATGTATGTCTTCAAACTCTTCCTATAAATGAATTGCTATGACTATCCTGCAGTTATGGTAGTCATAAATTTGTTATTGATAAGTTTAGTTGCTTGGGTTGTTAAATTGTTCATGGCTTCTATTGATAAGATTAGTTACTTGGTAGTCATTGATTTGTTGAAAATGAGAGTTGTTGTTATGTTAATATTTTTGTTAGTAGGTTTTGTTAGGGTTGGTAGTCATGTTGTTTTTGGGTTTGCAATTAGTGTGCTAGAAGACTTTAATGAAAGTATTGAAAATAATGTTGGTGATAAGTTGTCTTTAATTTTAATATTGGAACATGTGGCTTATAAATAGTTTTGTTGTTGATAAGTTCTTGGCTTAATGTTTTTAGTTTTGTCTTTGGTTTTGACATCAATTTCCTATTCTCATGCTTGGGTTGTTAAATTGTTTATGGCTTCTATGGATAATATTAGTTGCTTGGTAGTCATTGGTTTTTGTTATGTTAATGTTTTTGTTATGGTTATTCGCAGTCATGTTGTTTTTGGATTTATAATTAGTGTGCTAGAAGACTTTAACAAATGTATTGAAAATAATGTTGGTGATAAGTTGTCTTTAATTTTGATATTGGAACATGTGGCTTATAAATAGTTTGTTGTCGATAAGTTCAGGGCTTCATGTTTTTAGTTTTGTCTTTGGTTTCGATATCAAATTCCTATTTCCATGCTTGGGGTGTTAAATGGTTAAATTGTTCATGGCTACTATAGCCCAATTTTGTAATAGTGTCTTTTCTCTTAGATTTGAGAAGTTTACTTGTTTGTGATCATAAAATTTGTTTATGATTTTCATTAAATTGTTTGTGTTTATAAGTTTATAAATTTTCCTAAAGAAATGAAGAAGAAATTATAAAATATCTTAGTTGTTGAAAACATTATGTTAAACAATTCGTCATTGATGAATATCACTTGTTGATAGGTTAGTTAAACAATTCGTCATTTTCTTTGTTGTAAATTAGTTAATTTTTGTGTTCGTTGAAAGTTGAGTTGTATATATATAATCAATTAAGGTTTTATTTTGTGCATGTACAGATAAAAGAGAGATATTATTGTTTCTAAAAAAAAAGAAATATTATTGATTTGCATATGCGTAAGCAGATTTTTTTAAAATAAAAATTCAATAAAAAAACAATGACAGACATTTAATATCATATAATTACTGACAAAAAGTAGGTCAAAATTCGACATTGAAAATGGTGTTCAATGTCGATTTTAAATCGACATGAAAGATGGTCTTCCATGTCGGTTGAAAACCAATATTGAAGGTAGCTAATATTGAAATGTTGATTATGTATAATGTCGATTGGAAACCAACATTAAAGACAATTGACATTGAAGACCTTTAATAACACGATCTTCAATGTTGGTTGTCAACTGACATTGTACCCTTATAATATCAGTTTTAAATTGACATTAAAGCCCAAATTTATACTAGTGACAATACAAAACTAATAATACACATTATTACATATGCGCTAAATATACATCATTCCATTATTTTTTTAAATGCTCTTATACTTGCCTTTACTGCTTTCCAGAATGTGGTTTTTCAAGTCTTTTGCAAATTCTTTTGAGACTGAAGAATCGTCATTGCCCTACATTTGCCAAAGAATATAGTCCAATATTAAAAATGAAACAAACTTTACACACACAAAAAAAAAAAACACAAACACAAACAAAGTTAGCTTACATATTTGTTATGTATTTGATTATTTCTCGCGAACTTGTTCTCAATGAGTTAAGATGGTATACCACGTCATCATATGTATTAATAAAAATTAATGACCAGTGATCACTAAATAAAATACACAACTAATTAGTATTTTTTTTTCTACTAATGCAAGTTTGATCACTTGAGTAAAATTCTACTTGCTTGGGATTATAAGGAGCAATAACTAATTGATAAAGTCTTCACTTTTTGCATGCTGCAAAATTCAATTACATCTTCTCACAGGACATAACTCTTTCGACCAAAACCAAAGAACTCAATAGATAGTTGGAAGGAAATACTAGTCCCATTAACCATTACCTTTTCAGCATACCTAAGAATAGACTTCAATGATATTGATGTTGGGGTTGATGCACTAAATCTCGTGGTCTTGTATTTTGTAAACTTGTATTGTACAAACCAAATTATTTATTTAATAAAATAACTACTATTTTCTTTGACATTTAGTTGCATTAACCCAAAAAACCAATAAACTAAGATGATATGAAAACCCTAGCAATTTGAAAATTAGGAACCCAATTGTTGAACCCCTAACAACAAATCCCAAAACCCCCAAATCAATTGATGTCAATCCAAAGGAAAAGACTAGAATTGGATTACCTTTTGATCGAAGACCAAGAAATAAGAAGAACTAGTTCCTTATTCCAAGTTCGAACACTCCACAAGCAAGATTATCAGACTTACCTGAATGTTCTTAGCATGCAACCCTGATTCAAGAATTGCAAAAGTGGCGGGATGAAACTCTGTCATCTACCAGAGAATTCTCATTCAAAAAAACCCTAAAGTTTTAAAAACATAAAAAATTGTTCTCAACAACTTAAAGGCAAGACTTTAAATAGCCTCCCAATAAAACCCTAATGGCTTATCATAATTCATAGTAAAATATCTAAAATAACCCTACTTAAAATGTCATTAACAAGGATAAATTTGGAAATTATTAAATTACATCAAAATTATTAAATAATAATTTGATGCCTTAGGCGGTTCATATCATCCTCTCCTCCTTTTGAAGGATTCGTCCTCGAATCCAAATCAAAGTCTTTTAAAGCAGTTTTGAAGTCATGAGAAGAAAATGATGTCAATCGGTTTCATCTTGTAGCATCAATTGAAACCAATTATAAAGCTTTTGATCAAATGTTGCTGCTTGAATCCCCTCCATTGAGTTCACTTCCGCTTGAATGTGAGAATTCAACGCTAACTGTAGCTTCTTGGCTCTTGGGCGTGTGATTGGCCCCGAAGGTAACACAAAGGCGTCCTGGTTCATATCATCTTCTCCCCCTTTTGAAGGAGTCGTCCTCGAATCAAGTTCATTATCTGCATCAAAAGGAGTTAAGTAGAAACATTAAAAGTAGCACTCACCCCATATTTACCTTCAAGATCAATCTGATAGGCATTGTCATTGATTTTCTTCATCACTTGAAAAGGTCCATCTCCCTTTGGGTTTAACTTATAATCTCGTTGATGTGGAAATCTTTCCTTCCAAAGGTGGACCCAAACCCAATCTCCCTCTTTAAAAATCATAGGCTTTCATGTTAGTTAACCCTTCTGCTACCTTGGCGTTTTGATTTTCAATCTTTTCTTTAACCTCTTTTGTAGCTCCCGAATAGGGGTAGCCTTCTCATCAGCTTGAAAATTCACAACCTCGTTAGAAGGCAAAGGCAACAAATCAATAGGTGATAAAGGGTTAAATCCGTACACAATCTCAAATGGTGTACATTTAGTGACACTATGAACAGCCTTTTTATATGCAAATTCAATAAAAGGTAGAAAATCCTCCCAAGTTTTGATGTTTCTATCTATTATAACCCTAAGCATAGTCACCATTGTCCTATTGACTACCTTAGTTTGTCCATCAGTCTGAGGATGACATGTAGTGGAGTAAACTAACTTAGTACCAAGCTTTCCCCAAAGTACCTTCCAAAAATGACTTAAAATTTCACATCTCTATCACTAACAATGCTTCTAGGAATGCCATGTAATTTAACCACATCCTTAAAGAACAAGTCAACCACATGTTTAGCATCATTAATTTTATTACATGCAATGAAATGAGCCATTTTGCTAAACCTATCAACTACCACAAAAATGTCATCCTTTCCTCTCTTAGATCGAGGTAGACCCAACACAAAATCTATTGAAATATCTAACCATGGTCCACTAGGGGTTGGCAAAGGCAAATATAGTCCATGTGGTTTCGACTTAGACTTAGCTTCCCTACATGCAATACATCTCTCACACTCCTTCAAGATTTTTAAGTCTTG
Source organism: Lagenaria siceraria (assembly GCA_002890555.2). Taxonomy (NCBI): domain Eukaryota; kingdom Viridiplantae; phylum Streptophyta; class Magnoliopsida; order Cucurbitales; family Cucurbitaceae; genus Lagenaria; species Lagenaria siceraria. The sequence goes on along the minus strand of CM016483.1, from coordinate 13,173,250 downwards.
AGCTTCATTCTTCTTTGCCTCATGCGATAGTGGTGGTACACTAATAGCTTCCTTCTCCTTTACCATCTTCATTGAAACTTTCTCCTAAAACAACAAAGTTATAATTTCATAAGTATTAGTAACTATACTTCATAAATTATATTGAACATGCATGGGACTAATACAGTTCACCTTCTTCTTTGCCCCATGTGTTATTGGTACACTAACAACTTCATTCTCCTATGATCTAACTATAGCACAAACAAGTTAAAATTTATCATAACTAATAATTGTAACCTTAATGCATAAATTAAATAAGATAAAACATGAGACCAACGCAAACCCCAACATTTGATTTTTGCTTCTTTTGCATTTTATTCTTGGAGCAACTACCATGCTTAGATGTTGGCGTGTTTTGAATTTGATCTTCCAATTCCTTAATGCACTTACGAAATGCTTCATTTTCATTAACAATTTTTTTGTTTGTATCCTCTCGTCTTGATCTTCGTTTTGTTATGTGAAAGCAAACAGTATGTGTCATGAAACCACCCACCCCACATACGCATCCACCATATTCTGGAGTACCCAAGGCTTGAGTCAATACATCATTAGGTGAATCATTTTTTTTGGAAAGTGGATTTTCTTTCTTTACAATCTCATCCTTAAAAGGAAATTAAATATAATCAATAATACATATAAAATATACACATGATTTTATGCAAATGTAACATTGGTAATCTTACTATTCGGGTGGTGACTAGCATGGTTTATCAAGGAAAAGAACTAGCAAATGACAAGGTAGATAGCTGAAAATACACAACAAGCATCTTTCACCAACTTTCATATTAGCAAAATTGCAACTCATGAATAAATAAGAAAAAATAAGCAAAATAAGCAATCCAAGATTCATTCACAAAAATCATGGTTTATCGACAAAATCAAGTAGTTCCATCATTGCCATGTTATAAACAATAGAAATCCCTGTACTAACTCTGCAACGTATCTACTAAATCCATAGGTGTTGCTGCATCCATAGGTGTTGGATGAGAAATTTTGGTCCAATCACAAATCGCCACGTCATTTCTCAAATTAATGGCGAAATTATGAATAATTGAATTTGAGATTAATTAAAAGTTGATATGTGTCCCAAATTAAAATTGAAGACGTAAATTGGCAAATCCCGATGGTGTCACGTATTTTCGTCCTCACGGTTGGATCAAATTATTTATTTTTGGTTCAATTAATTATTAAGGTTTGGACTAAAATTCAATTGAGTCCAAAAATAGACTTAATTTAGTCCAAGGCCAACAAAGACCCAAATCCAATTAGTTGGACCCAAGGGAGGTTCAAGGACCAACTAAGCCCAAGCCCACAAAGCCCACCTGAGAACTCTATAAATAGAAGAGTTCCCTACATTTGCAACGTTCAGAAAATTTACACTCAAAGAGCCTAGAGAGAATTCTTCTTACAATCAGAAGACTCCCTTAACTCCTGAAGCTGAATCACACTTGAAGACTGAAGTTCAACTTCAAGAACATCCACGTGCTTCGCTTCCATACATCAAGCGCACACGTTCAACTGAGAGAGAATCAGATGATCAAGTACTAGAGATCGAACCACATTCGCATCAAATCTACATAACACAAGTTCAACTCCACGAAACGCGTTTCTCCAGAAACCTAGTGCGAACAAATTAGCACGTCCAGTGAGACAACTCTACCTCTCATATCTCTCTCAACACTCAAATCAAGCAATGACCTCTAAGAAAGTTGCGTCCAACACTCCTGTTGCAAGCGATGCATACACAGGACCCATCACTTGCAGTCGCTCAAAAGGGATCATGTAGGAGAAGGAACAATGTTCTACTGTCACGGAGAACATCTGGAGGCGGTTGACAGAATCCCCTAAAGGCAAGATTGTCATCAAGGAGAACCCTTTGTTTGACAACTCTACTCCTCCCTCTAATCGATCCAAGAAAGAATCACACCCTGATGTGATGTCCGTCATGATGGTTGATGTAACGACTAAGGCAACCATGGCGAAAATGGAGAGAAAAATAAATTTCCTAACCAAAGCTCTCGAGGAGCAAGATAATGAGATCGCTGCCTTGAGAGAGCAAATGCAGGCTCGAGAAATTGCTGAGTTGAGCCAAACTCCCGCTATCAAGGCAAATGACAAAGAAAAAACTTCGTTGCAGGAAAGCCAACTGCAGGACATGATCAGAAACTCCATCAGAGCCCAGTATGGAGGACCTCCATAGACTTCTTTTATGTACACCAAGTCATACACTAAGAGAATTGACGACCTCAGAATGTCTGCTAGATATCAACCACCAAAATCCCAGCAGTTCGACAAAAAGGGCAACCCTCAACACGTTGCTCATTTTGTTGAAACCTATGAAAATGCAAGAACTAGAGGAGATCTGTTGGTCAAGAAATTCGTCCGTACCTTGAAAGGAAATACTTTCGATTGGTACACCGACCTGGAGCCAGAGGTGATTGACAATTAGGAGTAGCTGGAAAAAGAGTTCCTAAACCGCTTTTACAGTACGAGGCAGACTATTATCATGATGGAGCTGACAAATGTCAAACAGCGGAAAGGAGAACCAATCATCAACTACATTAATAAGTGGAGGGCTCTGAGTCTTGACTGCAAGGACCAACTCACTGAATTATCTTCAATAGAGATGTGCACTCAAGACATGCACTGGAAACTCCTCTATATTCTACAGGGGATAAAGCCCTGCACATTTGAAGAGTTTGCGACTCGCGCCCACGATGTGGAGTTGAGCATTGCCAACAAAGGAACAAAAAACTTCCTATTCCCAGTGGAAAGAAAGATAAGAAAGAGATAAAGGGCATCGAGAAAACTGTGAAGAGTGCCACGCAAGAAGCTATGGTCGTCAATACGACCCCTTTGAAATTTTTCTCCAAAGGAAAAGAATCATACGCTGAAAAGCAAGATGGTGGAGGCGAGTGGCGCCGCCTAACTCTAAAGGAGGGACAAGAAAAGGTCTATCCATTTCATGACTCTGATGTTGCAGATATGCTAGAGCAACTGTTGGAGAAACAACTTATTCAAATACCCGAGTGCAAGCGGCTAGAGTAGTTAGGGAAAGTCAATGACCCCAACTACTGCAAATATCATCGGATCGTTAACTACCCAGTTGAAAAGTGTTTCGTGCTAAAGGAGCTAATTCTGAGTTTGGCTCGTAAAAAGAAGATTGAGCTAGATCTGGATGAGGTAGCTCAGACAAAACATGATGTGGTGGCAATGACTTTAAGAGTTCCACCATCAACACTATTTTATGATCAAAGAGAAAGCTTGATCCAATTTGGGACATTTGAGCCTATAGTTGTTCGGTTCCAACAAGAGATCCTAATGACAGACTCCCAAGGTAAAGATGAGTTTGTTGAAGATGACAATGAAGGGTGGATCCTTGTGACTTATCGGGAAAAAAAAAAGTCAAGCTCCAACCAAAAAGAGTTGCGCTTCCGTCGAGATTACAGGAGAGGAAGTAAGACTCAGAAAAAGAAAGCAAAGAAAAAGGCGTGGAAGTCTAAGCCTGTCAAAGAGGAGAATGAGGATTTTCTTCAACCTCGACGACTAGTAACTATGGCAGAATTCCTTCCAAGAAACTTCCTTGATAATCATCTAGAGGAAGTACTAGAAGTTGTCGCTTGCCATGTCATCTGCATAGCAGAAAGTGAGGATGTTCCCTCAAGTTCGTTGGAGACGGTGGTAGAATCAAAAGACTTGTCATCGTTTAGCATAGATGACTTGTTATCGCTCCCTCAGGTAGCTAAGACCGCCCTTATTGATGCATTGCTAGACTCAGGTGTATCAAGTACATCAAGTTCAAGTGTCCCTGCCTCCATGATGCATACATGCGCTTCTTGTTGCACATTCATAGGCTTTTCAGATGAAGACTTATTGTTGGGATCAAAGCCTCATAACAGGCCCCTGTTTGCCTTGGGATACATGCAAGAACAAAGAGTTGGTTGAATTCTCATTGACGATGGATCAACTGTTAACATTATACCTAAGTCAACTATGAAGCAATTGGGCATTTCAATAGAAGAACTAGCAAACAGCAAGTTGGTGATTCAAGGCTTCAACCAAGGCGGTCAAAGAGCAATCAACATGATACACTTGGAGCTCATTATTGGTGACTTAAAGACCAACACGTTGTTCCATGTCATAGATTCAAGGACCACTTATAAGTTGTTGCTGGGACGTCCTTGGATTCATGGAGATGGAGTGATAATTTCTATACTCCATCAATACTTCAAGTTTTATCAAGATGACATTAAGAAGGTTGAAGCAGACTCCAACCCATTCTCAGAAGCTGAGTCCCACAATTCGTGAAGGGTCGACTTACCATTGATTGATTAAATTCATAGACACAAAAATATATCTACAGTGCGAGGAGTACAGCTGTCGGTCTTTAGTGGAGTGACCCGCAGTTAATGAAGGTTGATTAATTTAATTAAAGAGTAATTAATTATTCTCGTATTATTGGAGCTTCTAATCTGTAGGTCCATAAGGTCCCTTTGCTAGCTCGCTAAGGGTAAAACAAGAGTCAATTTGTTTTGGAATAATTTGAATTGTTCAAATTGTTTGAGGGAGTTAAAAGTATTAATTATATTAATGTGATTAGTATAAAGTATAATGTATGATGATACGTTATAGTATATAGTTAATTATAATTAAAACTATAGATTAAAGAGAGATTTACATTTTAATGTGATTAAAATGTATATTATATAATTGATTAATTAAACTAGTTAATTAATCAATACATAATATAACTCCTCATTACGGGGAGATTTTTGCAGTACGTGGAAGGAAGTTGGAGTAACTTCATTCTTCCTCCCACCCTTTTTTCTTAATCTGTGTTATGAACACAGAATAAAAGGGATCACTCTCTCAATATCTCTAACGATTTTTTTTTAGTATTTTTTCCCTTCCCAAGACTAAAAAAAGAGATCACTCTTCCTAGATCTCTTGTCCAGAGAATAGCAAGGTAACTAATTGGTGGTGTCCTGCCCTTTTTTGTTGTTGTGTTTTTAGGTTTGTTTTCGAGTAGATAAGAGTACGAGATTTCGAGGAAGTGAAGAAAAGTTTCTACAAGGGGAAGTCAATTTCTTCTCCTTTACCCCTGTAGATTGCATGTTTATGGATTGAATGTTTATCCTTCAATATTTCTTCTCTATTTTTCTCTTTTAGTTTTTCAATTTGATTCTTGAATGCACGATGTCCGTTCGCTTCCGCGAGAAATTCGATTTCTTTAATACAGACATAGACAATCCACACTATATTCAATATATAGAAAAGTCATAGACTAAGAGGGAAAGAGAAGTAAGTTGGGCTCTTGATTATTGTCCTTAAACTTGGGATCACTCTCCAACAATCTTCTCGATCATCAATCTCTCTAAAGCTCCAAGCCATCGCCTCTACTAAGAAATCGACCCTAGATAAATTTTGAGAAATTGCTATTTCTAACCTAAAATAGTTTTGAGTGGACAAAACTAACCTCTTTTTAAAAAAACTTCTTTTTCTAACCTCTTTCTTACTTTTTCAAATTTTAAGTTGAGGGTTCAATATAATGAAAGTACTATTTTGTCCCTCAATCAAGTGCCCCCAATTTCATCTTTACTTAATACAATTTTTCATACTTAACTACAATTTAAAATTTAAACTTCAGTATTCTAATTTGTTTGTCTCTATGTTTTTGTAAACGTTCAAATGGTAGATTTGTTGTTATTGTTAAAAGTAAAAATTTGGGGAAAAAGCTTTTGTTTGAATTTTGTGTAATTGGAAATTTTCCTTTAAAAAAAATAATTCTAGCTCACGAGAATTGAAATTGGTTAACTTAAGCTAATTAATTGACTTACCACGAAATTTTGTATACAAATTAGATTTTTTTTTTAAAAAAAATAAAAACAAAAAATTACCGAAAATTCTATTTCATGGCAAGATCCTAACTAAGTTAAAATCTAATTTGTAAATTTTTTTATTCTAAAAAATAAATTTATTGTAAAATTTGGTAGTAAGTTTTTTTTTTTTTTTTACAAATATTTTTTTCTTAAAAAAAACTTACCAAAAATTTCTTTTTTCTTGGTAAGATCCTAAATAACTTAAAAATTTAATTTGTGAAAATTAAACAGGAAAAAAGTTTACTGTAAAATTTTCGGTAAAGATTCTTGCTAGTAAAATTTACAGTAAGCTTCTTTTTCATTTTTTTTACAAATTAGACTTTGAAAAAAATAAAAACCTATGAGTAAATTTTATTTCTTGGTAAAATCATAACTAACTTAAAATTATTTAAAATAAAGGTTACTGTAAAATTTCTTGTAAAGATTCTTCCTATGAAATTTTACAATAAGCTTCTTTTTCATTTTTTTTTTTTACAAATTAGACTTTGAAAAAAAAAAACCCTACCAAAAAATTTAATTTCTTGATAAAATTCTAACTAACTTAAAATTAAAAAATTATTTAAAAGAAAGGTTACTGTAAAATTTCTTGTAAAGATTCTTCCAAAGATTCTTTCTATGAAATTTTACGATAAGCTTCTTTTTCATTTTTTTTACAAATTAGATTTTGAAAAAAATAAAAACCTACCATAAAATTTTATTTCTTGGTAAAATCCTAACTAACTTAAAATTATAAAATTATTAAAAAAAAGTTACTGTAAAATTTTCCATAAAGATTATTCCCATGAAATTTTACAGTATGCTTCTTTTTTATTAAAATTTTACAAATTAGATTTGAAGTTAGTGAAGATCTTATCGGGAAATAGAATTTCTCAATAAATTTTTTTCTTCTAAAGTCTATTTTTTTTATAAAAAAAACTTAATGTAAAATTATTGGTAAGCATCTTTATAGAAAAGGCAGTTTTTCGTAAATATGCTTACAAGAAAATTTTACCGTAACATTTTTTTAAAATAATTTTATAATTTTAAGTTAGTTAGGATTTTACCAAGGTTTTTATTTTTTTTAAAGTCTAATGTGTAAAAAAAATGAAAAAGAAGCTAACCGTAAAATTTCATGGAAGAATCTTCACGGGAAATTTTACAGTAACCTTTTTTAAATTTTATTTTATAAATTAGGATTTAAATTAGTTAGGATTTTACCGGTTTTTATTTTTTTCAAGGTCTAATTTGTAAAAAAAAATGAAAAAGAAACTTACTGTAAAATTTCATGGAAGTATCTTTCCGGAAAATTTTACAGTAACCTTTTTTTATTTTATTTTATAAATTAGATTTTAAGTTAGTTAGGATTTTACTAAGAAATAGAATTTTCTAGTAGGTTTTTACTTTTTTTAAAAAATCTAATTTGTAAAAAAAAATGAAAAAGAAATTTACTCTAATATTTCATGGAAGAATTTTTAGGGGAAATTTTACGGTAACCTTATTTTTAATTTTATTTTATAAATTAGATTTTAAGTTAGTTAGGATTTTACCAAGAAATAGAATTTTGTAATAGGTTTTTGTTTTTTTAAAGTTTAATTTGTAAAAGAAAAAAAGAAAAAGAAGTGTAAAATTTCCTTGCAAGAATCTTTACCGTAAATTTTACGGTAAGCTTTTTCCATTTCATTTTCACAAATTAAATTTTTAAGTTAGTTAGGATGTTACCAAAAAAGAATTTCTTGGTAAGTTTTTTTTTAAGAAAAAATTATATTTGTAAAAAAAAAGACTTACCATGAAATTTTATAATAAATTTATTTTTTAGAATAAAAAATTTACAGATTAGATTTTAAGTTAGTTAGGTTCTTGCCACGGAATAGAATTTTCGGCTAAGTTTTTGTTCTTTTTTTAAAAAAATCTAATTTATATAAAGAATTTACTGGTAAGTCAATTAATTAGTTTAAGTTAACCAATTCTAGTTCGTGTGAGCTAGAATTATTTTTTTAAAAGAAAAAATTTCAATTACAGGAAATTTGAACAAAAAATTTTTCCACATTTTTTCTTTAAAAATAACAACAAATCTACCATTTGAAAGTCTACAAAAACATGGAGACAAACAAATTAGAATACTTAATTGTATTAGGTAAATGTGAAATTGGGGCACTTGATTGAGAGACAAAATAGTACTTTCATTATGCATGACCCTCAACTTAAAATCTCCCTCAACTTAAAATCTAAAAAAGTAAGAAAGAGGTTAGAAAAAGAAGTTTTTAAAAAAGAGATTAGTTTTGTCCACTCAAAACTATTTTAGGTTAGAAATAACAATTTTTCATAAATTTTGTGTTGGATTTTATATCCTAAAACTCGTGGTTTGTAAACTTTTAATAGTTTCTATTATCTGTGAAGTTATTGTTAATGTTTATCAATAAAGTTGTTATTGAATACGTGAATTGTTGTTAATATAATCATAAATCTAATAAACTAAGAACTCATGGCTATAGTATGAATACTTCAACTTTATGTAGAGACATAAAGTGGATCAAGTCAAAATGGTCTATAGTATATGGATTAGGTTAGGTACCTTATCCTGGGGACACTATTAGATGTGACTCACTTTGTATTTGATACAAACGATGTGATCCTGAATCGTTCATGTGAAGACATGTGAGTGAGGGCATTCTATGCAAAGAGTTTGCATAAGACCGTACCACAAAATAGTCACTACTATTTTATAACGTCGTTTACTGTTACACTAACTATTTCAATTAGATGACTTAGGTAACTCGATCTCAATCCTGAGTTAACTATGAACTCCTGTTTATTCGGGATTATCCTTAGATCTGCATGAGTGAGAGTGCCCTGAGTTCGTCGACTCAATAAGACTCCCATTTTAGGGGTAAGACCGAGTAGATAGCTGGGGACATATGCAGACGGAATTCACTCCTACCCGACTTTAGGGATAGTAGAGAGGTTGTTCCCTTAAGTGCTGATTCCAAGTCTTGAACAAGGGGCCTCACCTTCTGGTTGGCTTGAGAGGGACTCGATTTGTTGGTTGGACCATAAAGTAATTGTTCATTAGAGGGTCAGTGGTACTTAAGGAACAAGATGTAATCTAGGGGTAAAACGATAATTGACCCAACTAAGATTACGAACAACCTGTGAAGAGTAGACTTACTAATCATTGTTATATCAAGTGGACATAAATATATCTAGTGAGAAGAGTGTAGCTACGACCTTTAGTGGAGTGACCCATTAGTTAATGAATGCTAGTTAACTAGGTTAAAAAGTTTGACTGGTTAATCTTGGATCATTGGAGCTCATGATCTGTAGGTTCATTAGGTCCTTCGACTATCTCACATCGGACAAAACCTTAGAATATTGTGATGAATGGATTTGAAACGTTCAAATTCGGTTTATGAGTAAACGTTAAATATCTACGATATATTTAATGTCTCGTCGATTAAATTATAAATTAGACAATTTAAGGGAGTTGGAAATAATATTTAAATGTGATTTAAATATTAAAATGCGAATGGCGATTCATATACGGAAAAATCATTTTTTCGGAGAAGTCGGATTTGGAATGGATTTAATATTATTTTAATATATAATATTAAATAATAATAATAATTAATTAATTAAAATTGTTTTAATTAATTATTAAAATTTAATTTTGGTTTTTTAATTTAGTTTTAAAATCAATTGGAAAAATCTACTATGGTAGTGGATTTATCCCTAATTTGGTGTTAACACCATTTCAAGCCACCAAATCCACCCAAATTCCATATATTTTGCTGTCAATTGAAGGTTTAATCTCTAGTGCATGTAGTGTTCTATGTATGGAATGAAGATTGCTGAGATTTGAAACCTTTTGATGGTTGAATTGCTGAAATTTTGAAGAAGTGTTTTGTTCTTGAAGAGTTCAAGAAAACCAAGCTTCGAAACTTAAATTTTCTCTCAAATTCATCATTCAAGGAGTCCCACCACTCCGTTCTAAGCTCGGAGAATAGCCGAGAAGACTCTTGTGGTGGTCCTAAAGTTGATCGTGATCAATTTCATGGAAGATTCAAGGAGAATTTGAACTACAAAAGTTGTATCTTCATCCCTCTAGTTTCTCTCTCTTTTATTGCATATTTGTCCTTAAATTTAAGCATGTTAGAGTGTAATTTGATCCAATTAACTTCAGCTGCATGTTTGTACATCTTTCAATTTGATCGTATATGACTTAACCCTTTCAGGTTTAAAAGAGCAAAGATGTGGGCGCATCTAGGTCGCATCCCAGATTGTATCTGGGTCTAGTTGAGGAAAGTAAGTTGCGAACGCAAGGTGGCCGCAGTTCCCCTTGAAAGTTGAAACAGTTTGAATCTCTCTTTCATTTTTTTTTTTAATCTTCTTACAATGTTTATTTATTACTTTTTTTCCTTTACTTTTCAATATGTTTTTTTTTAATCTTACAATGCACCCACCAAATCAAATAATTTTATCTTGGTTACTTTTTAGTCACAGACTTTGAGGAGGTCTTCATTTGCTTGATAGAATTATTGTACTTCATTCCCTTAGGATTTGATGCTTGAACTCCAAACATTTTGTACTACTTGTTGGTGGTGTATACTTGCACCGAAGAATAATTTGTTCCAACGTTAATCAGTGAGGAAGCAAAATTTTGAAAAGGGGACACGTTTTGTGCCTTAACGAGCTCGGGTTGCAAAAGGTGTACTTGGAATGAAAATTTTAGTGAACTTTTTTATTGTCCCCAAAATGATCCGATATGAATGGAAACCTCAAGTCCGCCCTAGAGAAGTAGGGGTTTGAAAATCGAAACAGGATTGATGCCCTAACGAGCTTGAGTTGCAAAAGGGGTGTCCGAAATTAAAATTTTAGTGAACTTTTTTTTCTCCGAAATGGCCCCATATGAGTGGAAACCAAAGTCCCTCGGAAAGAAAGCAAGATTCTAAAAACAGAATGTGTTGTCAAATACTACAAAATTTGTTAAGAAATGTGTTTATGACAATATTTTAATGGCATGAAATTCTAAAATTGTGGTAGTGTTGTACGTTGTAAAACATTCTCATTTCTCAACCACATTCAAACAAGAAAATGTAATTTTAGTAATTCCAAAACAATTTAGTTACAAACGTAAAAACAATATCTAAAATTACTTTCAATCTATTAAGTTATTGGAATTTGAAGTCATGTCTAACCAATTCATTTGCTAAGCATAACAGAATTTTAGTTACCAAAGGAGGATAGAAAATATGACATTAATTTTTATAACAAAAAAAAAAACAATTATTGTCACATCAATATCAAACTAAAAGTAATAAAAAAAATTCCACATCAAATTTTATAATAGCATTCAAATTGCAATATTTTAAAATATAGTGGCATTTTTTAGAAAAATAAAATATCCTAGTACTAGAAGGGTATTTATTCCTAAGAAAAGAAAGAAAAAACAATAAGAAAAAAAGAATGTTGTAATAATAATAGGGTATGAAGATAGAAAAAAGAGAGAGGAGAAAATCAGAAGCGAGAGCAACAAAGCAAGGAGGCTGCAAAGCGCAATAACTTTTCTTCAGCTTAAAGCTAAGAGAGAGAGAAAGAGAGAGGTCCAGAGAATGACGTCTTCTTCTTCTTCTTCTTTATCTCTCTGCCTCTTCTTCCCTCTTCCTTCTTCCCCTTCTCTTAGATACATTAACATTACCAACTCCTTCTTCTCCCCAAACCCTAATTTCCCACTTTTCGCTTCTTCTTCCAGGCGCCGCCCTTCTCTCAATACAACTCTGGTAACTTCTAATTCCCTTCTTGTCTCTTCCAACTCTTCATTTCTGTTGTTGTTGCTGTTGTGGGGTTGGGGGGATTTGGATTGGTTAAACTTGCAAATCTCTAATTGGATTATATGACTCTGAATACTTCCCGGAACTATATAGGTTTCTTTACAAGCCTTACAGTTTTACGCTTGTTGATTTGTTGTTCTTTATTGACTTGAAGGTACCGAATCTTTTTATGTAATTATGCCTAGAGATTTACCGGATCTTTATACCCAAAATTTATAACCGAGAGAGACGTGATTTTTGAGAAAAAGAGATGATTGTATGCACGAGAGAACTGGAATTAGTTGTTGATGTCAGTCAATCATGAACTGTTAATAAAAAATTTAGAGACATTAACTTTTAGAGTTGGGCAGATAATCTGGAGTTTGATGATGTATGGCATTGATTTTCTTTTAATATATATATATATATATATTTTAAATGGAAACAAGATTTTCATTGATTTAATGAAATGAGACTAATGCTCAAAGTATAGAAGAGGAAACAATGCATAAAACTCAAACTTGCCCATAAGAACAAGAAATTTAAGACAAAACCCACTAAAATCTGGATATTAATGGATTTAAAAACAACACTTGAAGCCCAATGAAGATTAAAAAAAGGAGGAGAAAAGCTGCCTCCAACAATCTAATGAGGCGCCCTTGGGAATGGTCAAGTGCCAATTACAAATAGAATGTATTAATGTAAGGAACTTCATCAATTTCCTTCAAAGGGACAGTTGAGAGAAGGTGATCTTGTGCTTTTCTATCATTCTTTCGAATGGTACATCACCCTGGAAAAATTATGCAAGAAGGGTGGGAGGCATTAAACCTTTGAGCTGAGATCCCAAAAGAAAATTTTGACTCTTTTTGGGTAGTTGTATTTCCAAATCATATTGGAAGGGAGATAACTCATTTTCCCCTTTGCTCATCAAATCTATAAAAGGAGAGCTCACTTTAAAATTGCCATCTGGATTTCATATCCAAGTCCAATAATCGACGAGGTTCTTTGGTTGGACATTGCCAAAATATGAGTTAGGAGGCCCCTCAAGGACACCTCATCATCCTTGAGGCTTTTTCCTTATACCAAGATTCAAGCTTCTACTTGAAGAAATCCATCTGCCTTTTATGGATGATATTTTTCGGCTAGGTAAAGAATAAAGTCTCATAAATGCTTTAGCAGAAGGCACACTGTCCAACCAAAGATCTTTCCAGGAGTAGTCAACCTAAGTATAACTCAATTGGTTAAGACATATACCCACGACCAAAAGATGAAAGGTTTGAATCCTTACACCCCCAAGTGTTGTTGAACTCTGGAAGAAAGAATTTTTTTTTTTTTTCAAAAAGTATCATGAAGAGCCAAAGCTGACTGTCACTTCCATTTAAGTGTAAATAAGGTCCTTGTGCTTGAGAATATTTCTCCAATAGTCTAGTGGAGAATGAAGAGAGAGTGCCTGACCATTAGCCAAACTTGGAAGAGCATCTCCCAATGTCATTTTTTCAAATTTCAATCATCCACCCAGCAATTGTTGAACTCAAAACCAAAACATTTTTATTCCTTTATACCCATTTAAGATGTTATAAACTAATATGCAGGGATTTGGATGTCCTTATTAAGATACAGACATGTCACTTAATGTGTTCGATGGAGAAGGGGGCAGTATATAGAGTTTAAGGATTGTACGGCAGATGCTTGATATTTATTTTATTCTAAATGTGACTGTCATGATGCAGTAAAAGTACATGTTTTTAAGTTCTTCAGTTAATGTCTGGATCGTTTTAACTATATTACTGGGATACATTCCTCTTTCCACTCTGACTCTCTCTCATTTACACAAAAAATACTCTTCTAATTTCTATAAACTATTGCAATTGAGGGACTTGATTGAACTTGTTTTTGTTGGATTTTTGTACTTTTATTGCTCATATAGCTTTTAAGTAGGATTTCATTTATGACATAGACTAGGGTTTAGGGTTCTTAACACTCATTTTCTTGTTTATCTAAAGGTGATTATAAAAATGAAGTCTCCATGTTTGTTGCTCTTTGACTCAGCGTCTCTGGGAAAATTAAATACGCAGGTTATTTTGCTTTTTTGGAAACTCTAGATGTATGGTGATTTTGTTGTTGAATTGTCAGATAAACTGATGGAATAGTTGGTATTTATAATTAAATGTTATTCTTAATTTGTTTTTCTGTAAAGTTTAGTGGTCTGACCCATACTATAAGATAAATTTATATTCATTTTGAGAAGCAACAAAGTCAATTTTTGTAGATGAATTTGCAATAGAAAAGGAATGAGCCCTCAACCCCAAGTCGTTTGAGCTACGATAATGATAGGAATGCTAGTAGGGATTATTAGGATATTAAGAGTATATTAGTAATTAGTTAAACAGATTATTATGGTATTTGGTTATAAATTGAGGGAGGAGGAAGGGATGGAATTGTTTAGATGGTTTTAGGCTTGATTTAGTATACTCTAGAGAGGGAAGGTTCCAAGTATATCGAATACTTGGGTTATCTTGTATCTCTTATCTTTTATATTTCAATAACCAATACTATTCTAGTTTTGTTTGGGTTCTAACAAATTACCAACAGAGCAGTTTAGTTATGGCCATGGAATTCGATGCCAATTTGCGTGAAGAGATACTGAGAGGTGTATGTGAAAGGTCGGATCGGTAGATAGATCAATGGCAGGTGATCTCTGGGAATTATTTATTTATCAATAAGGATGCTGAAACAAGAAAAAATTGTAGAACTTCCCCTATCTTCCATGTACAAGACTCTCTCTAACAAGATACTAGCACAATCATACCCTCCCCATACCATCCTTATAGTATATATCCATCTCTCACTACAACCCAACACACTGCTCTTTGTGGTTTCTGGGCATCCCATCCTTATTTTTCAGGGCACCATTTAGGCATCTATGTTGACAGGATTAAATATTTTCTGTAGAGTAACTGATTTATCCTCGATGAGTTATGATGATTACTCAGCTTCATTTTCCAATGTTTGCATCTTTCTATATGCAATGACAATTATTGATTCATTTATCAAAAAAGCTGATGTTCTTATCTTGTTTGGTTAATGGACCAGATTTTGATTTTCCGTTGACTTGATGCTCTTCAAACCTTCTAATTGATTTATTTACTTATTTATCTTTGTGTGTATTGAGACTGTTTTGATGTTGGCATGAAAATAGTGAGTTTTTGCATCACCACATTTGTGGGCAGTTGGTTTTCACTAATGATTTACTATCAGGGGATCTTTTTTATGTACTGGTTATAGTGGATTCAAGGGCATATAAGAGGAGATAAAGATGGAGATGGTAGCGTGTCTCGAAAGAAGAATACAACACAAATGTTTGGATTTGGGTCTAATGATGAGACAGGCACTCAAATTCCAACCCAAGCCCAATCGATTGTGGAAGGATCAGGATCAGTTATGGTGTCTGAGTACAAACCAGTTCCTGATGTTGACTATCTACAGGTGAGTGTTGTGGGATCTAATCTTTTATTTTCCTTTTTAATGGCTATGAAACTAGTAATAACTAATAAGTCAAGTCCTACTCCTATCCTTACTCAAAAAGGAAAAAGTTAAAAGTTCTATCCACATTGGTTAATAGTTATAGAACTAAATGAGGGCTTGAGAGAACCTAAGATGTACCAACATGGATATGGCATGTACGCGAAATGGCAATGTGCCAATTTCTAGAAAAGTAGGACACATGCACGTTGGGGCAGGTGCGGATTTATTAAGGGGCCCGCTCAACTTGAAAACTTATTATATTTATGTATTTTTTGCTAACTAATTAAATTTACACTTTAGCTTAATGACCAAAAGGTCTGTGGCTTGAATCCTCCATTCTTATTATACGAAAAAAGAACTAACTAATTTAGACTTTTGATAATAAAAAATAGATTCTTATATTTCTATTTGAACTTTTTATCATGATTATCTTACTTAATAAAAAAATATTCCTTTAATGAATTTAAGTTTAACTATGAGATAAAAAGAAGGTTAAAATATGATTTTGATCTTTGTATTTTGGGACTCATTCTATTCTAGTTCACATACTTTCAAAAATTCAAATTTAGTTCTTTTATTTTCAACAAATCGTTGGATTAGTTTCTCATTATAATTTGAAGATACTTTTTATAAAGACTAAATTTATTTTGGAAAAGTTAATCATAGACCGACTAATTTTAGAAGAACATGGTTTATATTTGAACATTTGAAAGTACATGAACTAATGTTTATGTCGGCCATCTTCTGTAAAATATGATTGAAATAAATATAAAATTGGCTGTATTTTTCTTCTAATGCATTTCGAGTCTGCAAAATTTTATCTATATAACTTTTGGTTTTGCAAACGGTTAAATTTCCCGAGGAAACAAATTTCTCTATTTTTTGGGGGTATGAAACCAAGCTTTCGTTGATAAAAGTTTATACAAGGACATACAAATAAAATCCCTCAAAAAGCCCTCAACTACCTATAAGAATGGGCTCTAACCCCATAAAACTTACAAAAAGTCCGACAAACGGAAGCCCATTCTTACCCAAGGAAACAAATCTTTTTGGGGTGATCTTTTGTTTTTCAGTCACGGCTCTTAGTTAGCCAGTGCGCACAATTTCTCTATTATAGTGCTTGGTGTGAAGTTCAGCTCCTTCCAAATTACAATGTCTTTTTATTTTTTATTTTATTATTATTGTTGTTGTTATTTTATTTTGCAGGAGTTATTGGCCATTCAACAACAAGGTCCTAGAGCCATTGGTTTCTTTGGAACGCGAAATATGGGTTTCTTGCATCAAGAACTCATTGAGATTCTTAGCTATGCAATGGTTATAACGGTAGAATATGTGATTTAATGTTGTTGCATTATTGGGTTATTTGATGTTTGATAACTGCATAAAATTCATATTGCTTAGTATCTTCTGTATGTAGAAGAACCACATCTATACTTCAGGAGCATCTGGAACCAATGCAGCAGTTATCAGAGGTGCATTGAGGGCTGAGAAACCAGAACTGCTTACTGTCATTTTGCCACAAAGTTTGAAAAAACAACCTCCTGAAAGCCAGGAATTATTATCCAAAGTAAGTTTAATTGCTTATAAAAATATTTACTTAAGAGTTAGAGCTTCTATTATCTGTGTATTGTTTGATTGGTTAAGTCAAGTAACTTTTTTGAGTTATTTAAAAATGGCTCAGGGAGTGTTTGTTGTGCAGAGTTGAGTTGGTAGTTAAACTATTGTCAGTGGAGTTTATAAATTTGTAATTAGGGTGCAGAGTTAAATTGGGTTGGGTTGGAAAATATGTGTTTGGAGTGGAGAGTTGAGTTATGGTATTTGGTGCAGTTTTTCTAAAGAACTTTGATTTTCTCTTAGATTTTGTTTTTGTTAAATTAACTTTTTTGTGCAAATATTGAATTACTCACATATTTTTCTAAAATATTCTAACACTCAATTACTAACATAATTTTTTTTTCCATTCTTAAAAACTTAACATATTCTGAACACAAATTTTGAACACTCAATTACTTAACATATTCTTGTTCAATTCTTAAAAACTTTAACATATTCTAAACACAAATTTTCAACACTCAATTACTTAAAAACTTAATATATTTCTTTCCATTCTTAAAAACTCAACATATTCTTAAAAACTTAACATATTTTGAACACAAATTTTCAACACTAAATTACTTTAACATGTTTTTTTTTGGTCATCCTCAAATGAAAATACGCCAAAATTAATGTACCAAAATTTAGGGTACATTATTGTATGTCATTTTCAAATGAAATTTAAAGCAAACATAAGTCACATTATACCAAAATTGATTCATACTCAAATACCTAAAAATGAAATTCATACTAAAACACAAAAATTTATGGTACATTTGTTTTCTATTCTAGGGCTATTTAGGTTTTTTTTTTTGCCATGATACTGAATGAAATGTGGATCAAATGTGAAGAAGTCAAATCATGATTTTCAATTTTTTTTTTAAACTTCAAAACAATTTTTTTAATTTTAAATAATTTTGTTCATTTTCAAAACGTTGTTTTTTTAATTCAAAACAATTTTGTTTACTTTTACTTCAAACTACTAGTTTTGACTTGGTCCAAACATTTTTTAAAATCTTTTTATAAAATCCTTCCATTTCAAACAACACACCTAAAATCTTTTACTTCTTCAAGTCAATCCCTCAAATGACACTTATGGTTGAGTCCAATTGGCTCCTCCCACCAAGCTCCAATAACATGGTCCACAATTGCTACCACAAATTTCCTTGCCTATATAAGCCAAACATGAGGGAAAAGGAGGAAAAAAACAAGGGAAAGACACATGATTTATTATTGAAGCGGCAAGGGGAGGATGTGGGAAAAAAGCCAACACGAGGGATAACATGGGGAGATGCACACAAAAATTAGGGAGATGTGTAGACTGTCAAAGGAGATGCAAGCAAAGAAAAAAAACACTATAACAGGTAGTGTGAGGGAGATAAACCAGACGCCTGATGGAGACGAGAGAAGGTGAGGGAAGAACCAGATGGCTGGGGGAGATGAGAGGTTGCAAATGGGAGAGAGATGATGAGACGTACCACGTGCACTAGAAGTCAGTGGGAAATTCATGAGGAAGGGAAAAGGTGGGTGGGAAATTAGGGAGGTTAAAACACAATTGGAACAAACCCACCATTTTTCATAAACAGTGGGCCAAACCTTGAGTGGGTTTTTTTTGCCCACTCAACCCAACTCAAACCAGGGGCAAATGCCCCCTTAGGAAGTTTTGGAAAAGAAATTATGTTTTTTTGGTTTCAGTTTACTCTTTTATTACCATTATTTAAGACCACTTGGAGCAACTTCTGTAGGCTACAATCAAAAAAGTTTTGGAATTGTGTTATCTGACAGTTGGTTAGTGGGAGGTGGGATGTGAGGAGACTGTACGGAATGGAGGAATGTTATTATGTTGAGTGTAAGAATGTGCAGTAGGAGTCTTTTGTGAAAAGTTTTGCTGAGTACGGTTATGAAAGGCTTTCAACTCTTGTAAAATCACTGGTGGTCTGACCCTTCATCATATTTGCTGTTGTGTTCTTGGCTGATCAAGGACCTTTATCGAAGATATTTCAATGGAACAGTGTTTGTTCTTGTTCTGTTTTGTGTTTGTGTACTGTTCTGGTGCTTCCCAGGTGTTACTGAGTTGGATTCCTAACAAAAAAAATTTGAAAATCAAAATTAGTTTCTATGCGCCTGAAAATATCATAAGTTATTCTGTAAAGAGTTTACTGTGTGCTTTTAGAATTAGAAAATAGTTTTAAACACCATTTCTAAATATTGTCCAACTTTTCATTCTCTACAATGTAACTTGTGTACTTGTTAATACAATAGACAATGAATTGTAAGTGTCCCTTTAGTCAACAATGATTTAAACTTAATTTGTTGTTTATAGCTGCTTTAGGTGATCTAATTTTATTGTTGACAAGTTCAATTGGATAAGTCTTTTTATTAAATTCTTTATCTATTGTGATTATCTTGGAATTTGTAGGTTAAGAATGTGATAGAGAAGCCCCACAATGATCATCTATCTTTAATAGAAGCTAGCAGGTATGCATGTAGCTTTTTTCTTAGTTGACAATAAAGCGAATTAGAACTTTACACAGTGGAAGTATAATTACAGATAATGATTTTTAACAATAGTTTGTTGGTAAAGAAAATAATTAGCTAATCAATGATTTATGCTTGATTAATCAAATTTGACTTCGACATACCTTTAGTTAATTATGTGATTACTCTGGATTACCCAAGTGTCGGAGGAATGAGAGAGAGAGAAAGGGAGAGGAGAATGATTAACGTGCAAAATGGAAGTTTTATGCAGGAGTGAGTCTGTATGGTTGTGTGGGGTCCATGGGGGATTGGTTGGTTAGTAAAAGTTAGAGAGCCTTTTTGGAGGCGGGGAGGGGAGGTAATTCATCTTTTGGCATATTTGTTTTGTAGCTCTTTAGAGCGTAGAGGAGCAGGGGGAGATCTCGAACTCCCTTGGCTTTTTTGCCTAAATAGTAAATACATTACCAAATAGCAAATACATAAGTTAGGGTACTACCATTTTGGTATCAGAGCCACGGGTCCTTTGGGGGAATGGTTGGAAAGATGGAATTGAGAGTGGCTGCTTTAGAGGAACAGTATGCATTGTTGCAAGTTGGTGTGGAGACTCAAATTGAGCAAAAATTTGCTCAAATACAACAAGGTGTTGAGACCACAATTGCGATGGAGTTGGCCCAGGTGAAGGATGAGTTAGGGCAGACGATTGAACAAAAGATTATACAGGGGTTGGAAGCATGGTCAAGAAAAGGAGGAACTGTTGAGGGAAGTGGAGGTTTTGGATCCACTGAGAGAAAGATAACCGATAAAGGAAAACAACTGATGGTGGAAGAGGAGAAACATACAAGGAAGCAAGGGGTGTTGGGTCACGAGAAGTACCTCTATTCGACATGAAGGTTACTGGAACTTGAGGTCTCAATCTTCAAGTGAGCAGAAGGTGAGGATCCTCATGGATGGTTGCAGACTTGAGAAGAGGTATTTTGTGGTAAATCGGCTAACGGACAAAGATAAACTCGATGTCATCGTGCTTTGTTTGGAGGGAGAAGCCCTCAAATGGCATCATGGGAGGATGCACGTGCTTTGATCGTAAGTTGGGCGGAGTTTAAAGAATAGTTGTTGCTGTGATTCTTACTGACGAAGGATGAGTATAGGCGAGCGCAGTTCTTAGTTTCAGTCCAAGAAGGTACAGTGAGGGAATATCATCGGTGATTTGAGCAATTCCTGGACCGTTAAAGGAAATCTTCAACCCTGTCTTGGAGAGCAAGTTTGTGAGTGAGCTCAAAAAGGAGATTCGAACGGAGATGAGGATGTTTGAGGTGGGGGCCTTGAAAAGAAAGATGAAGATGGCCCAACTCATTGAAGATAGTGAGATAACCCAATAGAAAAGATGGGGAAGCCTAAATATGTGTTAAACTTCGAAAGCTTAGGAATAAGGCTGTTTAAGAAAGAGAATTGATTGCTATTGTTTTAGCAATCCAAAAATGGCATCCTTATCTAATTGGAGGGCGATTTATTATTCGAATTGATTAACAAAGTCTCAAGTTTTTATTAGAACAACGATTGTGGTGGAGGAGTACCAGAAATGGGTTGCAAAGTTGTTAGGATATGATTTTGTTATTGAATATAAGAAGGGGCTAGAAAATACTGCTGCCAACGCTCTTTCTCGCCTTCCGGCAGCCATGGAGTTGGGTATGTTTTGCTTTGTGTAGTGGATAAATACTACTGTCTTTTCTACTCAAGTTGACCAGGACAGAGACATGTGTGAGATTCAAGTGGCTTTGCGCATGGAAGAGCAATATCCACCTGGGTACATCGTGAGGAACATTTGTTATTCTATAAACAAAGATTGGTGTTACGTCCTAATTCTCTTACAATTCCCCTTATTTTACAGGAATTTCATAACAATCCAATGGGAGCCATAATGGAGTTGTTAAAATCTATCAAAGGCTAAAGTGAGTAATGTAGGAACTTTGTTGGGGAAAACATAATATGAAATGTACTGCCCTTTATTCATAGACTATGAAGCACGGACACGTCATTTTTGGCGAGGTGCCAGTGTCGGACATGGATACGTCCGGACACGCTCCCGACACGTGTTTGACACGCAATAATCCGTGTCGCCTTTTATTTATTATTTTTTTAATTTCGGACACGGTCGGACATGCCATCAGACACACCATCGGACACGCGTACAAGAAAAAAAAGAAAAAGAAAAGAAGAATCCAGAACTTTCAAACCAACCGACGGCGTTGGAGAGGGGTGGTCGACGAAGGAGGAAGGTCGAACTTGGACGGCGGCGGAGAGAGGTGGTCGGTGAGCAACTTTGACATCAGGGGAAGGGAGAGCAAAATTGAAGAGGAGGGGGAAGGAAGACAGTGACTTTGCGTGTGGGAAGAAAAGAATAGTGCAAGAAGGAAAAGGAAACATTATTAGGGTTAGGGTTTTTGCTTTGGGCTTGGGCCTTATTAAAATGGGCTATTGGTTTTTTCTTTTCTTATTTAAATTACATTTTCTTTTCCTTTATAAATTTCTTTTTAAAAAAAACGTTATTTTAATAACTAATAGAAAAACTAGTATTAATTATTTTTAGTACTTAATAAAAAATAGTATTATAAATAATTAATAATAAAAACATTATTTTTAATGATTATATATATATATATATATAATTAAAAAATAACGTGTACCCAACGTGTCGTGTCCTACATTTTTAGAAATTGGCGTGTCGCCGTGTCGCGTGTCCGTGCTTGCTAGTTCATAGAAGCCGAGGCCTTTTGTAGGGAAAATACAACAAAGAGGCGTGCAACCAAAGAGGTTAAGTACACCTAACTAAACTGAAAGGAAACTGAACCCAAACAATTACAAACAATAACAACATTCTCAAATCCCTAAAAGTACCCCTACATTAATTCCTCCCCGCCGAAAAGAAACTCGTCCACGAGTTTAAACAGACAAAGAAAAGTCGTCTGGCACAAAATAGGGGAAAATGTCAGCCACATTGAAGGAAGTGCTGATGTTCATAGATGTAGGAAGGTTCACTCGATATGTGTTGTCCCCAAAGCTTTCCAGAATAGTGAATGGCCCGTACTTCTTGTTGGAGAGCTTGGAATAAGATCCAGCAGGTAAACGGTTCTTAATATAAACAATAACCAGATCAACAGGATTAAAAGATGATTTGCAGTGATGGATATCAGCTTGCGCTTTGTAATTAGAGTTTGCAGCCGTCAAATGCTGAAGGACCTCAGCATGTATCGTTTGAACCCGATCAACTGTTGTTGGATGTCTTACGATGGAGGAAGGCTATCTGGGACGTTGGTTAAATTGGGAAATTCATCTGAAAGTTTAACAAGTTCACAGTGGTTGGAAGTAAAAGGGATCATAGAAACAATTTTAACCATTAAGGCTAAAGTAAACTTAGACGTCTGTATGAGGGCCTGTTTAGTAGATAACATAGAAAACAGCTGTCCTTGTTTTCCAGTGATATTTGAAGTCTGTCTCGAACTCCCTCGGGGCTTTTTGGCTAAATAGTAAATACATAAGTTTGGCACTATCATTATGTCTACACTCATATCTAGATGTTCTATTTGCTATTTATTGTGATTTTCCCCCCAAAAGAACAGATATATAATTCAGGTTGATTTCAAGTTATTGTCTAATAAGTGTTTGAACTTTAATAGATCATTAAAACTTGTGTCTAATAAGTGTCTGAACTTTAAAACGTCTCATAACTTCAATGGTGTCCAATAAGTCTTGACCAATTTACCTATTAAACACAAATTAAAAAGGTCAAAGTCCTAGATATAAAGTTGAATTTTGTGTTTAATTAATAGTTTTAAAAAAAATTTAAATGAAATCATGATTATGGATTTTTGGTTTAGGTTTGTAGACATACAATTGCATCGTTCTATCTAATGGGTTTGTTGAAAGTTGCAGGTTATGTAATATGGACATCATTTCGCATGTACAGCAAGTCATTTGCTTTGCATTTCATGATAGTAGGTTGCTCATGGAAACATGTCAAGAGGCAAAAAATCTCCGGAAAATTGTTACGCTTTTTTATCTCGACTAAGAAGTTGGTCGAAATTCTGTAAATACATTATTTAACAGAGACTATTTACATATTTTGGCTAATTTTGCTTGTAAAGTTATTGTTTATGCTTGCTGCTGGTGCTTAAAAGTTCCCAATTATTGTGACAGTGGAAAAGAGGCCAATTTGCCTTTCCGAAGAGATTTTTATGTTTGATTTTTTTTTTTCTCAAGGACAAAGGGGACAACCTTCCCTTTTGAATATGCTGGTCCAGTTAGATTTCAGGATTCACATCTGAATTGTGCTACACTTCTTCAATAGATGCCGTGGCAATTTTCTTAGAAAGTGGATAAATATAAAAATTACTTTGTAATCGTTAGAATTAGAATTAGAATGAAATAACGATTCCATTCATGTTTTTCTTTTCTTAGACAAACAGAACTCACATAGCTCCCCTCAACAAGAGAGGGACAAAAGTACACACATAGCTCCCCTCTAATGTCCAAGGTGGTTGTTACGCGACCACTCTTACTCAATTGCACATAAATTGTCGGGTGCTTTTGCTTCCAAAAAATCGACACTACCTCACGAACTCGCAACCTCTTGAAATTGTAAGACCTCATAAACCAGCCAACCTTGCACTCCTAAATGGTATGACAAGTCGTCTCCATACGAGTTCTACAGAAAGAAAAAAAATACAAAACAAAGGGAATTAGCATGGATCCATTTGTTATGTAAATTACAAATAGTGGAAATGAGATCGTTAAAAATTCTCCACAAGGAGATCTTGACCTTTGGCTTAACCCTCCCCATGCCCCCAGGTCTTCGAAGTTGCTACCACACTGGAGGAAGGGACGATTTCAAATGCCAACTTGATCCTCAACTGATAAGCACTCTTGATTGAAAAGATCCATTTTTTTTATTTTTTATTGAAGCTCTAAAACAACCCATCCTCGATCTTCTTGCAATGAGTAGGAATGGAGAGAATATCGTTAGCATCATATGGAAGAAACATTTCCCTAATCAGGCTTTTATTCCAAGACCATTCTGAAGGAAAAAGAAGAAGAAAAAGAAACTCTCATTTTTGGCCCTGTCATGAACGAACCCACTTTAGTTTAAAATTCTTGTCATTTGGAACCCACAGGTGATTCTCAATCGAAATATTGTTACCATTATTCACACCCTTTGCAAGTAGGACTCTCCAAGCAATGCTTCTCCAAATATAAGGACTATGACCCAACTTTGCCTTCAAGAACTCTCCCTTGTAGAAATATCTCCCCTTAAGAACTCACGTCATGAGGCTTTAAATTCCATTCATGTTTTGATAAGTTATTTGTGTACAATTTTGAAAATGGTTTTAATAAAATGAGAGACAACCACATGTACGCCAAGTCAAACAATGGAAAGAAGTAGAAAGTAAGGAGGCTTTTGGTCTAAAAGATGCCACATTTATAGCTATGTTCATGTGTTTTATAAATGGAAATGCTTTTTAAACTTTGGAAAAGAGTGTGTATAACATATATTTATTATTAATATTATTATTTTACAAGTATAGAATATGGAGATTTGGACTCCATCTCTAGAGAAAAAAATATTTACATTACCGTTAATTTTTGGGGAAATTTTTAAAAATAAAAAAAAAATAAAGGAAACTATTTACACAAAATAACAAATTTTTTTTTATAGTTATGAAAGATGCTGATAGAAAGTCTATCAGGGTCTATCAGGGTCTATCAGTGATAGATATGATAGAAGTCTATCAATGTCTATCATTGTTATTTTTGCTATTTTCTGTAAATAATTTGACATTTTTTCTATCCGGAAAAATTTCTCTAATTTTTAGTCATGACGTGGATTCTATTTTTTTGGTTCTTATTAACTTTTATGATTATTAAGTTCAATTGCTTAGAATTCTTCTAGTCTTTATGTGGTGTTATATTTTTATCTAACATTTAACAAATTCCATCAAGGTCAAAATGCATATTTTGAGAAAGCTTTTCGAGTTCATATTTTTTTTTTGTTTGACTAAATATGAACACTCTTAATTTTTTTTCCCTTTGAAATGACTCAAAATTGTTTTTCTATTGTGAAGTTTGATAACTTGTAGAAATACAAGTTATTTTGCTTTCTTATTTGGAGTACTTAGGAAATTTAAGAAGAAAACACATTAGTATGATAAAAAATTCAAGCAAATAATCATATTCCGCCATCAAATGTTTACATAAAATAAAATCATGAAAATTATGAGATTTGTCTCTTATGGATGCAAGATTTGGAGGAAATAACGCAAGAATTGACTAAAGACACAAAACTTCAACCCTGAACGAATGAAAGTGACCAACTAAGCACCAACTTTACAATATATTGCGATATGCGATGAAGTGCAACTTGAAGACAGAAAAGGACAAAATGCATAAGCATTGGAAGTCAAATTAATTGAGCAAGTTGGTAGCTGATTTGAGAAATTCGCGACAGAACCAATGGATCTGTGACATGACATATTCAGCACAGCAGGGCATGGAATTAAATGCATGGTGTCAACGAAATCATTGGAGAGAAGTGGAGAACTTTCTTTTGACGCCTATAGATAGCCCTTCAAAATAGAGAAGAAAATATAATTTTGGTCGAGAGATCAAGAGAGAGTAAAACAACATCCACCATGGCATCGTCAACATATATGAGTAGAAGAATAATGGACTTATCTTTTCTCAAAATAAATAGAGAACTATCAGACCTTGAATTTGTAAAGTCGTACGATTGTAGATTGGATTTCAGAGTGTTAGTCTATGGTCTCGGCGCCTGTTTTAGGCCATACATGGCTTTGTTGGGGTGACACACATAGTCTGGCCAGTCTTGATTAAAATAACCAAGGGGTTGACTCATATACACTTCTTCTAATTTTCCGTTTAAAAAGACATTGTTGAAATCCAACTGTAGAATGATCCACTGATGTGAAATAACAAGATTGAGAAAAACCTTTATTGTGGAAGCTTTAATGACAGGATTGAAAGTTTCGAATAAATCGATATCGGGGCTCTGATGGAAGCCCTTTGCAATGAGACGAGCCTTGTACCGTGAATAGTGCCATCAACATTTCTCTTTATTCGAAAGATCCACTTGTTTCCAACTACATTTTGATGAGATTGGGGAGGTACGAGTCCATGTTTGATTTCACATGAGAGCATCATATTCACTATCCATAGCCGATTTCCACTAGGTGTGGACAGAGCATCAAAGATTCGAGTTGGTTCTGTTATGGTCTAGTCATGAGAGACTTTCGATATCCATACCTTTGGTTTGAAGATGTCGGCCTTTGATGGAATATAATACATGCACAACAGAAGCAATGATCTATAAACACTCTATAATGCATGAACAATAGGAATAACATGCTGGAAATTGAAGAGAAAAACAGAAAGCTTACTCTTGTAAACTTTTGATCTTCTTTACTTCTCCAAAAACTGGATGCTCCACAACCACAAACCTTCTTGGAACTACCACGGGTATTACCTTGCTATTCTCCAACCAAGAACATGATAGTGGGACCGATTGTAGTGAAGGAATAAGGGAGGAATATTAATTTGGAGAGTTTGAACAAGTTAAAGACTTAGTGAGATTGTCTAGAAAATTCCACTAAATCACCAACCCTTGTATCATCTTCAACAACTTATTTTATAGAAGATTGACATGCAAAGAGGTGCTTTGAATGTAGGACACTCCAACAAACATTAGCGTGAAATGAGTTATGTATCATGATGTGAAGAAGCCAACACAAACTCATCCAAATTAGTGGAAATTTCCAACTTTTAAGTTGGAACTTTCCACTAAATGAATTTGTTTTTCTTTTAAAAAACTTGTTTTAATTAAAACTTATTTTTAAAATGACTTTAATTAAAATAAATTCTAATAATTAATTAGTTAAAACTATTTTAATTAATTAATCTTATTTAAAATCAAATATTAAATAAAAGACACCAATCCCTTTTAACAACCAATCTTATTTATTGTACTTAATCAATTTTTTTTAAAAAAATATATTTAAAATCAATTTAAATATCTGTAACTCTCCAATTTTATTTAATTGTCAATTAAATAAACAAACGTGAATTATATTGCATATAATTAATATTTTTTCCTAAATCGAATTTAAACGTTTTAAATTCATTATTCACATAGTTCTTTGGTTTTATCTGATTGAGTTAGCAAGGGGATCTAATGGATCTACAGATCATGGACTCCAATGATCTAAGATTCACCGGTCAAACTCTTTAACCTAATTAACCAATATTCATTAACTAACAGGTCTATCCACTATAATTTATAGCTACACTCCCCTCACTATAGATATATTTCTGTCCAATCGATATAACCGTCATCAATAAGTCAATGCTTCACAGATTGTTCGTAATTTCTGTTGGGTCAATTATCGTTTACCCCTGAGTTACTTCTTTCCTCCCTAAGTACTACTGTCCCTCTAATGAACAATTTATTTGAGATCTAATCACCAAATCAAGTCCATCTCTCACGAGTGAGAGGGTGGGGCCCATTGTTCAAGACCCAAGATCAACACTAGTAAACAATCTCTCTACTATCCCTAAAAGCGAGTAGGAGTCACTTCCATTTTGCAAGTCTATGTCCCCAACTATCTACCCAATCTTACCCTTGAAATGGGGGGCTTATTGAGTCGGCGAAGTCAGGTCACTCTCACCCATGCAGATCTAAGGATAATCCTGAATAGACTGGAGTTCATAGTTAGCTAAGGATTAAGATCGAGTTACCTTGGTCATTGATAGGGCCTTAAAAGCGCTATGTTTCACAGCTTAAATCTCCCTTAGTTAGTTCATTTTACTTGTTAAATCTCTATCTTTGTAGGTTTTTGTCATTCCGAGGGTAGAATGGTCTTTTAGAGCTAAAATGAGCCTAAATCGAGTTTAGGAGTATCAAAAGTCAAAAAGGGGTCAAAATTACCAAAATGCTAATGTGCAGATCGTAGTTGTGCCCCCTTTACGCTGGAGACCCGAGAGCTCAAAACAGGGGAGTGTAGTGACGCTACAATTGAGCGTAGCGGCACTCTGGAGATTGACGCAAAAATTCAAAATTTGCAATGCGCACCTCTTTTCAGCAATGTTGATGGCGTTGCATCGCTCTAGGCAGCGCAACCCTATGATGAGATGGTACTTGCGCTCAATGTTCTTGTCGTGCTTGTGGCTTCTAGGTTCTTTAGAATTTGTAACTGCGCCACTGTTAGCACGTGGCGACAATCACAATACAGAGTGCGCGACAGATGCATATTTGGAACCACTTCCAAATCGGTTAAGAACTTTCTAAGCCATGCATCTTCCTTTGCTGCTTCACATGCAGCGACATACTCGACTTCCATCATAGAGTCAGCAATACAACTTTGCTTGATACTTTACCATACTATTGCTCCTCCATTTAGAGTGAACATTGATCCCGATATGAATTTCTTAGAATCTATATCGGTCTGGAAATCAGAGTCAGTGTTGAATTTTATGTCCTAAAATTCATAGCTTGTAAACATTAACGTGCATTCTATTTATCAATAAAGTTGTTATCAAGGTTATTCAGTAAACATGTTATTGAATAAAGTGAATTGTTGTTAATATAACTCTAAATCCAATAAACTAAGAACCCATGGCTTTAGTATGAAATCTTTAACTATATGCAATGACATAAAAGTAGATCAAGTTCGAGTAAAATAGCCAAAACGGTATGTAGTATAGGAATAAGGCTGGGTACCTTATCTTGGGCACATTATTGAATGCGACCCGCTTTGTATTTGATACAAACGATGTGATCTTGAGTCGTTCATGTTGAGACATGTGAGTGGAGATGTTCTATGCAATGAGTTTGCATAAGACTGGACCACGAATAGTAACTATTACTTTATAACGTCGTTTACTGTTAAATACTGTGCATTTAAACTAGATGACCAAGGTAACTCGATCTTAATCCTGAGCTAACTATGAACTCCTATTTATTCAGGATTATCCTTAGATCTGCATGGGTGAGAGTGGCCTGGGTGCTCCAACTCAATAAGCCTCCCATTTCAGGGGTAAGACCGACTAGATAGCTGGGACATAGTCTTGCAAGACGAAATTCACTCCTACCCAACTTAGGGTTAGAGATAGGTTGTTCCCTTAAGTACTGATTCTGGGTTTTGAACAAGGGGCTCCACCCTCTCATTGGCCTGAGAGGGACTCGATTTAGTGATATGATCACAAACCAATTATTTATTAAAGGATCAGTGGGACTTAAGGAACAAAATGTATTCACAGGGTAAAACGGTAATTTTGACCTAGCTGTGATTACAAACAACCTGTGAAGGATAGACTTACTTATTATGGTTATATCAAGTGGACATAAATATACTACAGTGAGGAGAGTGCAGCTACGGGCTTTAGTAGAGTGTCCCATTAGTTAACGAATATTGGTTAACTAGGTTAAAGAGTATGGCCGATTAATCTCGGATTGTTGGAGCTCATGATCTGTAGGTTCATTATGTCCCTCTACTAGTTCATAAATGGACAAAAATCTTAAATAGTGTGGTGAGTAAGTTTGAACTGTTCAATCTCGACTTAAGGCATGAAAGTCGCATATATACGATATATCAACGTTTAATTACTAATTAAACGGACAAATAGAGTTAAATATAATATTTAAATATGATTTAAATATTAATTATATGTATATGGATCCATATCGGTTTTTTTTAGAAAAATCGGGATAAGTGAGAAAAATAATATTAATTTTAGTCTTTAATATTAAAATAATATTATTTTTAGTTAATTAAATATTACATTATTTTTTATTTAATTAATTATTTATAAATTAATGGTTGAAATTAAAAATTAATTTTTTATTCAATTTCGAAAATTCATTTAAAATTGATTTTTGAGAGATTGGATTTTACCACTAACTAAGCTACTAGCTTAGTTGTTAACTTCTCAATTAATCGACAAATTGAAGCTTTGTGTTGTCAATTTGTGATGCAATTAGATTGCATGTTAATCCTTAATAAGTAAGGATGATTTTGGCTAAAAATGGGTTAAAAATTTTGTGAAATTAATAGTTAATTTTGTCAAAATTACTTCATAGCTCATCTTCTTCACCAAGCTTCATTCCTTCATAAATTCACCACATAATTGGATCCCACAATCCAATCTAAGGCCAGAGAATAGTAGAGAAGACTCTTGTGGTGGTCTACAAACAAACGGTGTTCATTTTCATCAAGAAACAAGGGAGAATTTAGAGCTTCAATCTTAAAACTCTAGTTTTTCCCTTTTAATTGCATGTTTTATCCTCAAAATTGAGCATCTTAAAGTGAAATTCGATCAAATTAATTTCTGCTGCATGCTCGTATGTCCTTCAATTGGTACCAGAGTATTTTAATTTCACTCAATTTGCTTTGGTGGGGTTTAATTCATGAGATGAATGTTTATTGAAGCTAAATTAGTTTTTCTGGTTTTGACACTTTTTTTACCCTTCAATTTGAGGTCAAATGTTGTAATTAAGCCCTCGATTTTGGCGCTAATGAGTTGAGAAGAGTCTGTAATTTTTTCGGGATTTTTGAGTTGTAATTTGGCCGAATTTTGAAGAAAATCGAAGCTTGCTCAAGCTGCTCAAAACAGAGGACTTGAAGCTGCTGGTTTTTTTTCTTCTTCCCTCTCCAGCTGTTGCTTGCGTGATGAAGAATAAGGTATTTATGTTAACTGGTCAAACTTTGATCAATTCAACCTCCTTTCGGTCTGGTTCAATTTTTTTTCAGTCGGTTTAGCCCGTTTTTGAAGTGTTTCAAGCCGGTTCAAGCTGGTTCGAAGTGTTCAGGACTAGTTCAAGTAGTTTTTTAAATTATTATTGTAATAATTTAGTTTTTTGCTTGCTAAAAATGCCAAAACCGATTTAATTTAGTGTGTTTTAATTATTTATGCATTGTGAATGTATGTTTAATTAATTTAAATTTATTTGTGCATAAAGTATGCCATATAGATTTAAATCCCCACCATAGGATAAGCATGTTTCATGCATTATATGTATGTTATAAATGTTATAATACATAATATGCATGATTAATTAATTTCATGAGTTTAATATAATTAGTTATATTAATTGATGAAATGTTTATGTATGTTATAGTTTTTTAAATTGTTTATTTTATAATTGTTATAAAATAAATTAGAATTTTAAAATCTATAACAAAGATAATTGCATGGTCACTTAGGGTAAATCGGTACAACTCAAATCAACCTCTTTTAATAGTTAAAATTAGGTTGATATCTTTTAAAATTGTGTTTACAAAACTCACCCAACAAAATCTTGTCTAAGGCTGGAGGTATTTAATTTGACGGTTTACGAACACCTCCTACTTGGGGATCGAGTTGGCGTTTGAGTTGAGTTAACCCGATTTTCTGAGAATGCGGGAGCGGTGTAAGGTGAGTTAAAACAGTTTATCACTTAGACATTGTAGGTTAAAATCCAGTATAAACGTTATGCTCGGATTATTCACCTGGACTTAGGTTATGTTTTATTAGCCGAAATATACATGTGTAAAAGTGTACCCAAATATAATAGAACACTTCAATGGAAGAGTAATGGTATATACGATATATCGTTTTTTGGCTCTCATGTTTCTAAGAATTCACAATGTGAGATTCATGCAGGGCTTCGTGTCTCTTTCAATAATAGAATCTGTTTATTATTTTAGCAATAACAAGCGCTATAATCTCATTGTTAGCCTCCGATAAATTAAACGGTGATAATTACGCTACATGGAAATCTAACATCAATACGATACTA
Source organism: Lagenaria siceraria (assembly GCA_002890555.2). Classification (NCBI taxonomy): domain Eukaryota; kingdom Viridiplantae; phylum Streptophyta; class Magnoliopsida; order Cucurbitales; family Cucurbitaceae; genus Lagenaria; species Lagenaria siceraria. Next base: position 13,141,115 of record CM016483.1, on the reverse strand, counting down.
GTAATAGAAGATCTCCAGTTTATTTTAACGGAGGATTGTCTACCAGTTCCTGACTCAATGGCTAACCAAAACGTTCAGAAAGCCTATGACAAGTGGACCAGGGCAAACGAGAAGGGTCAGGCATACATATTGGCTGCTATATCCGATATACTGTCCAAAAAGCATGAGAACATGGTTACCACTAGGGAAATCATGGACCCGCTGCGTGAGATGTTTGGACAACCGTCTTCATCTCTCATGCATGATGCTTTAAAGTACGTTTACAACTGCAGAATGAAAGAAGGATCTTCTGTGAGAGAACATGTTTTGAACATGATGGTCCATTTCAATGTAGTGGAAGTAAATGGCACTGTGATAAATGAGAAGAGTCAAGTCACATTCATCATAGAATCTCTTCCGAAGAGTTTTCTATCGTTTAGAACTAATGTCATGATTAATAAGATAGAATATTCTCTGACTTCTCTTCTCAATGAGCTCTAGGTTTATCAATCTTTATTAAAGAATAAAGGTACTGAAGTAGAAGCAAATGTTGCTACTACTACTAAGAAGTTCCTTAGGGGATCTTCCTCTGGAATTAAACTTGGCCCTTCAAAGTCACAGATAAAGAAAAAGGGAAAAGAAAAAGGAAAAGCTCATGCTAAGATAAAAGGCAAGGGAAAGGTACAAGTTGCAGAGAAAGAAAAGTGTTTCCACTGTAACCAAGATTGACATTAGAAAAGGAATTGTCCATAGTACCTAGCCGAAAAGAAAGCTGAGAAAGAGAGACAAGATAAATATGATTGACTGGTTATCGAAACTTGTTTAGTTGAAAGTGACAACTTAACCTGGATACTGGATTCAGGGGCCACTATACGTTTGTTCTTATTTTCAGGAAACTAGTTCCTGGAGACAGTTTCAAGATGGCGAGAGCACTCTCAGGGTTGGATCAGGGGAGCTCATCTCGGCCAAGGCAGTGGGAGACATGAAGTTGTTTTTCAGAGATAGATTTTTTTTTATTAGAAAATGTACTTTATGTTCCTAATTGTAGTAGGAACTTAGTATCTATCTCTTGTTTGCTTAAACATATGTATAAAGTTACTTTTGATATTAATGAAGCGTTCATAAGTAAAAGAGGTATTCCAATATGTTCTGCAAATTTAGAAAACAACTTATACAAGTTAAAACCGACCAAAGTTAAAGCTGTTTATAATACTAAAATTTTCAAAACAGCCGAAACTTAAAATAAAAGGCAACTTGTTTTTCAAAGTACCTATCTTTGGAACTTAATACTTGGTCACATAAATCTCAATAGGATTGAGAGATTAGTTAAGAGTGGGCTCCTAAGTCAGTTAGAAGACTACTCTTTACCACCATGTGAATCATGTCTTAAGGATAAAATGACCAAAAGATCTTTTTCTGAAAAAAAGACTTAGAGCCAAAGAACCCTTAGAACTCGTGCACTCGGATCTCTGTGGTCTAATGAATGTCAAGGCACGTGGAGGGTATGAATATTTCATTAGTTATATTGATGATTATTCAAGGTATGGTTACATTTACCTAATACATCACAAGTCTGAAGCTCTTGAAAAGTTCAAAGAGTATAAGACTGAGGTTGAGAACCTCTTAGGTAAAACCATTAAGACACTTCGATCAGATCGAGGTGGAGAGTATATGGATCTGAAATTCCAGGACTATATGATAGAACATGAAATTCAATCACAACTCTCTACACATGTTACGCCTCAGCAGAACGGTGTATTTGAAAGGAGAAATAGAACCCTATTTGATATGGATCGGTCGATGATGAGCTATGCTCAGTTGCCCGTTTTGGGGATATGCAGTAGAGATCGCGGTATAAATTTTGAACAATGTTCCCTCTAAAAGTGTTTCAGAAACACCTTATGAGTTATGGAGAGAGCGAAAAGGTAGTTTACGCTACTTCATAATTTGGGGATGCCTGACACACGTGTTGGTGCAAAACCCAAAGAAATTGGAACGTTGTTCAAAATTAGGCCTATTTGTAGGATATCGCAAAGAAAAGAAAGGTGGTTTATTTTATGATCCTCAAGATGATAAATTGTTTGTATCGAAAAATGCTACATTTTTAGAGGAAGACCACATGAGAGATCATCTACCTCGTAACAAACTGATATTAAAAGAGATTTACGAGGAAACTACAGATAAATCAACAAGAGTTATTGATCAAGTTGGTCCTTCAACAAGAGTAGTTGATAGAATTAGCTCGTCTAGTTAGTGTCATCCTTCTCAAGAGTTGAGAGATCCTCCACGTAGTGGGAGGGTTGTTCATCAGCCTAACCGTTACATGGGTTTAACTGAAACACAACTTGTTGTACCTGATGATGGGCTAGAGGATCCATTGACCTATAAGCAGACAATGGTTGATGTAGACCGAGATCAATGGATCAAAGCCATGGACCTCAAAATGGAGTCTATGTACTACAATTCAATCTGGGAACTTGTAGATCAACCAAGTGAGGTAAGACCTATTGGTTGTAAATAGATCTACAAAAGGACAAGAGATCATGCCGGTAAAATACAGACTTTTAAGGCTCGACTCATGACAAAGGGTTATACCCAAGTCAAGGGGATGGACTATGAAGAAATCTTCTCTCTTGTTGCTATGATAAAGTCGATTAGAATACTTTTATCCATTGCCACATTTTATGACTATGAAATTTGGCAAATGAATGTCAAGACAGCTTTTCTGAATGGCTACCTTGAGGAAAGTATCTATATGACTCAACCAAAGGGGTTTATAGAATAGGGTCAAGAGCAAAAAGTTTGCAAGATTAAACGATCCATTTATGAGTTGAAACAAGCATCTCGCTCCAAATAGTTCATAATCGCAAGAACAAAACGTTAGCCATGTCTCAAGCATCATATATTGAAAAAATGTTGTCTTGATATAAAATGCATAATTCCAAAAGGGGTCTGTTACCATTCAGATATGGAATTCATTTGTCTAAGAAACAGAGTCCTAAGACGCCTCAAGAGGTTAAGGATATGAGACACATTCCCTATGCTTCAGGTGTTGGAAGTTTGATGTATGCTATATTGTGTACACGACCTGACATATGCTATGCAGTAGGAATTGTCAATAGGTTGCAGTCCAATCTTGGATATGATCATTGGATTGTAGTTAAAAATATCCTCAAATATCTTAGGAGAACGAGAGACTATGTGCTCGTATATGACAATAAGGATTTGATTCTTACAGGATACACAAACTCTAATTTTCAGACTAATATAGATTCTAGGAAATCTACATCGGAATCAGTGTTTACTCTGAATGGAGGAGCCATCGTTTGGAGGAGTATCAAGCAAGGTTGTATTGATGACTCCACCGTGGAAGCTAAATATGTAGCTGCACGCAAAGCAGCCAAAGAAGCAGTATGGTTTTGAAAATTCTTAACCGATTTGAAGTAGTTCCAAATATGCATCTGCCTATCACTCTGTACTGTGATAACAGTGACGTAGTTGCAAATTCAAAAGAACCTAAAAGCAGTAAGCACGACAAACACATTGAGCGCAAGTACCATCTCCTCAGGGAGATAGTACAAAGAGGAGACGTTATTGTCAAGCAGATACCGTCAGAGGATAACATTGTTGATCTGTTTACAAAGGCCCTCACGGCGAAAGTGTTTGAGGGCCACCTAGTAAGTTTAGGACTTCGAGTTCCATAATCTAAAGGGAGTGGGAGAAACACATAGGTATCTGATGCCCTAGTTTATTGTATTTGGTTTCTCTCTGTAAACTCATCATTATGTATATACCCCACTAGGAGTTTTAGTCCAAGTGGGAGTTTGTTGGGTTTTATGTCCTAAGACTCGTAGTTTGTAAACATTAATATGCATTCTATTTATCAATAAAGTTGTTATCGAGGTTATCAGTAAACATATTATTGAATAAAGTGAATTATTGTAAATATAACTCTAAATTCAATAAACTAAGAACTCATTGCTTTAGTATGAAAACTTGAACTATATGTAGTGACATAAAAGTGGATCAAGTTCGAGTAAAATAGCCAAAACGGTCTATTGTATAGGGATAAGGCTGGGTACCTTATCTTGGGGACACTATTGAATGCAGCCACTTTGTATAAGACCAAACCACGAAATAGTTACTATTACTAATGCAGCTTCATTAGACATAAATATTTACATATATGTAGATTACCTTTCCTGGTTTGCTAAAAAGTTTGCCTGAGAAAGTCCTCCTCGTCTCGTGATTGCACACCAACAACTTTTGAATTGCTTACTAGAGGTCCTTTGATTTCTCATACCCCATCACTTGGGTAGCAATCTCTGGTGTCATTGAGTTGTAGAGCCACCCAAGTAAGCAATTGATCTACGACAAGCCACGCCTCATATTTGGGATTCACATATGTGTTGATCCTGATCTTGGCTGGCCACCACGGGTGGTTTGAGAGCTTGATGCTCCAAATGCAGCTTCTGCTACAACAGCTTCTTTAGTAGGCTGATTTAAAAACATAGGTGGCCATTCGACTTGTCCAAAGAGATATCCTTCCAACCAATAACTTCGAAGAATTGGTAGGGCCAAATTTTTCCACTGAAGAAAGTTGCCTCTGTCCAACTTGATCATGGTGATTTGATTCAGAAGTTGGTTCAGTGGAGGCGTGCTAAAATTTGGGGCACCAGTGTTCATGGGGAGACTAGCGTTGGCCATTAGGGCTCTGATACCAAATTAAAATTAAGAAGATAAAAGAATAGCTGGAATTATGATCTTTGTATTTTTCACTATATCAACATAATGGACCCTTAGGTCATTTATACAAGGGGTGCCAAAATTAGGGCAAACAAAGAATAAAGGAAAATTAGGGAATTAAATTACACATGTCACAATCCAACGGTTGAAAATAATATTCTTCATTACAAATTCTAAACAACCGAGGCTTTTGGAATATTTTGAGTTATCCAACCTTTTGCTGAGCTGGTTGTATTGGATTGTACACTTGGACAATGTTGACTGGGTCTTTACCTCTTCAACCTGTTGACTCATATACTTAATACATGTTAGCCTTTTAGGTTTGAAAAATAGTTCTAAATAGTTCTGAAAAATTGTCAAAAATAGTCTAAAAAATTAGGGTTAAAAATATTTAGGATGTTTTTATTATGGAAGACTAATAAGAATCTTGAGGTAGGAAATAACTATTTCACCCTTCAAACTAAAAACCCTCACTACTATTTTCTAAAACACTATTTTTTTTTCTTTTCATTTCACCCTCATCTCTCTCTCATCTCACTAGTTTCTCTCAACCTCCTCTTTCTTTCTTTCTTTTGCAACTTACATAGTGGATTTCTTTTTTATATTTGTTATAGATTTTGGGTTTCTTATTTATTCTTCTCTTAATGTTCTTCCAACCTAATTCTCGTATTCAACTTACCTAGTAACTTTCTTTTTTTTTTTTATGTATAATGTTTTTGTTTTGAACTTTCTAATTTATTTTCATTTCAACGTTTTTTTTTTTTCAATTTCATTCTTTTACGTTGTTTGAAATTTTATAAGAGTGGTTTTTCCCCATAGCTTCTCGATGTGAAAAACATTTTCACCATTTTAAATTTTTTTTCTCGCATCCTTTCGTGCGAAATATATATATATCAACCAATTCTTTACATGCTAGAATTTTCTCCATTGTTTGATTGATCTACCCATACCACTAAGACCAAAGGATATAAATTCAATTTGTTTTTTTGGATCTTTTGTCACATCTTCTCGTTCATAAAAATTTATCGACAAGAAAGCGATAGAAAAATTACATAAATTCAAAATTTGAGATGCTGGAATTTTTCTCGCACCGAGAAAGTACAAGAAAATTTGTAAAAACACAAAATTAAAGATGTTGAAATTTTTCTTGGAACTTCTTGCAACGAGAAAGTGCAAGAAAAATTACATAAACTCAAAAAAAATTTGCTGTGAGAAGTTGCAAGAACATTTTCAAAACCTACTTCTCGCAACGAGAAAGTGAAAGAAAAATTATATACACTCAAAATTTGAGGTGAAATTTTTCTTGCAGCTTCCCACAGCGAGAAAGCATGAAAAAATCTACCTTTACTCAAAATGTGAGGTTTTTGAATTTTTTCTCGCTATTTCTCGCAACGAGAAAGTGAAAGAAAAATTATATGCACTCAAAATTTGAGGTGAAATTTTTCTTGCAACTTTCCACAGCGAGAAAGTATGAAAAAATCTACCTTTACTCAAAATTTGAGGTTTTGAAATTTTTCTCGCAACTTCTTGCAACGAAAAAGTACGGAGAGAAATTACATAAACTCAAAATTTGTGATGGTTATATTTTTCTCACAACAAAAAAGTGTAAGAAAATTTGTGTAACCTCAAAATTTTGAGTTGCAGGAACTTTTCTCGCAGCTTCTCACCGCCAGAAACTGAGAAAATTTACATAAACTCAAATGATTTCCAATTTTTATCTTTTATAAGTGAACAAATTGAAGACTTCATTGCAATTGTATAATTCTAGAAGTTGGAAAAAACTAAAACAACTTATTATTTCCACTAACCACTTGTGCAATCAACTTGTCATTAGGAAGAAAGGAAAATTCATTTGGAACATCAATATCGTACAGTCAATTAAGGGTGTGTTTGGAATACCTTTTTAAGTGTTTAATTTAAAAAAAAAATTATTTTAAAAAAAAAATCAATTATTCGGCAAGACTCAAAATGGATTAAGTCTTTGACTTAACCACTATAAATCATGGTAGGAAGACCAAAGTGTTTAAATAAAAATGAATTTTTGAAAAACATTTTTTTTCTAAGTTAATTCAAACAGACCTTAAAATAACTAAATTATTGAATATAACAAACAACATATAACAAAGTGTTTCCATTAATCTTGTACAATTGACTTTTTGGCGTAGATAGTTGGATTATTACTTGTTAATCTATTAGGTTCTTTCTTACATCCGCCATAACGTACTAAAACAAAAATATGAGTTGTGGTTAATTTCTAAAAAAATGAAGCGAATGATTAATCGTGAAAGATAGATCAAAAGATCTTTATATAGTCAGAGTTTATGTAAGTTTTTTTCCACTTTTCCATTGCGAGAAGTTGTCAAACAAATTTTAGCACCTAAAATTTTGATTTTATGTATATTTTCTCGCACTTTTTCGCAACAAGAACTTACGAAAAAATTTCAACACCTCAAACTTTAAGTTTACGTAACTTTTCTCGCATTCTCACTGCAAAAAAAATTCCGATCCCTGGTAGGTTTTTATAAATTTTCTTTTACTTTCTTATTGTGAGAAGTTCCAAGAAAAATTACAACACCTCAAATTTTGAGTTTCTATAAATTTTCTCATACTTTCTCACTACAAGAAGCTGCAAATTCAAGCACCTCAAAATTTTAGTTTACATAAATTTTCTCACACTTTCTTGCCATAAGATAAATTCAAGCACCTCAAGTCTTAAATTTATGTTAATTTTTCCTCTACTACGAGAAAAAATCCAATATCTCAAATTTTGATTTTATGCAATTTTCTCGCATTTTATTGCTGATAATTTATTTTCGCACAAGAAGATGTGAGAAAAGATCCATAACCCATTTTGAATTTATATCTTTTGGTTCTTACTAGTATAAGTAGGCTCATCAAACAATGGAGGAAATTCTAGCACTTAAACAATTGGTTGATAGATTTTTTTTTTTTTTTTTTTTTTTTGCATGAAAAGATGTGAGAAAATACCAAAATGTTAGTTGTTGTAATTATTCTTGTAATGAGAAGATGCGAGAAAAAATCCAAGGTGAATAAAATGTTTCTAGCATCAAGAAGGTATGACAAAAAAATCACTATTGTGAATTACAAAAAAAAAATGTAAACGATTGAAAAAAAAACATTAAAATGAAAATAAGTTAGAGAGCTCAAAATAATAAAATTGTGTAAAAAAAACAGTAGATAAGTTGAACGTACAAGAATTAGGTTGGAAAAATATTGAGAGGAAAATAAATATCAAAACCCAAAATCTATAGCAAATATGGGAAAAAAAAATCTACTAGAGAAAAAAAAATAAGTAAGAAAACCCAAAATCTATAGCAAGAATGTAAATCCTTAAATTTTGGAGAATGGAAAGCAATGAGGGTGAAATGAAAAAAGTAGAGTTTTAGAAAATAATGATAAGGGTAAATTGGTAGCCCGCCTGTTGTAGGGTCGGGTGGGTTGTCCCGTGAGATTAGTCGACGTGCGCGTAAGCTAGCCCGGACACTCACGGATATCAAAAAATAAATAAATAAATAAAAATAAATAAATAATGATAAGGGTTTCTACATTGAAGGGTAAAATAGTCATTTCCTACCTCGAGCATCAAGTCTTCAAAAATAAAAAACATCCTAAATATCTTTAACCCTCTTTTGTTTGGACTATTTTTGGCAATTTTCCAACTGCATATTTGTAAAAACAAATGAATGTGAGAATGATGGTAGGGGCTAAGACACAAACTATTGTTGCAAACTACTACTTCCATTATCGATGGACACATTTGTATACCTGAAGGAACGATTCCTAGAATTATTCATTCCCACAAATCTTAGAATGTATGAGGAAAATCAGCAGACAACCATGATGAGAGGATTGTGAGTAGTGGTCGGCAAAAGATGTGTAAAGAATGGCGACGATAAACAGTTAACAATGTACCTACGGGAGGGAAATAAGAAACCACTGGGAGTGGGAGAGTTGAAGAATGCAAGGGAGAAGAAAAAGAATAGTTACATAAGCTTTTAGGTTATGATTAAAAGAAGAAAAAATTACCTTTTTGATTATATTCCTGAGTTTTTAGTTATTGGTTTATTTAGTCCCTCAATTTTATAAACAGATAGATCTTTTTAGTCCCTAAATTTTAAGAAGTAGATTTAAATGGTCACTAGGTTAATTTTAACACTTTCTACCATAAGTAACTAATTATTATTATTATTTTAATGGTAATAAATAATAAAATTAATAACAAAAATAATATCATCTCCAACCCCTTCCTCTATGTCGACCTTCCAATATTTTTAGTGTAAAAATTATTATGTAGAGTGATTGAATTGTAATTGTTGAATGAAGAAAAAGAATAACCTTCGGCCATATTGTATAAATTAACTCTAGGATCATTCATGCTAAATTATCAAGAATAAATAGCATACCGGATTCCATTGAGAGATTGAAGATAACTTTATGATGATGATAGACTATTGTCTTTCTCAAGCAAAACTCTGAATGCCTTAGTGCGATCTCTCTCAAGATGAGATTCAAGAAAGACTGAGTGCTTGTTGTTTTGGTGTGTTGGGGACATAGCCCTAAGGTCTCTTTATATACTAGTTCAATTAGGGTTCCCATTAAATCCTAATTAATCTAGGAATATGCTTCTACCCATTAAGTCCATACTCAATTAGGATTCCTAGGGCCTTAATTAATTAGATCACATAATAGGACCCAATCTAATAAAATAACTCAATGTGACAAAATACTAATCCACATACATAGCCCACATATTAATTATATGTATTTAAAAATACATCTAACAATTTTCACTCAAGTTCTCCAACACCCAAGCTCTATTTTGACTTCGCAATCGCAAGTATCTGCGAAAGACTGAAGTGTTGAGTTTTATGCCCTAAAACTCGTAGATAGTAAATGTTGTATTTTGACCGTCATTAATAAATGGTTATTCATTATTATTCAATAAATGTTATTGATTATTTTATCTTATTTTAATAACCCTAAAATCCAATAAACTAACCTCCTAGGTTGTTTTATGAGTCTTGAACAATATGTAGAGACATATAGAGATCAATGTTCAAATTACAGCCTAAATGGTCTATAGTATAAGGATAGGGCTGGGTACCTTATCCTTGTAACATTATGGATACGGCCCACTTTGTATTTGATACAAACGCAATGATCCAACGCGTTCGTGTAGGAGACATGCGAGTGAGGGTATCCTATGCAATGAGTTTGCATAAGATTGAACCACGAAATAGTAACCACTAGATGTAACTCTATCGACTGGTTAGATTTCTATTTCAATAGGTTGACCTAGGCAACTTAGTCTTAATCTTGAGTATATTATGAACTCATGTTCACGAGGGATTGTCCTTCGATTTGTATGGGTGAGAGTAGCCCGTTTGTCGACTCGATGTTCCTACCATTTTGGAGACAAGACTGAGTGGGGAGTTGGGAACATAATTATACAAGATGGATTTCACTCATTCCAACTTTAGGGTAAGTAGATAAGTGTTCCTTAAGTGGTGTCTCCAGGACTTGAACAAAGGGCCCTACCCTCTCAGTGGCCCGAAAGGGGTTTCTATTTGATGGTTGGACAATAAACAGGTTGTTCATTAGAGGAGCACTGGTACTTAAGGATTTAGAAGTAACCCAGGGGTATAACGGTAATTTGACCCAGTTGGTGTTACAAACACTTGTGATGGACTAACTTGTTGTTATTGGTCTATATCCATGGACACAGAAATATATCTACAATGAGAAGAGTGCAATTGTGGGTCTTTAGTGGAGTGTACCAACAGTTAAGGAATATTGATTAATGTGGTTAATGAGTTTAGCCCATTAATCTCATATCGTTGGAGCTTCTGATCTGTAGGTCCATAAGGTCCCCTTCCTAACTCGTAAAGAATATTGAGGAAATTTATTCTTGGATGAAATTTGAAAAGTTCAAATTTACTAAGGGAAAAGTATAATGTGTAATGATACATTATAATATAAAGTTTATTTTACAAATTAAACTTTATAGTATAAATATAATTTTGGATATGATTTAAAGTCAATTTGTAAGAGAATTAAATATTTGAAATTGTTCAAATATTATTTTAATATGAATTAGATTTATATTAAAACTATAGGTTAAAATTAATGCACATTAGATGTACATTAAAACTATAGGTTATGAGAGAAATGTATTTGAATTTGATTCAAATGCAGGTTAAAATTAAATATTTGATATTTAATTTGGTAATTAATTAATGGGGTCTTGTCACAAATAGAAAAAAAAACATAACTAATTACACATATAGAAAAAAAAAGTGGAAAATACACAAGCATGAGTGCACTTTTTTTCTATATATGTAATTAGTTTTGTTTTTTTCTATACACAACAATTTCCCTTAATTTTAATTGGAGAATTAATTAGTTATTTAATTTAATCTAATTTAATTAAATTTGATTTAATCAAATTAATTGAATTAAAACTATAGGTTATGTGAGAGATGTTCATTTAAATATGATTTAAATGAATTGGTTCATTAAATTAGATTTAATTAATTATTAATTATTAATTTAATTAATTAATTTAATTCATATTAAATTAGTTGTAACTCCCACGTAGGGGAGTTACTTAATACGTGGGATAACACCCACGTTTCCCATTTTCTCTCGCTTCCTTATATAGCGTCTAACAGAAAAAAAAATGGAATCGTCCATTCTCTCTAAAAAAATCTCTCAGAACTTCTCTGCATTTTTTTTCCCTTTGCCAAAAAAAGGTTCCCACAAACCTTTCCTCAACATTCAAATAAAATGAAGGTCTCCAAGTGGTGGTGACACAACACGTAAGTTTTTTCTTCTCTGATAATTTTTTTTTTTATATTCAATATGCTTAACCTAGATTATTTTATATTTTTTTTACCAATGTATAAGTATTTCAAAATTTTAAAATTAATTTTGAGATAGAATTCTGATATGTTTCAGCTGTGCTTGGGTTTTAATCTCAGCATGAAGAACTCAAATGGCTATGGCTTCTACTGAGAGACTCAGAATCATTTGAAGGCGAAGAAGAAGATGAGCTCGATGACCTGAATCTACCAAAAAAGGAAAAGATACTACGAAATGTTCGTCCAATTCCACAGCTCTCTCTTCCCTTGCTTCTTCTCGAAGCTCCCAAGACCCTTCTTGGAGCTTCGTTCGCATGAACCCACCGTCTGCCTCGGTGAACATGGCCAGTGCATCTCTCTCGCCGACCATTCTTCCATCGGAGAATCGTCCGAATAGACACGAATATATAACCAAACTTTTTATACATTTGGGTAGCCATGTATTTTGCAACTAATGTGATGTATAGTTTGGTTGGGATGCTTCTCTTGTTAAGTTATTTTGTTATTCTGTTAGAATAAAATCACTATTAATTAGGTACTTAGTTATTTAGATTTTATTTTTTGTTTTGCACCACAATTATTGGTGGGTTGGTATTTCTATGTTAATTTGATTCCATTGTAATGGCTATATAAGTCTCTTTCTACTCTTCAATAAAGCAGAAATCATTCATCCAATTTGTCCAGAATTTTGCATATCTTTTCTGTACAAATTGGAATCAGAGCCATTCACTACGAATTAAGAATAAAAACTGCAGTTTTTATTTTTCAGTGATTTCTAGAGAGGATGAGTGAGGATAAGCATTTTATGCGACCAACTATTCTAGTTTTCGATGGCCACTATGACCATTGGAGCATGTTTATGGAAAATCTACTGAAATCCAAAGGGTATTGGCACCTAATTGAAACTGGTTACAAAGAACCAGAAAAGGGAGTGATATTGACTGAGGTGCAGCAAAAGGAATATGAAGAGTTGATGTTGAAGGATCTCAAAGCGAAGAATTATCTATTCCAAGCTATAGATAGAACCACTCTTGAGCAAATTTTGGAGAAACGCACAAAAAAAGCAAATATGGGATTCCATGAAGAAAAAGTATGAAGAAAATGCAAAAGTCAAATACTCAATTCTCCAAGCATTGAAACATGATTTTGAGATTTTAGAAATAAAATCAAGTGAAACTAGCACGGCACATTTTTCCCGTGTTATGAGTGTTGCAAACAAAATGAAGAGCAATGGAGAACAGGTAAATGATACCACAGTTGTTGAAAAATCGAATTTCCGGAGGCCAAGATTTCGTTGTTTTTCACTACTGTACGAAGAAGACAAAAAAAAAAAAAAAAAAAAAAAAAAAAAAAACTGCTTCTGCTAGGGCTGACATCAGCATGATGTCATCTCTAACATCATGCTGACATCAGCGCCAGATGGGCTGGTTCACCTATTTTTGGGCTGGTTTTATCCATTTTTGGTCCGGTTCGCGCCAATTTAAGCTATTTTGGTCCGGTTTTGCTGTTTTTTGGCTTGGTTCGCAGTTTAGGACCCGGTTCGAAGGGGTTCGAGGGTTTTTGGTCTAGTTTTGGAGCGGCAAAGATTAATTTTAGGATAAATTTAGCTATATTAATTTAATTTAATGCTTTATTTTATCCTAGGGGTCAATTTTATGGGTTCAATTGCTATTTAAATGCTTTATGGATGTCATTTAGATAAATCCCACCTTAGGTTAAGCATATTCATGCATTTTAATATGTTATAAATGTTATAATGTATGGTTTTAATGTATGATTAATAATTTCTTAAGTAATTTAATATATGTTGATATGTTAAATATATGAAATTCGAAAAACATGATGCATGACATTAATTAGTTAAATATAAGTGTTATATTTATTTAATGTGATGCATATGCTTAATTTATTTTCATGATTGTTATAATTGTTATAATTTTAATTTATGAAAATAAAATTGCATTGAGCATGAAACATCCATAAATTAATATAAATGTTATATTATATTTAATGGTTTGCATATAATATGGATTTTTAATTAATTAGAATTTGATTGTTAATTAATTAAACCGTAGTATGCATGATTATAGGGAAAATTAATTAATTTTGTAAATAAGTTATAAAATTAATTAATAAAAATCGTCAACCTATAATAAATAGTTGCATGCAAATATAGGATCTTAGGAAATTGGTTTTAAATTGTTTAAAAATAATTTAAACTTAAGATCACATTAATTCTAATTAGACTAGAATTAAGTCTTATTTTCTTTTAAAATAGTTTTAAATTGGAATAAATAGGACAAATAGAATTTTGGTTATAAGGGAACTCTACTGGTTCAGTTCTGTCTAGGTTGGGAGTTTTTAAGTTAATGGTTTTACGGAACACCTCCTAACTGGGAACTGAATCAAAACTTGAGTTGAATTAACCTAAGTCCTATAAGCATGCAATGTCACTAGGTTAATTAAATTGTTTAATTAACCTAGAACTATAGTTTAAAGACCTTTTATAAGAGTTATAATAGGCATAGACTTAGATAGATTCATTAGCCGGAATTTAACTAAGTATAATAAAACTCTAAAATAAGTAGAACATTTTAGTGGGAGAAAAATGGTATATATGATATATCAATTTTTTTTCTCTCACGTCCCTAAAAGTTCACACCGTGAGATCCATGTTCGGCTTCGTGTCGCCTTGGGCGCGGCCTCCCTTCGGAAAGTGTTTGCATGGGTCAATACCAAGGTGAATAGGGAAAATGTTCATAGTAAGTGGGAGAAGGACACGTGTCAACATTTCCTATGGTCTCCTTCATTAAGTTGCAACGTGAGATTCTTATGATCTACCTGCGTGTCGTCTTGGAGCGACCAACCCTTCAGAGGGCCTGATCATAGGATTCAAAACACCGCAAACTCCAGTAATGGATAGGGTTTCTTAGGTTAATCTTCAACAGTTATCTTTCCTAACGGTAGCCTGTTGAAGCGTACCTTTGAGATCCAAAAATGAAAGGGTTACACTTAGGAGATGCATTAAGCTAGTTAATGGATTCTTGACCAAACTAATGGTAGCTAAGAGCTATAAGAATAAGAGTTATTCTGGAATTAGTAATCAGCTGAGATTGTCTCAATTCAAGGGAGGAGTAACTGATTACCCTTTGGTGACTGTTGCTCTAAACTCCGGAAGTATCATTACAAGGACTTAATCATTTTTTTTTTTTGGGTTCTTTGATTGAATGTTTTGCTAAATTTTGATTGGATGTTGTGTAATGGGTTAAAACAAAGATAATTAATACGGTCAATTGTTTGTTAATTTTTCAACATGACTTCCTCTATGATTGCATTACTAAAAAGCGACCAATTAACTGGTGAAAATTATGCAACGTGGAAATCTAACCTGAATACGATTTTGGTTACAGAAGATCTACGGTTTGTCTTAATTGAGGAATGTCCTCAACTCCCTGCTCGTGGTGTATCCCAAGCTGTGAGGGATGCACATGATCGCTGGACGAAGGCCAATGAAAAGGCCTAAGTCTATATCTTGGCGAGTTTGTCTGACGTACTCACCAAGAAACATGAGGCCATGCTCACTGCTCGTGAGATCATGGACTCGTTGCAAGATATGTTTGGGCAACCGTCCACACAGATCCGGCACGAGGCTCTCAAGTACGTTTATAACGCGCGTATGAAGGAAAGCCAATCAGTGAGAGAACATGTTCTCGACCTCATGGTTCACTTCAACGTTGCTGAAATGAACGGCACGGTCATAGACGAGCAAAGTCAGGTGTCCTTTATTTTGGAATCTCTTCCGACGAGTTTCCTTCAATTCCGCAACAATGCAGTAATGAATAAAATACAGTACATCATAACTACCCTCCTAAATGAGTTACAGACTTTTCAGTCTCTTATGAAAAATAAGAGACCGAAAGAAGGAGAGGCAAATGTTGCCCATTTCAAGAAGTTCCACAAGGGTTCAACCTCTGGAACTAAGTTTGTTCCTTCATCTACTGGTCCCAAAAAGATCCAGAAGAAAGGAGGGAAGGGGACGGCTCCCGCTGCTGGCAAAGGCAAGGGCAAGGCCAAGAAGGTTAACAAGGGCAACTGCTTCCACTGCAATGTGGATGGTCACTGGAAGCGCAATTGCCCCAAGTGCCTCGCCGAGAAGAAAAAGGAAAAGGAAGGTAAATATGATTTACTTGTCTTAGAAACTTGTTTAGTGGAAAATGACTATAATGCCTGAATACTTGATTCAGGAGCCACTAACCACGTTTGTTCTTCATTTCAGGAAACTAGTTCCTTTCGGCAGCTCGAGAAGGGTGAGATGACGCTCAAGGTTGGAACGGGAGACGTGATTTCAGCTCGTGCAGTGGGAGCTGCAAAGTTTTTTTTTAGAAATAGATATTTATTTTTGGAAAATTTGTACATAGTTCCAAAAATTAAGAAAAATCTTGTATCTATTTCTTGTTTAATTGAATAATCTTATTGTATTATTTTTTTAACAAATGAAGCGTTCATTTCAAAAAATAGTGTACATATTTGTTCTGCTAAATTAGAAAACAACTTATATGTGTTAAGACCAACTGAAACAAAAGCACTTTTAAATCATGAGATGTTTAAAAATGCTAATACTCAATCTAAAAGGCAAAGAATTTCTCCAAGTAACAATACCTATCTTTGGCATTTGAGATTAGGTCACATAAATCTCGATAGGATCGGGAGATTGGTAAAGAATGGACTTCTAAGTGAGTTAGAAGATGATTCATTACCTCCTTGTGAATCTTGTCTCAAAGAAAAAATGACTAAAAGACCTTTTAGTGGAAAAGGTTATAGAGCCAAAGAACCTTTAGAGCTGATACGTTCGGATCTTTGTGGTCTAATGAATGTAAAAGCTCGATGAGGGTACGAATACTTCATCTCTTTTATAGATGATTATTCGAGATATGGTTACTTATACCTAATGACACATAAGTCTAAAGCTCTTGAAAAGTTCAATGAGTATAAGGCTGAGGTTGAAAACCTGTTAGGTAAAACGATTAAAACACTTTGATCTCATCGGGGTGGAGAATATATGGATTTAAGATTCCAAGACTATATGATAAAACATGGAATTTAATCCCAACTCTCAGCACTTGGTACACCTCAACAAAATGGTCTACCAAAAAGGAGAAACAGAACCTTGTTAGACATGGTTCGTTCAATGATGAGCTATGCTCAATTTCCTAGCTCGTTTTTGGGGTATGCAGTAGAGACTGCAGTTCATATCTTAAACAACGTTCCCTCGAAGAGTGTTTCTGAAACACCTTTCGAGTTATGGAGGGGGCGTAAATCTAGTTTACACTACTTCAGAATTTGGGGTTGTCCTGCACATGTGCTAGTGACAAATCCTAAAAAATTAGAACCTCGTTCAAGATTATGCCAATTTGTTGGTTACCCTAAGGAAACGAGAGGTGGTCTCTTCTTTGATCCACAAGATAACAAAGTGTTTGTATCGTTAAACGCTACATTCTTGGAAGAAGACCACATGAGAGATCATAAACCACGGAGCAAATTAGTATTAAATAAAGCTACTGAAGAGTCAACAAGAGTTGTTGATGAATCTGGTTCTTCAACAAGAGTCGATGAAGGACCTAACACTTCAGGTCTATCTCATCCTTCTCAAGAGTTGAAAATTCCTCGACGCAGTGGGAGGGTTGTATCACGGCCTTCCCGTTACTTGGGTTTAACAGAAACTCAAGTTGTCATACCTGACGATGGTGTTGAGGATTCATTGTCTTTTAAACAGGCAATGAATGATATTGATAAGGATGAATGGGTCATAGCCATGGACCTTGAAATGGAGTCTATGTATTTCAATTCAGTATGGGAACTTATAGATCCACCTGAAGGGGTTAAACCCATAGGGTGTAAATGGATCTATAAGAGAAAGAGGGACGTAGCTGGTAAGGTACAGACCTTTAAAGCTCGACTTGTAGCAAATGGTTATACCCAAAGGGAAGGGGTTGACTATGAGGAAACTTTTTCCCCTGTTGCTATGCTTAAGTCCATAAGAATTCTCTTATCCATAGCCACATATTATGACTATGAAATTTAGCAAATGGATGTCAAGACGGCCTTTCTGAATGGCAATCTTGAAGAGAATATCTTTATGTCTTAGCTCGAAGGGTTCATAGCCCAAGATCAGGAGCGAAAAGTTTACAAACTGAATCGATCCATTTATGGGTTGAAACAGGCCTCTAGATCTTGGAACATTAGATTTGATACTATGATCAAATCTTTTGGTTTTGATCAAAACGTTGATGAACCTTGTGTTTACAAGAAAATTATCAACAATAAAGTAGCTTTCTTGGTACTATACGTAGACGATATCTTACTCATTGGGAATGACGTAGGATACTTTACTCACGTTAAAAAATGGCTAGCAGCCCAATTTCAAATGAAAGATTTGGGAGAGGCGCAGTATGTTCTTGGGATCCAAATTATTAGGGATCGTAAGAACAGAACGCTAGCTCTGTCTCAAGCAACTTATATCGACAAAATGTTGACTCGATATTCGATGCAGAACTCGAAGAAGGGTTTATTACCTTTTAGACATGGGGTTCACTTGTCTAAGGAACAATGTCCTAAGACACCTCAAAAAGTTGAGGATATGAGACGTATTCTCTATGCCTCAGCTGTGGGTAGCTTAATGTATGTTATGCTCTGCACTAGGCCAGACATTTGTTATGTAGTGGGAATAGTCAGTAGGTACCAGTCTAATCCAGGGTTTGACCACTGGACAGCAGTTAAGAATATCCTCAAGTATCTTAGGAGAACGAGGGACTATAAGCTAGTGTTTGGAGCTAAGGAATTGATCCTTACAGGTTATACTAACTCTGATTTCCAAACTGACAAGGATTCTAGGAAATCCACGTCGGGATCAGTGTTTACCCTAAATGGGGCAACTGTAGTATGGCGAAGTGTCAAGCAAGGATGCATAGCAAACTCTACTATGGAGGCTGAGTATGTAGCTGCTTGTGAAGCAGTAAAGGAAGCGGTTTGGCTCAGGAAGTTCTTAAGTGATTTGGAAGTTGTTCCAAATATGAACTTGCCTATTACCCTATACTGTGACAACAGTGGGGCAGTAGCCAACTCTAAAGAACCTTGAAGCCATAAACGAGGAAAGCACATTGAGAGGAAGTATCACCTGATAAGAGAGATTGTGCAACGAGGAGATGTGATCATCACAAAGATCGCTTCGGAGCACAATATTGTTGATCCATTTACGAAGACTCTCTCAGCTAAAGTGTTCGAGGGTCATCTAGAGAATCTAGGTCTGCGAGATTTGTACATTGGGTAATCTAGGGCAAGTGGGAGATGTGTAATGGGTATACAGATGCCCTAGTTTATTGTATTCGTATTATATACCATCCTTTACCATCCCCATTGTTTTGTATTATCTTGTACAACCCACTAACTAGAGTTTTAGTTCAAGTGGGAGTTTGTTGGGTTTTATGCCCTAAAACTCGTAGATAGTAATTGTTGTATTTTGACCGTCATTAATAAATGGTTATTCATTATTATTCAATAAATGTTCTTGATTATTTTATCTTGTTTTAATAACCCTAAAATCCAATAAACCAACATCCTAGGTTGTTTTATGAGTCTTGAACAATATGTAGAGACATATAGAGATCAATGTTCAAATTACAGCCTAAAGGGTCTATAGTATAAGGATAGGGCTGGGTACCTTATCCTTGTAACACTATGGATACGGCCCACTTTGTATTTGATACAAACACAATAATCCAACGCGTTCGTGTAGGAGACATGCGAGTGGGGGTATCCTATGCAATGAGTTTGCATAAGATTGAACCACGAAATAGTAACCACTAGATGTAACTCTGTCGACTGGTTAGGTTTCTATTTCAATAGGTTGACCTAGGCAACTTAGTCTTAATCTTGAGTATATTATGAACTCCTGTTCACGAGGGATTTTCCTTTGATTTGTATGGGTGAGAGTGGCCCGTTTGTCGACTCGATATGCCTACCATTTTGGAAACAAGACTGAGTGGGGAGTTGGGAACATAATTATACACGATGGATTTCACTCCTTCCCGACTTTAGGGTAAGTAGATAAGTGTTCCCTTAAGTGGTGTCTCCAATACTTGAGCAAAGGGCCATACCCTCTCACTGGCCCGAGAGGGTTTCTGTTTGATGGTTGCACCATAAACAAGTTGTTCATTAGAGGAGCACTGGTACTTAGGATTTAGAAGTAATCCAGGGGTATAACGGTAATTTGACGCAGCTGGTGTTACGAACACTTGTGAAGGACTAACTTGTTGTTATTGGTCTATATTTATGAACACATAAATATATCTATAGTGAGAAAAGTGCAACTGTGGGTCTTTAGTGGAGTGTACCAACAGTTAACGAATATTGATTAATGTGGTTAATGAGTTTAGCCCGTTAATCTCATATCGTTGGAACTTCTGATCTGTAGGTCCATTAGGTCCCCTTCCTAGCTCGTAAAGAATATTGAGAAAATTTATTCTTGGATGAAATTTGAAAAGTTCAAATTTACTAAGGGAAAAGTATAATGTATAATGATACATTATAATATAAAGTTTATTTTACAAATTAAACTTTATAGTATAAATATAATTTTGGATATGATTCAAAGTTAATTTGTAAGAGAATTAAATATTTGAAATTGTTCAAATATTATTTTAATATGAATTAGATTTATATTAAAACTATAGGTTAAAATTAATGCGCATTAGATGTACATTAAAACTATAGGTTATGAGAGAAATGTATTTGAATTTGATTCAAATGCAGGTTAAAATTAAATATTACATTTAATTTGGTAATTAATTAATTGAAGAATTAATTAGTTATTTAATTTAATCTAATTTAATTAAATTTGATTTAATTAAATTAATTGAATTAAAACTATAGGTTATGTGAGAGATGTTCATTTAAATATGATTTAAATGAATTGGTTAATTAAATTAGATTTAATTAATTATTAATTATTAATTTATTTAATTGTTAATTTAATTAATATTAAACTAGTTGTCACTCCCACGTAGGGAAGTTACTTAATACGTGGGATAACACCCACATTTTCCATTTTCTCTCGCTTCCTTATATAGCGTCTAAAAGAAAAAAAATGGAATCGTTCATTCTCTCTAAAAAAATCTCTCAGAACTTCTCTGCGTTTTTTTTCCCTATGCCAAAAATAGGTTCGCACAAACCTTTTCTCAAGATTCAGAGAAAAGGAAGGTCTCCAAGTGGTGGTAAAACAACACGTAAGTTTTTTCTTCTCTGATAATTTTTTTTTTATATTCAATATGCTTAACCTAGATTATTTTAGATTTTTTTTTCCAATGAAGAAGTATTTCAAAATTTTAAAATTAATTTTGAGATAGAGTTCTGATATGTTTCCGCTGCGCTTGGGTTTAATCCCAGCATGAAGAACTCAAATGGCTATGGCTTCTACTGAGAGACTCAAAATCATTTGAAGGGGAAGAAGAAGATGAGCTCGACGACCTGAATCTACCAAAGAAGGAAAAGATACTACGAAATGTTCGTCCAATTCCACAGCTCTCTCTTCCCTTGCTTCTTCTCGAAGCTCCCAAGACCCTTCTTGGAGCTCCGTTCGCATGAACCCACTGTCTGCTTCGGTGTACATGGCCAGTGCATCTCTCTCGCCGACCATTCTTCCATCGGAGAATCGTCCGAATAGACACGAATGTATAACCAAACTTTTTATACATTTGGGTAGCCATGTATTTTGCAACTGATGTGATGTATAGTTTGGTTGGGATGCTTCTCTTGTTAAGTTATTTTTTTTATTCTGTTAGAATAAAATCACTATTAATTAGGTACTTAGTTATTTAGATTTTATTTTTTGTTTTGCACCACAATTATTGGTGGGTTGGTATTTCTATGTTAATTTGATTCCATTGTAATGGCTATATAAGTCTCTTTCTACTCTTCAATAAACCAGAGATCATTCATCCAATTTGTCCAGAATTTTGCATATCTTTTCTGTACAAATTGGAATCAGAGCCATTCACTACGAATTAAGAATAAAAACTGCAGTTTTTATTTTTCAGTGATTTCTAGAGAGGATGAGTGAGGATAAGCATTTTATGCGACCAACTATTCTAGTTTTCGATGGCCACTATGACCATTGGAGCATGTTTATGGAAAATCTACTGAAATCCAAAGGGTACTGGCACCTAATTGAAACTGGTTACAAAGAACCAGAAAAGGGAGTGATATTGACTGAGGTGCAGCAAAAGGAATATGAAGAGTTGATGTTGAAGGATCTCAAAGCGAAGAATTATCTATTCCAAGCTATAGATAGAACCACTCTTAAGCAAATTTTTTAGAAACGCACAAAAAAAGCAAATATGGGATTCCATGAAGAAAAAGTATGAAGGAAATGCAAAGGTCAAACACTCAATTCTCCAAGCATTGAAACATGATTTTGAGATTCTAGAAATAAAACCAAGTGAAACTATCACGGCACATTTTGCTCGTGTTATAAGTGTTGCAAACAAAATGAGGAGCAATGGAGAACAGGTAAATGATACCACAGTTGTTGAAAAATTCTTAGAACTTTAACTGAGAAATTCAACTATGTGATAGTTTCAATTGAAGAATCTAAAGATATTGATACACTTTCAATTGATGAACTACAAAGTTCTCTCATTGTGCATGAGCAAAAGTTTCGCAAAAACAAAGTTGAGGAGCAAGCTCTCAAAGTGACCATAAATGATCAAAATGGCAATCGAGGTCGAGGACGGGGAGGCTATAGAGGCAGAGGCAGAGGTCGAGGATGAAAACCTTTCAATAAAGCAACCATTGAATGTTACCAATGTCATAAGCTTGGTCATTTTCAGTATGAATGTCCAACACTAGAGGAGGCCAACTATGCTAAATTGAATGAAGAAGAAGAAATGTTACTGATATCCTATGTTGATGTGAATCATGCTTCACAGGAGGACATATGGTTTCTTGATTCAGGTTGCTCAAATCATATGAGTGGTAATAAAGTTGCATTCTGCGAGTTAGATGAAGCTTACCGAGATTCGGTAAAATTGGACAATAATACCAAAATGAGTGTACTTGGAAAAGGAAAGGTGAGGTTATATATGGATGATAATTATCATGTGGTCACTGATGTTTTTTATGTTCTAGAGCTAAAGAACAATCTTTTAAGCATTGGACAACTCTAAGAACGAGGTCTTACTATTCTAATTCAAACAGGAAAATGCAGTATTTATCACCCAGAAAAAGGATTAATTATTGAATCTGAGATGACAACCAATAGAATGTTCGTCATAAAGGCGCAATTGCAACTCAACAAAGAGAAGGGTGCTTGCTTTCACACGACCTCAACAAATCTAACTCATCTTTGGCATTGTCGGTATGGGCACTTAAGTCATAAGGCTTCAGAACACTTTATGCTAAAGATATGGTTCGTGGACTTCCACAACTAAGTATTGAAACCATTACATGTACTGATTGTATGGTTGGGAAATAACATAGAGACTCAATACCATAAAGAAGCATATGGAGGGCAACCCAAAAATTACAGTTGATACATGCAAATATTTGTGGTCCAATCTCTCCAATGTCAAATAGTAAAAAAAGGTATTTCTTATGCTTCATAGATCACTTTACAAGAAAAACTTGGGTATATTTCTTAAGTGAAAAGTCTGAAGTATTCAACATGTTTAAATAATTTAAGAAATTTGTTGAAAAAGAAATTGGCTTGCCCATTTTATGTTTACAAACTGATAGAGGAGGAGAATTTAACTCACGAGATTTCAATGAGCTTTGTAAGCAGCATGGTATTAGAAGACAGTTAACCACAGCCTATACTCCCCAACAGAACGATGTAGCGAAGCGAAAAAATCAAACAGTGATGAACCTGGTGAGATGCATGTTGTCTGGAAAAAAATACCAAAAGCATTTTGGCTTGAAGCAATTAACTGGGCAATTTATGTGTTGAATAGAAGTCCAACATTAGCAGTAAAAGATGTTAAACCACAAGAAGCATGGAGCGGAGTCAAACCCAATGTAGCGCATTTCAGAATATTTGGGTGCATTGCCCATGTGCACATTCCTGATGAAAAAAAGAGAAATTAAGCAACAAGAGCTTTCTATGTGTCCTTTTATGCATCAGCGAAGAATCAAAAGCATATCGACTCTATGAACCATCCACAAAAAGGATTGTAGTAAGTTGAGATGTTGTTTTTTATGAGGAAAAACAATGGGATTGGGATAAAATCACAATCCAACACAAAAAAGGTGAAAGATTTTTCAACTTGATGTGAAGTCGCTTTCCTTCATGGAAAATTAAATGAAGATGTTTATGTAGAGCAACCAATGGGTTATGTGTAGAAAGAAAATGAGCATAAAGTATATAAGCTGAAAAAGGCATTGTACGACTTAAAACAAGCACCTAGAGCTTGGTTTAGTAGATTGGAAGTACACTTTAAGGCAGAAGGTTTTTTAGGTGCTATAGTGAACAAACCTTGTTCATTAAAACCAGCTACAAAGGTAAGACTCTCATTGTAAGTGTTTATGTAGATGATTTAATATATACAGGCGATGATGAAGATTTGATGAGGAAATTTAAAGAATCCATATTAAGTTCATTTGATATGTCAGATTTAGGGAGAATAAGATCTTTCTGGGCATTGAAGTTTATAATAGAGAAGGTATATACATATGTCAAAGAAAATATGCACAGAATGTTTTAAAAAGATTTGGAATGGAAAATAGCAATGTTGTCTGTAGTCTCATTGTACCAGGTTATAAATTACATAGCAATGAAGGAGGAGATCTAGTTGATGAAACATATTTTAAGCAAATAGTTGGAAGTCTCATGTATCTAACTACCACCAGACCAGACATGATGTTCATTGTCAGCTTAATTAGTTGTTATATGTCGAAGCCTACGAAATTACACTTACAAACAGCTAAAAGAGCACTTCACTACATGAAAGGAACCATTAACTTCGGGATATTTTATGCACAAGTTAAAAGTGGAGAACTTCTTGCTTTCACTGAGTCTGATTATGCTGGGGACATTGAAAATAGAAAAAGTACCTCTAGATATGTATTCTTAATGAACTCAAGAGTTGTTTAATGGTCTTCTAAAAAGCAACAATTAGTTAACTTTATCAACCAATGAGGTTGAATTTGTAATTGTTGTAGCATGTGCTTGCCAAGCTGTGTGGATGAAGAGAATTATGAAAAAACTAGGACTTCAATAAGATGGAGGTACAACAATTATGAGTGACAATAGCTCTACAATCGAACTTTCCAAAAAACCAGTCATGCATGGGAGAAGCAAACATATAGATGTACGATTTCATTTTCTTCAAGATTTAGTTAAAGATGGTGTGATCAAATTGGAATTTTGCGAGACTAAAGACCAAGTTGCTGATGTGATGACTAAGCCCTTAAAGTTAGAATTTTTTCAGAAACTTCGAGGTTTGTTAGGAATACGTGAAATACCAGATGAACTCACACTTGACAGTGTCTAGTTCAAGGGAGGGAACATTAAGTTATTTTGTTATTCTATTAGAATAAAATATCTATTAATTAAGTACTTAGTTATTTAGATTTTATTTTCTGTTTTGCACTACAATTATTGATGGGTTGGTATTTGTACGTTAATTTGATTCAATTGTAATGGCTATATAAGTCTCTTTCTACTCTTCAATAAAGTTGAGATCATTCATTCCAAAATTTTGCATATCTATTCTATACATCTCCAGCAGTATTATTAGTCTTTATTTTCAGATTTTATCAAAGATTCGTTTTCTAAATTAGGTGTGTTATTCAATTGGGATGCTTCTTAATTAATGTTAGGTCATCTTCAAAGAAAATTTAGTAATGTTATACACCTTTCTTCTCCTCTGCAAAATTTACTTCTTTTATTCTTTGATTTAGTGGAGAGTTCTAATAATCTATTTGTAGGTCTAATAATATTATTGGAATGTTTGAGGGCCTTGTATTATTCTTCGTGAATTTTTTATTAGCCATTATTTTTTTATGTATATATTATTTTTTTCAATAATGTGTTTTAGTTTGAGTTTGTCTCTTTTTGTAGATAAATTGCATTTTCTTTATGGAAAAAGAAATTTAAATACAGAGGGTGTAAACCATTAAAATATGTAATATAATATATATTATATATTATATGATTTTACAAAATAATAATTATATAAATTTTTTAACATAAAAAATTTCATAAATTTATGGAAAATTTTTACAAATAAAAAAAATGTCAAACTATTTACATAAAATAGCAAAAAAAATACTGATAGACATTGATAGACTTCTATCCGTATCTATCAGTGATAGTCTTCTATCATTTCTATTGCTGATAGATCCTGATAGACTTCTATCAACGTCTATCACAATTTAAAAATTTTGTTATTTTGTGTAAATAGTTTACCTTATTTTTCTGTTTTTAAAACTTACTCTAAATTTATTAATAATAGTTTATATTTTTAGTATTTAAGAAGTATCTATAATTACTTTTATAATTTATAAATATATTTTCAACCACATTGAAAAATTATTTAAATTGAAATTTAATTTTTGAATCCACTTATATCTGAAAATATGAAATACTAACTCTCTTTTTTCTTACCAAACAACCCCAAATGATTGTTTAGAAACAAAGCATAAACCTCAAGTACAATGAGTGAGTAATATATCAATCTCATCAATTTAGTATACGAGATAATTTCATCAGAATTTGTAAAGTCCAGTTTACATTACATCATTGAAAGAAAAAAAAATACTTGATGAAATTGAACCATTAGAAGGAAAAAAAACACCCATACAATATGGACCAAAACATACATTTAGCAAAAGAAAAATCAACTTAAAGCCAAATAAGACAGGTAAAATTAAGATGATATGAGAAAACATACTTGAAACTTTAACAAAATCATTGATTAACTTGTTCTGATGGAAAACACAATCATATCAAAACTTTAAAAAGCCTAAAACAAGTAGATATGAATTGTGTAACAAGGAAATCAAAACAGGATCCTAAAATATAGTGGTTCATTAGAAGAATGTGGCCACAAGAAAAAGAACATAAAACTCTTGTTGTGCCACATAAAACAAACCCTGAAATATAACCTCAACGATTTGCCTTTGCAACTCTCTCAATCTCATCCTTTTTCTTGATTGCATAACTGTTTGAAGAACCTTTTGCTGCATTAATAAGTTCATCAGCCAAGCATTCTGCAATTGTCTTGATATTCCTGAAGGCAGCCTCACGAGCACCTGTCGTAAGGAGATAGATTGCTTGGTTAACACGGCGCAAAGGGGATATATCCACAGCCTGACGCCTAACAACACCAGCTGAACCAATTCGAGTAGCATCTTCACGTGGCCCACTGTTAACAACAGCATCCACAATGACTTGAATTGGGTTGAGATCAGTTAGAAGATGAATTATCTCCATTGCGTGCTTAATAATCCTGACAGCCATAAGTTTCTTCCCATTGTTCCTACCGTGCATCATAAGTGAATTTGTGAGCCTCTCCACAATTGGGCACTGAGCTTTTCGGAAGCGCTTAACAGAGTACCTCCCAGCAGTGTGGGGGACATACGTGGCATGCTTGGCAGGTGCAACCCCAACGTAATCAACCAGAGAGATGTCATTCACCTGGACATCATCAAAGGTCCACCGGTTGAACAGCTTGACATCATGATGAGGCTGGGTCAGTTCCTGGTTTACCACATCAACTTCAACAGCCATTATTCCTGAAGAACATTTATTTACATATAAAAAAGTGAGAACTAGTTAGATTTGACGTGTTATGCATACCCGAGTACCTAATGATTTTACTTTTTCCAGAGACAAAATTATAAATGCAAGGAAACCAAACAACACCAATCCGCACATTCTTTCCAAAGCAACTACCCCATTCCCCATTCCTAATGGAGAACTTATTGAGTAAAAAAAGAGAGAAAAAAACATCCGATAACTCTACTTCTTATTATTCAATTCACTATTAATAGATTAGTATCTGTTACACGTGTCCAAGTATGAAGTGGTACAAGTTATGTGTACTAAAAATTGGAGTAAGCATACTCACAGCTAGGACATAAATTAGATACAAATGCACACAAGTGCAATAATTAGAACAAGACAGAACTTTCTTGCATGTCTTATCTTAATCCAAACAACATATCTTTACAGCATCAGTGAGAAAGGACTTATCAACAATTAAGGTTACAAACTTTCACATGAGAGACGAGTCTTAAAAGTTCAGATACATTTTGTCGCAATATTCACAAGTAAAAGATATCATACGTGAATAATTATTAATCATACGTGACTATTGAGGTTGTTGGGAGAAAGATCTTGCTATAAATTTGCCTCTTCCTTGGTAATTTCCTTTAGACAAAAGCCATTTCTCACTGAGTAGCTTCCATCTAACAGCCCTTGATCATTTCATTACTAAAAATATGGTCAAAGCATTTGAGTTCATTCGACTTGCCCCCAAGGGTAGCCAAAGAGTGCAAGACTTTCAAGGGAAAGCTGCTGAAGGGCTAGTTGAGGGTGGAAAGAAAGAGATATTTACACCAATGTATTTCTTCTTGGCACGTAAACCACTTTCAGCCAGTGAGTAGTTTGACAAATGCATAGTAACTTATTTGCTGCTGCTACTCAGTTATGGAGCTTTTGCAGTCATCCTGAAGGATATGTTTTTGGCTTAATTTAACCATTCTGTAGCTTTTTTTTCCTTTTTCCTTTTTGGTGTGGGGGGGTAAAGTTGCCTTTTGCTTTTCTAGAATTAGTTTCAAGTTCCTAGGGAGATGACTAGTATGAGCCCTTCTGCTTTCAATTTTCTTGTTTGTTCTGTTTATGCAATAAATGAGTTTCTTTCTGATCTAAAAAATGTATTATAATAACAAACAGAAGAAGGAAAATGCCCCTAAATTCACAACAGTGCACAAGGGTTCTAAACCAAATACCCAGAAGACCATTCTAAAACAATTCATTTTGAATGGCAACTAAGTAGGTAAAACTCACAACACAGATCTAAAGTAATGAAATCCAACCTTGAAGTACATGTTCAACCAATTCCTGCAAGTCTCAGAAAACAACAAAACTCGAAAAATCCACCACTTAATAACAACAAAACCAAAACACAAGAAGACTGCGTGATAAAATTTGGGCATGAAATTAAACTACAAAACTGAAGAACTCCAAAGGAAAATAACAACAAAAGAGCAAAACCCTAAGGCTGAAAGTATGAAGGGCGACTTACCGAAGTAGGGCGTCAAATTAGGGAAGAGTGAGTCGGCTGCAGTCGCCGATTTGCGTCTGTATAGCCCTAGAGAAAACGGGAAGGAAAGAACCCTAAAAGGCATATATATACATATAAAAACCGGTTCGGTTCGGACTCAACCTTTTTTTTTCTCTGAACCGGTTCGGCCTTGACGTTAATTTTTTTTTTTTTAAAATCTCTTATTTACATTACTTTTCTTTTTAGACGTTATTTATGCTATTACTACCAAATAGCTTATTACTTTTCTTCTAATATAAAATTATATTAAGGATTTTTTTCAAATATAGAAAATAAGCCAAATTATTTATAAATATAGAAAAATTTTACAGTCTATTACTGATAGATCGCGATAGAATTCTATCACTTTCTATCGCTCAAACAATAGAATTCATTTTCTTGAGCGATAGAAAGCGATAGAATTCTATCGCAGTCTATTATTGATCGACAGTGAAAATTTTTTTATATTTATAAATAATTTGATATTGTTTCTGTTTATAATAATTTTTCTTATATATTAATTTATCATAATTGAAGTTTCATCACCAAAATAGTAAATACACTCTCACTCACGTGATCTAGAATTAGATTAATTTCAAAAAGCTCTTATTAGTCTTTACAGATGTAGTGTAATTATATTTCGCTTTTCCAAATTAAAATATGGAAATCAAAATATTTGCTAAATTTTCGAGCCCTCCTCAAATTTGAATTCAAGTTATCCTTTTTTTAATTCAATATCATCTTCTTTTTTTGGTTTTCATAATCCTTTCAGTTTTGAATAATTTGCATGTTTTCAAATTTTGATTTATATTTTCTTATTTATATATTCTTTTAAAAAGAATAATCTAATCTTATTTATTTCTTTTTTCAACTTTAGTTATGTATTGATTGAGAATGAAAGATAATTAGACCTTAGATAATCCCTCATTAGTTTTTGTATCCAGCACATATGATACATAAAAAGAATAAAATAATTTCAATTCAATCAGAACTATGGCTAGTATTTACATGGAAATTAGTGTATGATCGATATGACAACGTTAGAGGGATTAATAGGGTTTTTCAAACTAATTAAATCTTTTTTTTCTAAAGTAGGCCTAATTAAGCAAGTTCATAAATTTTTTGGTAATAAATAATTTAGACAAGAGTTTTATACATATACATTCAACTTAAAGTAATCAAGAAATTAAAATTAATTAACACTTTTAAACACCCTATTTAATTCTAATAATAAGATTGGTAAATGATGTGGAATTTTAAGAACTACCAATCAAAATAAACAAATATGAGTAATTGATTTCAAGAATTAAAAAGTGCAATTAATTTCATGCAATGAAATATAATAACAAAAATTAATTGCAAAAATAAATTAAGAGAGGAAAAGAGAGAATTGACAATGTGATTTATAGTGGTTTGGCTCAATCAGCCTACATCCACTTTCTCAAACACCTATTGGGATTTTGAATAAGGATCTACCGACTCTTTCCACATATTAAAGTCCAACCGCTACATTGCTCTTTTTGCGAGTTCAATAGCAAACTCAATCCTTTTCACAGATTAGGATCAAACCATTACAATCGTTCTTTTTCGGGATCAAGAGCACTCTTACAAAAATGTTTGAAAATATTAACGAACACACTTGAGAAACTCTCTAAATAGAGTAGATTTACAAATTTTGAGCTTACACAAAATCAATCATCACTTTACATAGATCTCTAAAAAAATAAGATGAAAAAGAGGAAAATTGAGGCTTGGAGAGAGCAACAATGGAGGCTTAATAAATTATGGAGAATTGTAAAATAATGAAAGTTGTAAAATTTTGGAGAAGATGAAAGCGTTTAAAAAGAGGGAAAAGTTGTTGGAAACACATTAAACTTGGATCATTGGATGATGTTAAAAGAAAATTGAAGGGTAAAGATTTAAACTCAACTAGCCGTTAGACATAAACATAAAATAATATTAAATTCATTTTCTTTTAAAGGCAAACTAGTCATTAGACATAAACATATATAATAATATTAAATTTATTTTCATTTTAAAACCAATCCAAAAATCAAATATCAATCATTTGCCACTCTTCCAATGCTCCACAACCTTCTAATTGAGTCCAATTTGATGAATAAGCCGTCATGTCATCACCTTGTTATTTTTCCGTTAAACTTGTTTCGATCATATTTTTTTCGTTTGAACTCTAATTTGAGTGATTCAAATTGCGTTGGAATTGTTGTTCTAAGCTCTACACAATAAATACTTCAAAACACTCAAATTTTTAATAAATAAAAGTAGGTTTGTTATCATCAGAATATTTATTAATTAATTAAAATTAATTAATTTGAGATTAAGGACCAAAAGGCCAACAACTAGGGGTTGGAGTTTGCAACGATACAGTGACTAATAAGAAAAAAAAGAGTATTGATTTTTCTGTAATCAATCAATAATAATTTTATCATTAATTTTCAGGAGATTCTCCATTTAATGTGGTAAATGACTGAGATAAATAGGGAATGAAAGCTTTGCATTCCTGTTGTTTTTTATGGTTAAATTTGACAAGTATTATAGCATAATCTTCGACCATTGTGAGTTGTTATTGATGAGATATTTTGCTGCTATGATTTGGTTTGATTGGTGACTCGTAATCTTGATACTTTACAACCCTCTCATCGTCGTATGTTCTAAAATCTCCACTTGCAGTGCCTATCCAATCTTCGCCGTTTGATTCGAAAAACTCTTCTAGAACTACATCCTTAGTTGGATTCTCAAATTTCCCTTTCGATGATGAAAGTTGTTGAAGTGATCACACAAATTGATACCCACTTTACTCTAAAGCATTTGCAATCACCTTGACTTGTACCCGATTGAAGCTCCCCCAGTTCCCCAAATAGAGGAATACCTCATTGATTCAAATGGTTCTTTTGGTTCAGTCATTTTAGAATCTAGAATTTCTCACTCGATTTGTTGGATTCAGCATTGTTGTTTAAGTTTAAACACAAAATCAGCCGGCACGATGTAGAAACTAAGAGGAGGAAAATGATTCCAGAAGGTTTAATTACAATGTATTTTCATTTGCAGGTTTATTTTAGGGGAATTTTTAAAAATAGAAAAACAAGGAAAACTATTTACACAAAATAGCAAATTTTTTAGATAATTATGATAGACGCTGATAGAAGTCTATCAGGGTCTATCAGTAATAGAAATTATAGAAATTTATCACTCATAGATGCTGATAGAAGTCTATCAATTTCTATCAGTATTGTTTTTACTATTTTTTTTAAATAGTTTTAAATTTTTTTTATCTGTAAAAATTTCAAGAATGATTTGAACATTTAAAAAAAATTAACAAATCATTTGGTAGGGATGAAGGTTTTGACTGTGAGTTTCCCAAAATCCTTGATTTTTTTTTTTATATATTCACAAACAAAATAAGAGAGTTTTTGTGAATGGGAGGTTCATTTGAGGTTTTTTTTTTTTTTTTTTTTTTAATTAATGCATGTATAGGGTGTTAATATTTCCATCTAAATCTAATTAGGTTTTATTGGTTTTTGTGTGATCACTTTTTCCTTAGGTTGTAATAGGTTTTTCATTTGTAGCTTAATATTATATTTTTGTTTGTTAGTTTATATTTGAGGATGATTTCAACATTTTAAAAAATACAAGGATAAATTATATAAAATACTCCTAAATTTTATACTTTGTGTCAAAAATATATTTGAACTTTCAAAAGTTTCAAAAATACCCAACTTCCCAAATGAGCTAAAAAAATACGCTTACCGTTAGTGTTAGATGGAAACTGTTAATGTTTTGTGTCAATAATACCCCTAAATTTTAAAAAAAAAAATAAAAGTTCAAAAATATCTTTACTACATGAACAAAACCGTTAATATCGTCTTACTTCGCTATTTTCCCTCTTTTTTCCTTTCTCTTCTTCAATACTCTTCTACTCTCTTTTTTGTTAAATGTTTGACATATGTATACCTAAACATAAATAAATAAATAAAATTGTCCACTTTAGTTAAGGTATATGGATTATAATAAAAAGAAAAATAATAATAGAAGCACCAAAAGATTTTATGACTTAAATGTTTTAACAAAGTTGTATATTAGTAGTTGAGTGTGTGTTAATAGTCAAATACACTTTTTTTTATTTGACTATTTATAGTTTTGTTATGATTTAAAGGGAGATTTTGTTTTGGAATTTTGTGAAATTTTTTATTTTAACTTAAAATTTTGGTTTATATTTTGGTTGTTGAAAATTTTGGTGTAAGAATTAGAAAAATAAGAGACAAGTGAGAGTATTTATGTAAAAAAAAAATGAGCATATCTATGATTTGTTTTAAAATTGGTTTTTTTCAAACTCAAGAAAACTTCAAACAAATCGATCACCCTATTAACTATAAGAGCATTTTTAAACTTTTTTTTTTAATTTTAGAGTTATTTTTCTAATGAGGTATTAAGTATTAACAGTTTTTGCTCATATAGTAACAATGAAGGTATTTTTAAATTATTTTTAAATTTAAGGGTATTTTTAAAACTTTTAAAAGTTTAGGAGTATTTTTAAACAAAACTTTAACGGTTTCCATCCAAAACTAACGACAAATAAATTTTTGAACTATTTTTTAAAGTTTAAGAGTATTTTTGAAACTTTTGAAAGCTCAGGGGTATTTTTGACACATGCAAAGTTTAGGGGCATTTTTTATAATTTAGGCAAAATACAAATCATTTGTAGGGATGGCAACGGGGCAAGGCGGGGCCGGAGATGCACTCCCCATTCCCATTCCTGTGGGAATTTTTAATTCATGTCCCCATCCCATTCCCCATTTTGGGAAGTCGGGGAATCCCCATTTGGGATTCGGGTCCTCATGGGGAAAAATTCCCCTTTTTTATTAATTTTTTATTTTTTATTTAAAAATTAATTAAATATTAGTTGTTATATTGAAATTGTAGATATTTTAGGTAAAAGGTTATATTTTTTTAATGAATAATTAAAAAATTAGTTCTTTTTATTATAAGTTTAAGTTAAAAAAAATTAAAATTATTATATTAGAAAATGAAAATTAGAAAGAGAAAAAAAGTTAACTAGTTTTAGTGGTTTATCTATATATATATATATGTATATATAAAAACAATTAAAAAATTCAGAGCGGGGGCGGGATTGGGGTCAGGGTTAGGGACAGGACAGGGATCACCTCCTCGTCCTCGATCGAGAACTAGATTTAAATTCCTGGTTTGAACAGGATTAAATCGGGGATCCTCCACGGCCGATCAGGTCGGGGATCTGCGAGGAATTTTGCCATCTCTATTCATTTAGTAGGGATGAAGGATCATAATGGTGAATTCTCGAAATCCTTGATTTTTTTTATGTTTTGTTTAGTGATTTCTTAAGAATAGTAGGTTTTTTTTTTTTTTTTTTTGGCTAATGCATGCATAGAGGTTTGTTAATCATTTATATTTAATATAATTAGGTATATTGATTTTTTTGTTATCAATTTGTGATTAGGTTTTTCATTTGCAGGTTTATATTTTAAGATGATTTGAATGTTTAAAAAACAAAAAATAAATCAGTTGTAGTTAATTTTGCATTTTCAGAAAAACGAGAATTTAGGCTTTTTGGATACCGAGTATTTTTTTTTGGAAAATTTTCACAGATAGAAAAAATTTCAAACTATTTATAGAAAATAGCAAAAAAAACATTGATAGACATTGATAGACTTCTATCAGCATCTATCAGTGATAGACTTCTATAATTTCTATTACTGATAGATCCTGATAGACTTCTATCAGCGTCTATCACAACTATCTAAAAATTTTGCTATTTTGTGTAAATAGTT
The DNA here is from genome assembly GCA_002890555.2 of Lagenaria siceraria. Taxonomy (NCBI): domain Eukaryota; kingdom Viridiplantae; phylum Streptophyta; class Magnoliopsida; order Cucurbitales; family Cucurbitaceae; genus Lagenaria; species Lagenaria siceraria. Next base: position 13,106,366 of record CM016483.1, on the reverse strand, counting down.
TCTCTTGTTTTTCTATTTTTAAAAATCTCCCCTTTTTTCTGCATTTTGAATGTTTATTTTTTAGTTTTTCAATTTTTTTTTATTTACGGAGCATTTTCGTCATTCAATAGTTATTAATTAATAATCATGAAATTCACGTTGTTATTCTTCTAATTTTAAATTTATTTTGTTTTCAAATCAAAATCAGATGGAATCTTTTTTTTTTCCAATCTCATATTATCTAATTTATAAAATGAAATTTAAGCTTCAGAGAGAAAGAGAGTATGACAAGAAAATAGTAAACACAATAACAAATAATAAACACTATAACAAAAGAGAGATTTCTATTTGACAGTTTAAATACTTATATTAGCTATTTACTATAATCTAGTGGATTGAAATGTTGTGCTCTAAATAGTGAAGTTCTTAAATTGTATGCAGCAGGAGAATGTCCCCATTTAGAGCACTATTTAAATGTTATGTAAATGGACTAAAAGAATGAGTTCTATCGACTCCAAGAAAATTGGTTTGAGACCATATTTACTTGTCAGTAAATATAATCAATCAATCGTAATATAAAAAGTGGTGCACATTTAAATACGTTCTCATAAAACTATAGTTAACAACATTATGTAAATTATGAATAATAAGAAAAAAAATTACGATTGCAATAATTTTGATTAAGCAATAAACATGACCTTAATTTATTATGAGCAATGGTAAATTTCTAGTTTGTTTCTTAATTTTGTTTTAAAATTTAGGGTTGCAAAGCACTTGGGTTAAATTTATGGTATCATTTCTATAAATGTGGTTCTTTCTTATTAGTTATGTTTTATTATCTCCTGAATCTTCATTATCAAATTCATATTTTAATATTCTTTAAATCCAAATTTGGAGATTTTTTAGATTTCCATATGGCAATTTGGCTAAAACATGATACTTTGTTTTTCATAATTAGGTTTCTCTCCACGTGCGCTTGCTTTTTCTTTATCCTAAAATGCCCTCGACAACATATTTAATTTGAATGTAATTAAATTTTGTCACCAACAGATTTGATATACTCTTTGTGAATCCTCACCTAAAACATCGCCCCATTGTTTTGAATCTCAAAATCAGATGAAATATTGTTTTTTTTTTAAATCTATAATCTAGAAAACAATATAAATAACAAAGAGAAATTTGAAATAGTAATTCTGTAGTTAATTATAAGTTATAATAGTTGAAGCATCAACTATTATAATTGGAGCTTCAAACATAGAGTTGACTATAATAACCTAATCTACCCACTTGAAGTTGGGAGCCCAAACACCACTGTTCGACGAGATTTTTGAAAAAATTTAATTAGTGGAATTTGAACTTTATATTTGTATTGATTCTAGTGTTTGTGAGTACAATCTCTAATATTTGATCCTTTGATTCTTTCTCTCGAAAAGTGACAAGAAATTTAATTCTTTCAAATCTTCTTAGAGCTTCAGCTTCAAAGCCTTTAGGAGCCTTAGCCTCCTAGGCTCCTAAAGTCTTCAGTCTTCAGGTCTTTAAAGCTTGGGAGCTTGAGAACTTTGATTTTCAGATCTTAAGAATTCGAAAGCTTTGATCTTCAAAACTTGTGAGCTTCGGAGCTTCGGTCTTCAAATCTTGAGACTTTGGTCCTTAATTCTTTGGAGCTTGTGAGCTTGGAGCTTCAGTCTTCATATCTCGAAACTTCAGAGCTTGTGAGCTTGGAGCTTCGGTCTTCAGAGCTTGGAGTTTCAATCTTCAGACTTTGAGAGAGTTTCAATACTTCCTTGCCAAGATTTTCCAACCTCCTCAAATGAAAGGCTAAGGCCCATATTTATAGAGGTTTTCCATGGGCTTTAGGTGGGCTTGAGCCCATTTGCTTTTGGGCTTGAGCCCAATATCTTTTCTTTGGCTCAAAATTTTACCATGGACTTGAATTGTATTGGATTTGGACCCAAATAATTTTAATTACTAGGCCCGCCCCAATTTATAATTTTTCATGATGTGCTTGGGCTTTCGTTGTGATGACATGGCGAAATTTGGTTGGCCGAAATTTCTCATTCAACAACCACCTAAATAACTATGTTTTTTCTAATAATTAATTTAAGACAAATAATCCAAAAAAAAATATTTGGAAAAAAATTAATTATTCTAACATTTAATAATTATATTTCACTTGGTTTGTTGAATCCCTGGTAAATGTCAATTGGCATAATTTTATGGCAAAAAAAATTGAGAACTATACATTCACGCCTTTGTTATATGTTCTAATGGAATTTCCTTTCGTAGGCTCAAAAACGGGTCGGTCATTCTTCAGATCTTTGTTGATTGGCCGGCTGATATGGGATAACCTATTTGAAACAAAGAGATTTGTGTAACGGCTTGGTGCCGGCGGAAAGGGAAGGCCTGCCAGGCCGTATGCCCATGGGTGCAGGATTCTTCGAAAAAGCGCGGGCTGACTCGGAGACCTGGGACCTTGGCTTAGCAACGAATGAAGGGGAGCAGGCGGCCATGGGTCATAACGCACTCTTCGCACAACAAATCCACTTTGAAACTCTTATATAATATATATCCACACAATTACAAAAATTTAAACCTACATAATTGTATAAAATTAAAATAATTTTAAGTTAAACAAGTAGAAAATGTGCTTTTGTCAATTTTAGGTTAACTCGTTTAATTAGTTATGGTTGATATATTTTTTTTTTTTAATAAAGGATTTCATCTTTTCGAAAAATTTGTAATGTCTAAAGTATGATTTTCTATTTTTGTTTGCTTAACTTTTTGTTTAACCCTTCAATTGCACACATATTTTTCCAAATTTTTAACACTCAATGGAGATGTGTCAATTTAAAACTTTCACTTATATTTTACAATTTTTTACATTTAACCATTGTACTTAAGGTAGACAAAATACTCTTGTTTCATACAAAGAACAAAATTAATTACAAGGCCATCAAGAGGTTTAGAGTTTTTTTATGGCATCTAATGTTCAATTGTAGGTTAGGGTTTATTATGCTAGTATGCTAGTGTTGGGAATGGGATCAAAGTTCCACATTGGCTAGATAAAAGTGATATTAGAGGGGTGACAGACCCTGGCTTAACCATGTCGATAGAATCCTCGGGTGCCCAAAAAAAAGTAGAGTGCCTTAGAAGATGCAATCATGGTAGTATCCATTCATGGTTGAGCTTTTGAATAGACAATGAAATGTTTTTCAAAAAGTAATTTGCATTTAAACACTTTTTATAATATTTGTTTAAAATAAAATGACAAATGTGTTTGGGTTACATTTTTTCAAAATGTTTTTATATACAAGTTTGTTTGTTTTGTTTGGTGCTCAAAGTGTTTCTATTAATGTTAAATTACTATCTAAGACAACCATTAAATATTATGAACTAATAATTTCAATTTTGTATTTAAAATAACTTTCACCGCCCAAGATTTTTTGTTTTTCTTTTTCTAGTATATGATCAAATGAGTTGTCCCTAGAGTTAGATGTGTTGGAGATGATTGATGGAGTTGATGATCAAAGTCAGTCATCGAAGGTAATCGTCGAAGTTGGTCGCCTGAGATAATAGTCATACGTAGTTTGACGTCGAAGGTGGTCATTGCAGATGATTGTCGGAGGTGGTCTTTGATGGAGGTAGTCGCTGGAGGTGGTGGTCTTCAATGGAGGTAGTTGCTGGAGGTGGTGATCGTCCAAGGTGGATATTAGGAATTTGATATGGTCTTTTTTTTCTCTGGTTACAGTGGTAGAATTTGTGTCCTACTTTCCACAAACATACCAAATTAATTTTAACTTCTCAATTCGTCCACCAACTACCTTCAACTGACCCTTCTTTTAAGAAGATTTCACAGTTTGTTTTTCTTTACTTTTGAATTTTTCTTTTGCATTAGAAGATTCAACAAGATTAGCATTAACAAAATTTAACAATAACAAATTCAACTTGTCTTTCTATTTATTCGTCTCTTCAGTATCTATGTGACAGATCAGTGCTTGCAACATTAGGTCTTTTTTTTTATGCTTCAAATTATTGTGGCAGTCACTCTAGGACGGAGGAAAACTTTCAAGCAATACATTTGCTTGAAGAATTTCACACATCTTCATGCCTTCAGATAGTATGTTTGCCACCAGATTCTCGTATTCATAAAAATTGCAGTCATTTACAGACGACGTATTCTTTCTATAGCCTGCATTGTCACCTCCATATATGGACTCTAAGGCATTCCAGTTGACTTTTGCAAATTTATGAACAATGAAAATATCGAACAAAGAATCTGTCATGTGGTTGAGTAGACGGTCTTGAACCGTCTTATTATCCTTCTCGAACTTGTCAAAATCCATGATGAGAACGAGATCGGTAGTAGCATCCTTGGATGTTGTTGGATCAGTGATAGCAACATATATTTTTGATCTGTCAAGGCACTCCCCGATGAGAATGTAGTCAAATCAACAACTTCTAAGACCAACGATGATAGTTGACTCCCTTGAGTGGCTTTAAGTTCTTCCCACGGCCAAACTGAAGAAGAAAACCGGATTTGAAAGTATTAGAGTTTTACGTGTGTGGGGGAGAGACAACTACTACTCTATCCACTATTGTTATGGGGGCTATGGGAAAGAAACTTTTGATTTTCCCTTTTACCCTTTTAGCTGATGTTCATAAGGTTATGTTACGTAATTTCACAATTAAATCATTAAAAAAATCACATTTTATCTTTAATAATCGCTACTTCACTTTAAATCAAGAATTTTATTTTTTTAAAAACCACAATTTATTTTTAAGATCTCCTCATGTTAATATATAGGGGTCTTTTCACAAATAGAAAAAAAACAAAACTAATTACACATATAGAAAAAAAGTGGAAAATACAAAAGCATGGAGTGCACTTTTTTCTATATGTGTAATTAGTTTTGTTTTTTTTTTTTCTATACACAATAATTTCCCTAATATTATATATATATACTATTTAAAAACGGTTACGAGGGAGAAACTTTTGATTTTCCCTTTTGCCCCTTTTAATTGATGGTCATAAGGTTATCTTACGTAATTTCACATTTAAATAATTTTTAAAAAACCACATTTGATCTCTAAAATCTACATCACGTTATATCAAGGATTTTTTTTTTTTTTTTAAAAAAAACCACACTTTATTTCTAATATTTACTCCATGTTAAATAAAGAGAAATTTTCTTTACAAAAACACACATTTTATCTTCTAATAGTCTCTACTTCACGTTAAAATAAAAAATTTGAAAAAAAATCACATTTTATCTCTAATATCTACTTCACATTAAATAAAGAGAATTTTTTTAAAAAGAAAATCACTTTTTATCCTCTAACACCTAATTCATGGTTTAAAAAAACACACACATTTTGTCCTTTAATAATTTCTACTTCACGTTAAATAAAAGGGAAAATTTTGAAGAAAAAAAATCACATTTTATCTCTAATATCTACCTCACATTAAATAAAAGGAAATGTTTTTTTTTAAATAATATTTTATCTCTAATTTCTACTTCACTATAAATAAAGGGAAATTTTCTTTTTTATAAAAAATCACATTTTATAAAAAAAAAAAAAAAAGAAAGAAAAAGAAAAAACAAATCTCATGTTATTATCACGTTAATATAATAATTTGATGGAAAATAAAATCAAATTATGATTTAAAATCCAAATTTTCTCCACAAATAGCAAAATCCAACCTTCCATTTTCCATTAGATATTTTTTTTTTTTTTTTTTTTGCTTTCATTTTTTTTTAAAAAAAAATTCTTAGAATTCAAAGTAATTTTTTTCGTTAATAGCAATATCTTTCCCAATGTTTCTTTTCCTCATTCTTTTTTTTTTTCTGCCCATGTATCACTTCTAGGTCTAGAAAAAGATATCATCTTTTTTTCTTTTTTCTTTTTTTTTTTAACATACATTTTCTTTTTCAATTTTTTTACTTTTCAATTTTATAAAAACATAAAGTGGTTTAATTTATTTTTCTTATATGCTTTTGTAGTTTTTTTCTATACACCCCTCACATATTGAAGAGGGTGGGAAGGTGACTGAATTCTGTTTTTTTAGAATCACTTAATTCAGCAAATATGTGTTCGACAGACAACCGAGATTCTGTTTTTTAAAATTGTTTTCATATTCTATGATCTAAACAGACCAAAATCTGAAACAACATTTTTATATTTTCATTGTATCCAAATTTTGAATTTAAGATTTTAAAATGCAGAATTATATTAAATAAAGATAAAAACATTTAGAAATACAATATGTCATGTTATAAAACTCAATTCATTTAAAAAAAAAATATGTGTTGAGTGAGAAATTTCGGCCAATCATAAGTCGCCACATCATCACAACGAAAGTCCAAGCCAATTGTGGAAATTATAAATTGGATCAGGCCGAATAATTAAAGTCGCCCGGATCCAAAGTCCAACCAATTCAAGCTCATTATGGAAATTTTGGGCCAAAGAAGATACTGGGCCCAAGCCCAAGGTCAATTTCAGTTGGGCCCAAGCCCATGAAAACCCATAGAAACTCTATAATAGAGGTCTTAGCCCTTCTGTAACATCTCAAATTTTCAAGTGTTGAATTGAGATTGTTGCATTTATATTTTCAGATCTAGGATTTAATTGAATTGATTTTTAGAGAAGTGGGATTTGATTTTAGATAAAATATAATATAATAATATCTATTATTATTATATATTTAAGATATTATGTAATTAGTAACAATATTAGTTATTATTATCTTTTATTATTAAAGTGAATCTCGAATTGCGTGCAAAGTCAAAAAAAAAAAAAAAACCCTTCTTCTCTTCTTCTTCATCATGATCAGCCGCCTCAACCTGTGGGTTTTCTGCAACCAGCTTGCGCCCAGCCCGCGCCGTGGCCGCAGCCGCTCGCCTTCTGCCCAGCAGCCGCCATCGCGCCTCCGCCCAGCAGTCACGCGCCGACCGTTCACCGTCTGCGCACAGCTCGCCGGTCGCATCCCTCCAGCCGTCGCCTCCTTCAATAGCCGCCGCGCGCCGTTAGCCAGCCATCGTCCACTGTCGCGCGTCGGTTGCCCTGCCGCGGTAACGATTCGTTGTTAAATTCGGGGTAAGTTTTCTTTTGTCTAGGCCATTGACTGAAATAAATACCCAGTGAAGCTTGGTTTAAGCTTGCTTGGTTTAAGCTTGATGTTGTTCACGTTGTTTAGGTGGGAGACTGTAGAGAAAAATATATAAGCGTTGTTGGATTGGGTTGCAGCTCGAGGCGGGGTGGGTACTGAGTTATTGAAGTTTAATGTTGCTTGGGAGAAAATTTCTATTTGAATATTTAATTTGGATCCTTTTTTATATTAGGATTGGAGTTTGGGGAAGGCTCCTACGTGGTGGTTACTGAATTTACATTATTGAGGTAAGTGATTCCACTGCTGCAGGCTACAGTTTCACAGTATGGTTTGGCACCTAGCCTTTCATGATTTATTGGGTTGCTGTATGCTTATTGATCAGATCTTGGGCATGTATGAATTTATCTGCTTGAATTTATGGTTTGTCTACTATTGAGAATTTATCATGTATCAGTAGTGTATGCTCTGTATGACCGTACTCAATGCCAATGCTCGTTGTCCCATGCTCTATTATTTTGTATTATGTGAATCATCAGGTTCACATCCAGTTTTGACGGTGTGCCATCAGGCCACTAGACATGTGTGGACCGACGGGTTCACCTCCATGTTCATTGGTGTGGGTCATCAGGCTCACACCACAGTATTGACGGCGTGCCATCAGGCCGCTAGGCATGGTGACAGGGCAGTTGGCTTACAGATCTAGAAATCCCAGTAGTGGGATTACTTACTGAGTTTTATACTCATGCAGTTAAAATTTCATGATTGCAGGTAAAGGCAAGCACGGGCCGGCGGGCGACAGGCGGAATCAGTGACCGGGCCGAATAGGGACACGAGAGAGCTTCCGCATTTCATTATTCATATTTATTATTTTATTTATTTAAGCAAGTTGTCCAGTTAGTTTTCCTAGGAAGTATTTCTTTTATTCATTTTAATCGTTAACTGTGTTGATTTGTTTTGTTTTGGGTACCCCGAGTCAAGAATTTTAACTATTTAAATTTAATGAGATTATTTATTTATTAAATCTATCTTATTTTAATCAAATGTACGAAGGGTGTCGTTTTGAAATGTATGCATGCATGAGGTAGCGACTTTTAGAAAGTCGGGTCGTTACACCTTCACTTGAGGGTGGAAAAATTCGGCAACGAAGTGCTGAAGCTCTGGAAGCTCTCAAGTTCTCTCGAGAATATTACTCTCTTGAAGCTACGGGAAGAACTGAAGCTCCCAAGATCAACTTCTACTCTCTTGAAGATCTAAAGACTAAAGCTTAGAAGACTTCTAGAAGATCATAAGACTTTCTAAAGCTCAAGTCATAAACAAGCTAGAAGAACAAGCCAGAAGTTGATCAACAAGTTAATCAACAAGCTAGAGGTTGATCCAAACTGATCAACAAGCCAAAGGACGACCAAAACGATCCTCCAAGATCTACAAGTATGAAGGTTGATCCTCTAAGAAGATCATCAAGCCTAAAGGTCGATCATCCAAGAAGATCAACAAATCTAAAGGTCAATCATCTAAGAAGATCAACAAGCCCATAGGCCGATCATCCAAACTTAAGGATAAAAGTTTACTTTTCGAGATAAAGCATCGAAAGATCATGTATTAAAGATTGTACTCATTATACTATACTGAAATTAATACAAATATAAAGTTCAAATTCTAGGAATCAAATTTCTCCGAAAATCTCGTCAAACAATATGTATTATGCTATGTATGATAAATTATATAATATTACAAAATAATATTATATAATTTTTTAAAACATAAATCATATTTGTAAGTAAATTAATAATAGTTTATTGTCAACTAAAATTAGTGACTAACTACAACTAATTTTATAATTTATAAATATAGTATCAAATACATTTTAAACAATTATTTAAATTATTCCGATTCTAAATCTTCTACCAAACACATATATGAAAACATGAAATATAACTTTGTTTTTATTGAATCCTTTATTTCAAATTTTCGTCTTCAAAGTGATAGAGAAGAGAGTGATCGACTATTTTATGTTTTTGTAGTTTTTTTTTCACCTTTTAATCTTGGAAATTTTTCACAAATAGAAAAAAATGTCAAACTAAAATAGCAAAAAAATCACAGACTTCTATCAGCATCTATCAGTGATAGATTTCTATCATTTCTATCACCGATAGACCCTGATAGACTTCTATCATCATCTATCAGACTATCTAAAAATTTTACTATTTTGTGTAAATAGTTTCATTTATTTTTCTATTTTTAAAAAGTTCCCTTTAATCTTTGTAAATGCACACCAATGAGTTTAGGAGTTCATATTAATTTTTACTATTTTTTACATGCTTTTGCATTTTTTTTTTCTTTTTAAATTTGTTGTAAATGCAAACCCATTCATAAAATTTTGGAATAAAGTTTAAAATCAAGAAGTTGCAAAAGAGATTAAATTTTTAGAGTTTCTGTCTGCATAGAAAAAATAAAATATTTGATTAATTGAAATTAAGAGGATAATCAAATACTAAAAAAGAATTATTACAAAATTTTATGCAAAAAGAGAGAAAAAATATTAAGAGGATAATCACATCATCCAAATCAATTTTTTTTTTTAAATAATATAGATAATATTATCACAAAATTAATAAAAAAAAAAATGCTTTGGTCTAAATTAAAGTTTAAAATTAAAAAAAAAAAGTAATCAAATCATTCAATTCAAATAAATAAAAAAAATAGAAAAATGTTTGGTTTAAAATTAAAATTTAGAATTAAGAGAGACTAACCAAAGCATCCAATAAAAATGTTCTTTTAACAAGAAATAATTATCACGACACTTTTTAATTAAGCTCCCTTTTTAAACATGCAACTCACATAGTATTAAACTAGTAAGCCCAAGTGGCTGTGAGTCATTCCCAACACTCTTGCTCCTACATCTGTTGGTTGTTTATAAGAGTATAAATGCAACCGAACACAAATCGATCGTGTATGGACAATGCCCAACCCGACTTAAATCGATTGGGCCTAAAAAGGTCGGATCAGGTCGGGTGACAAAAAGGGCAGAAGCATAAATTTAAAATTACGCATTTGTTCTTCCCCTTTCTTCAGATCTAAAGAAGAAACAACAAAGGTGCATATTCTTTTCGTCTTAAATCTTCTGATGTAGTATTCTTCTTCATCTTCCTCCTCTCCAATCTTCATCTTCATCTTCCTCCTCTCCAATCTTCATCTTCATCTTCCTCCTCTCCAATCTTCATCTTCATCTTCCTCCTCCTCTTTTGAGATTTCTTTTTTTTTTCCTTCTTCAACTTTGGAGAGAAACGGAGTTCTTTTTCTTCTTCTTCTTTGATTTCAAGTGGAAATTTGTTCTCCTCGCACAAAACCCTAACCTATTTTAAGGTGGGTTCGAGCATAGAATGAACCGAACCATATCAATTCAGTTCGATTCCATTCTATTTTCAATAAAAATTGAACCAAATCGAACCAGTTCGATCTGGTTTGGTCCACCAGTTTGGTTCAGATTTTTAAACCCCTAGTTGTTTATACAAAGATTTCTAGCAAACCTTTTTTTGGAAACATAACATTAGCTACGGCCCAACAACGGCCAAGGAAACTTAAACAAACAAAAAGGTACATGACAATGCTAAAATCTCAAGAAAATCGATACACCGTATCAATACAAACACTAAGGAACAATTTGGCTTGGTTGATAACTAATGTCTCCACATAAGGGAAATAAAACACCACTGGGAGTGGGAGTCAAAGAAGGCAAGGGAGAAGGAAAAAGTACATGTTGATTCAACTTCACATTTATGAGTTTGATTTTTACAATAAAAAGTTAAGAATCTACCATTGTTACCATCACCATAACCTGAAAAACTAAAATGTTCGAACCTAAGCCTAAGCCACAAAGACAACACCAATTACATCAATTTAGTATACGAGATGATTTCATCAGATTTAATACTCTAGTTAGTTAACATTACAACAATGAAGGAAAAAAAAACCTTGAACTATTATTAGAGAAAAAAAAAACCCTAACAATATAGACCCAAAACATACATTTAGCAAAATATTTATCTAGAAACCAAATGATACTAGAAAACATATTTGAAACTTTAAGAAACAACATCATGCATTAGCTCTGTTCTGATGGAAAACATAATGATACCAAAACTTCAAAAAGCCTAAAACAAGTAGATATGAATCGTTCGTTACAAGGAAACTAAAATGGAACCTTAGACCATAGTGTTCATTAGAAGAATGTAGCCAGACACAAGAAAAAGGACATAAAACTCTTGTTGTGCAACATAAAACAAACCTGAAACATAACCTCAACGATTCGCCTTTGCAACTCTCTCAATCTCATCCTTTTTCTTGATTGCATAACTGTTTGAAGAACCCTTTGCTGCATTAATAAGTTCATCAGCCAAGCATTCTGCGATTGTCTTGATATTCCTGAAGGCAGCCTCACGAGCACCAGTTGTAAGAAGATAGATTGCTTGGTTAACACGGCGCAGAGGGGATATATCCACAGCCTGACGCCTAACAACACCGGCTGAACCAATTCGAGTAGCATCTTCACGTGGCCCACTGTTAACAACAGCGTCAACAATGACTTGAATTGGGTTGAGATCAGTTAGAAGATGAATAATCTCCATTGCGTGCTTGATAATCCTGACAGCCATAAGTTTCTTCCCATTGTTCCTACCGTGCATCATAAGTGAATTTGTGAGCCTCTCCACAATTGGGCACTGAGCTTTTCGGAAGCGCTTGACGGAGTACCTCCCAGCAGTGTGGGGGACATAGGTGGCATGCTTGGCAGGTGCAACACCAACGTAATCAACCAGAGAGATGTCATTCACCTGGACATCATCAAAGGTCCACCGGTTGAACAGCTTTACATCGTGATGAGGCTGCGTCAGTTCCTGGTTTACCACATCAACTTCAACAGCCATTATTCCTGTACAACATTTAATTACACAAAAGAGTGAGCAGTAATCATTTTCATATTCCCCCTTCTTCAAATTAGATGGTTAAACTCTCTAGTCTTAAATTAAAAGCCCACATTTCCCCTAAGAAAATACCGGCAACATCTGGAAATTCAAAACGAATAACAGAAGTAGACCATAGATGTGGTGATAAAATGAGAAAATCATAAGAATAGGACCATTTCCGATAAACAACTCCACATTCTCCCATCTGTCACACTAGGGCAACCGGATGATAGGAAGGATCGATTAGATATCTATAATCCAAACTTTTCCTAAAATTGGAATCACAGGACAAGGTTGCAGAAACAGATTAACAAAAACAGGTTTGAAGGTCGGGGTTGAATCACATGAGCAAAAGTAATCTTAACAGATATAGAGTATTTCAATCCAAGGCATGAAGTACATATATTTCAACCAATTCCTGCAATTGCAAGTATCAAAAACAAGAAAACTCGAAAAAACCCACCACTTACAAACACAAGCCGAAAACGTGAGCATCAAATTAACCTACAATACTGAACAACTCCAAAGGAAAAGAATAACAGAAGGGCAAAAACTAGAGGCTGAAAGCATGAAAGGCATCTTACCGTAGTTGGGAGGCAAAGGATAAGGAAACTGAGGAGGAAGGTTACTAAGCTGCTGCAATGGCCGACTGGCTTTTCTGTATGGCGTTAGAGAAGAGGAAGGATGCGGCTGAAATATTGGGAGGGAGGAGAAATAAACCCTAAAGGCTTATATATACATATTAAAACCGGTTCGGTTCGAGTTGAAAAAAGGAACCGGTCGGTCTTTTATCTTCTTAGAAATTGTTTTACAACTTGGTATCTCTCTCATTTACCCTACTTTTTTGTTTTGAGATATTTTTTTCGACACGTTATTTACCTTTACTTATTACTTTTTTTCTATAAACAAATTATATACTTTATTTTTTATTACATGTAATTTTTTTTCTATAAAGGGAAATTTTTAAAAATAGAAAAATAAGGGAAACTATTTATACAAAATAGTAAAATTTTTAGATAGTCGTGATAGACACTAATAGAAGTCTATTAATGATAGAAATTATAGAAGTCTATTAATGATAGAAATTATAGAAGTTTATCACTTATAGATGTTGATAGAAGTCTATCAATGTCTATTAGTGTTTTTTTTTACTATTTTTTTGTAAATAGTTTGACATTTTTTCTATCTGTGAAAATTTTCCTTCTATAAATTTGAAATTGTCTATTTAATTTTAATTAGTAATTATTTATTAGGGAATTCTTCACCGATAGATAAAATGTCAAACTATTTACAGAAAATAGCACAAAAGCACTAATAGACAGTAATAGACTTCTATCAGATTCTATCAGTGATAGACTTGTATCAGTTTCTATCATTGATAGTATCATTAATAGACTTCTATCATTTTCTATCATTGATAGACCTTGATAGACTTCTATTAATGTCTATCACAACTATTTAAAAGCAACAAAACTCAAATCTATCATCCAGTTTCATGGATAAATCAATTTAACACCAAAACTCAATGGGTGTTCAATAACCAAACAAAATTAACCCAAAACGCCCAAAATCTTATCCATAACGGCCAAAAATTTGGCGAACTCTAGCGCTGGCGGGGACAAGACAGTGGTGACGAGGATCAGGCTGTACGAATCTAAGAGTTAGAGAGGGGAGAGAGTGAATCGGGTAGAGAGAGAAAATTGGCTCACCGGCGACAACGTACAACCAGATCTGCGATGTAGACCTAAACAACGGTGGATCGACGGTTGGGCATGAGTGTGGTGGCTATTGGACGTTAGAGTGCATGGGTTAGAGAGAGAGAGACCGAGATCGAATCGAAGAAGAAGAAGAAGAAAGTGTCGGCTGAAGGGCACGCGACTCAATGACTCGACGAAACTGACGTATGGCAAATAAGAAGAAGAAGAAGAAGGTGACGGCTAAATGGGTGAAAAGTTTGCTATTTTGTGTAAATAATTTCCTTTATTTTTCTATTTTTGAAAATCTCCCTATTTATTATTTAATTTGTTAAAAGAAAATATTATATAACAAATATAAATAAACTTAGTACATTGTTAAATAATAAATTTTGGATCAATCACAATTTGCTACGTTATTTCTCAAATTAATGATAAAATTTTAAATAATCAAATTTGTGACTAGTTAAAAGTTTATATGTGTCTCAAATCGAAATCAAAAACATAAGTTGACAAATTTCGAGAATGTCATATGTTTTCACCGTGACTTTTGCCTATTTGTTTATATGAGGCGTTTTGAAGAAACGTATTTAGTGGAATTGAACTTGTGATTATATTGATTCATTTCGAGTTTTAAGTAATTTTAAATTAATTATCTTGAAGTATTTGAGTTTTATTTCTCTTTAATTTTAGATTTTAGAGTCAAAATTGAATTAATTTGAAAAAGACAATTGATTTTTTTTTATAAAAGTACTTAAGGATTTGAAAATTTTAAAAACATTGGAAAATTAAACGGAGAAAGGAAGAAAGTCAAACCTAGGGTCTTTATATATATATATATATATATATATATATATATATATATATAAAAGAAATTTTCACATATAGAAAAAATGTCAAACTATTTACAGAAAATAGCAAACAAAACAATGATAGACATTGATAGATTTCTATCGGTATCTGTCAGTGATAAACTTCTATCATTTCTATCATTGATATATTCTGATAGACTTCTATTAGTGTCCATCACAGCTATCTAAAATTTTTGCTATTTTGTATAAATAGTTTCCCTTATTTTTTTATTTTTAAAAATTTTCCTATATATATTAAAAGCAGTTTTAAAAACACATTCATTTCACACATTTTTTAAAATCAATTTCGTACCAACTTTTATATTTTCTTAAAATCAAATACATTTCTTAAAATCAACCTTTCTTAACCATTCTTTCATGTCCTCAGGATCCCTCTCATTCGGATGTGATCCCGGTTCATTCATGTCCCCATCTTGAACTCGGGTCGTTATAATTAGCATCACATAAATATGAGTAATCAAATTAACTTTAATTTTATATTTATTGAACTTAATAATTTGGTCACTTTGGTGACCAACAAATTATTTATAATATAGATATCATAATAAAGTAATCCTGAGAAATAATTTATCAACTTAATTTGCAAAACATTATCTATAGAATATCTATAAGATTTACTAATTTGGCCACTTTAGGGTCTAATAAATTATTCATAACATATATATATATATATGTATGTATATATATATATCACAATAAAACAATCACAAACATGAGTAATTGAATTAACTTTAATTTGATATCTATAGAACTTAGACTTACTAATTCCACTTTGGTGACTAATACATTATTTTTAGAAATTCTATCGCTTGAGCGATAGAAATCGATAGAATTCTATTGTGGTCTATCACTGATAGATAGTGAAATTTTTCTATATTTGTAAATAGTTTGATATTTTTTCTGTTTATAGTAATTTTCCTTATTTATACTAGATAAAATAATCACAAATAATTTATCACATAAATTTACAAAACATTATTAATTGAAAGTGTTATTATCTTTATTTTTTTTTAATAAAAGATAAAACTTAAATCTTGCGTAATATGAATTCAAAATAGGGAAATTTTCACAAATAGAAAAAATGTCAAACTATTTACAGAAAATAGCAAACAAAATACTGATAGACATTGATAGACATCTATCAGCATCTATCAGTGATAGACTTCTATCATTTCTATTACTGATAGACCTTGATAGACTTCTATCAGCGTCTATCACAACTATCTAAAAATTTTGCCATTTTGTGTAAATAGTTTTTCTTATTTTTCTATTTTTAAAATCTTCCTTTCAAAATAAGTAATAATTTGAATTTTGAATAAGCAATAATTTGAAATTTGAAATTTGAAAATGATAGAAAATCGATAATGTGATTATCCTTTGATTATCTTTTATCCTTTTAATAAAATCAAAAGATAAAAGATTTTCCTAATTTCTAAAACTTCTATGTTTTCCTGAATTATCTTTCCTTTGATATCTATGTAAAACTTACTAATTTGGCCACTTTGTTGACTAACAAATTATTCATAATATATAGATATTAAAATGACATAATTCCAAGTAATTTACATCACACAATTTGCAAAATCTTAATATTACAAATAATTTTATCAATGAAATATGAAAACTTGAAAATTACACATAAACAATCAAAATCATACCAATATGAAAATTGTATAAGAAAAAATAATAATAAACATAAGCAGCAGTAACACCTAATAATAGAGGATAATTGCTTGAAGGTGCAAATTACATCAAATTATTATAAATGTAATATTTAGTGTAGATATCCATAACCTACCTAAGTTACAAAATCCATAACCTCCCATTGAATTGCATAATGTAACATACACCATTCATGTCCTATAAATAGTGTGGAATGGTGCCTTTGTAAGATACACCACAATTGAGTTCAATTGTTATCTCTACTTTCTAATTCTCTCTACTTTGTTCTTTTGTTCTTTCTTTGTTCTTGTTTTGTTCTTGTTTTGTTCATATTTTATAATACGTTATCAGCACGAGTCTCTAACACTTTGAAGATTTTGTAGAGGATGGATTCGATTCATTGGAATATCAAGAAGGCTAAAGACCCGCTAGAATTTTCTCCATAATTTTTAAGGTATCTAGAATTTTGTTCAAATATGGTGAGTATTTTGATTTTGGTGATTTGGTCTTGTTTGAGTTTAGAGGAAACAAAATTATACATATGTGTTTGATGCATTCATCATTGATTTTCTCACCACCATCATTCATCTTTATTCTATTAAACTAAAGTCCAAGAAAATGTGAGTATTTTAATTTTCATAATGCAATATACGTAGATTGTGAAATTGAATTGCAAATTTGACATTAATTAGGATTTTGCATTAGATCAATTTCTAGAATTTTATGTACTTTTATGATTTTTTTTAAAAATTTGTTGTGAATGAGATTTGAAATTATAAGAATCAGACTAAGCACTCATGGTAGAAATTATGATTGTATGAAAAAATAATTTTTGAATTATGTGATGCATACTAATTGAAGAAACAAGATTAATCTCCTATTTAAGTTCTTATTTGTGTGAAAAATGACAAAATTATATGATAAATGTGTTTACTTGTGTAGTCATGACCTGTGCATGTGCTAACACAAGCAAGTAATCAAGTGGGAAAAAAAATGATAGTGATTATTCTTGATTCGGTGTTTAATACATACAAAGAACTTTTGGTAAAGAAAAATTGATATGGTCAATCAAGATAAATCTTGAGTCTAAATTCTAGTAATTTAAGTTGTTTTCAATTTGTTAAGACTACAGATTGTAAATTGTCGTATATGTTTAAAATTGTTTGATTCTTTGCATAAAGTATGTCATTTAGAATATGGTTGTAAATTATGGTCTTATTTTAAATTCAATTGAGATATTTCCTAATTAATTTATATTTTCCATATATTTGAATAAGACAATTCAATTAGGATGTGTTTTCATATTTCTAATCGTTAGAAGTTTTTTTTTAATAGGAATTATTATGATTTCTCTTCTACACATATTATCTTTTATATGTTAAAATTATCTTATAATAATATTATCTTTTATTTTTCAAATATGAGAATAAATATCAAAGACTATCTGTAATTTATTTTGAAAGGTTTAAGATTTAAAATATTAAAGATTATTCCTTAAATGAATTAGTTTTTATAAGATAAAAAATAAACCTTAATAATTCACTTAGATTCATTAATCTATTAATTAACCCTTAATTAAATATTAATGAATTAGAAATAAAAATTTGACTATAAGATAACTCTGTCTAAGGATGGTTCTGACTAGGATGAGGTATTTAAGCTGACCATAAGGGAACACCTCTACCTAGGAACCAACATGGGAGTTAAATTAGTCAAATTTTTGTTTGCCTATTGAAATTTATTGGATTGTTGAGTATTTAAATTAATATTTAAATTATTCTCATGTGGATTTTATAAACTTTAAAAATTTATATATAGTGATAATATATATTTGAATCAATTAATTCTCTCATGGTAAAATTTGAAAGTAAGTGATAATATATATTTGAATGAATTCTCTCATTGTAAAATTTTAAAGTTATGTATAATAGTTCATTACTTTCCTAAAGCTAATTGTGATTCAATGCACCTGAAGTTGCATAAATCAAAATAAGCTTATTATTTATGCAAAATAATGAATTTTAACCATTTTATATCATTCCTTGGTGTGAATGTTGTGATATTTAATAATTGTGATTGAAATAATCTTGATAGAGGAATAAGTAATTATTCTATTAAAACCACACATATTTATATGAGAATTTCATATTTCAACTATGATGCAAAAGAGACAATGATCTTGTACCTGTCGTACAAGAGTCCTTTTTGAAAAATTAAAATCCTTAATAATGAAAAGGAAGACGATGTGTGGTATAGCAAATTTTGAGAATTTATTTGAATCTCTTGAAGAGATCATAACTTATCATTTTAACCCCTAAATATAATGATATTTGAATGTTACAAGTTTTTAGAATCTCCTGAAGAGATGATTATTCTTTTTACCCACTTGTATATGAGATATTTGGTTTTCATTTGATCTCCTGAAGAGAAAAGAATAATTAATAATATTTATGTTTTGCATATAGTACATCTATGCATATGATACTTAGAAGTAGACTACATTTTCCAAAATTCAAATGCTTGAAGCGAAAAATCAAATATGATATATATTAAGTCCTGTAGACTTGATTAAATATTTTGGAAAAGAAAATATTATTTTGTTCAGAGGAGCAAAATTTACAATTGATATACCACATTCTCTTGTAAATCAAAGAGAAGTTTTGTAAATTTGGAAGGTATATATTGTAACAAATATTATCTAGAGAAATTGATAATCTATTGTCTCCTACGGGAAATGCATATAGAAAAGTTGTATGATTTTCCTTCTAAATTGTATTACACATATTCGTGTAATTGAAATATATGCAACAATGAACCCGAAGTTCATTGATCCAAATATATTTTTATTTCACATGATGAGTCATTTTGGGTCAATAGTGAAAATAATTATTGAAAATATACATTGACATCCACCGAAGAACTAGAAGATTCTTCCATCTAATAAATTGTCATATGTGGCTTTGTTCTCAAGAGATTAATTATCAAACTCTCACTAGTTAAAATTGGAATTGAACTTCTCAACTGAACCATTTAAATATTTTATGGTTTTGTTGGCGCATCCAGTTGATGGTCACATATATGTTTATTATCATTTAAAACCTCACATCTGCAAGGTTAGTTGCTTAAATAGTTAAAAGTACAATTTCATGATGTTGAAATTAAAAATTTTGTTTTGATAATGCTAGTGAGTTTGCATCCCAACATTTGATAATTAATTGGGATAAGTGTTGAACATCTTGTAGCTTATGTTCAAATAGCAAAGCTTTTAAATCTGTATGAGATCACATTGTTGTGTTTGCTCTAAGCTAATAGCTTATGAGCTTATGGCCAGAAGCCCAAATATATTTCATGTGTGCAAATGTGCAGTAAATGATTAAATTGTTACACAACAACAATTAAGATAATGAAACGATTAAAATGAGTCCTCCAAAGAGGTTATAAATCTATGTTGAAATTGATTTCAAATCAATTAATAAATATTGTGAACCCCTGATGGGTGATATATTTACTACACAATTTGCTATTTGTCATAAATGAGACAAATTTTCCAACATTAGGGGGAGGCATTAAGAAAGTTGGAAAAAGAAATTGAATGAAATGCATATGTATTGTCTCATTTTGATCATCATACAGATCACTTTAAACTAGAAGTTCAAAAGATAACTAATTTAAATATTACAAATCAAATGCTAGATGTATTTACAGAGCCTTTATAGTTGTAAGAAAGTTAGTAAATTATATATATTGGTTGTAAATACAACATCTAAAAGTGATATCCCAATGCAAGAAATTGTCACTATTAGAGTCTACATCATGCCTGAAGTTTGATAGACAAATGGGTTCCAAAGATAAAGATCATCGAAAAGTAGTCAATAATAAAAAAAAATGACTTAGTTAAGAATATGGATATTCTAGAAGAATTCCTAAATATGAGTACTCATAAGAATCTTTAAATAAATAAGGATAATAAAGAGATCTCGAGAAATTATATGTCATGACAAGAAAAAGAACGGAACCATACTTATATAAGTTGACAACATTTTATTATTTATGAAAATGAGTATTATGTATTGAAAAATGTCGACATAGAAGGGATTGACTTATGTGGAAAGAAACAATCCAATAGAAATAAACTCATTTTTCAAATCGTGAGGACTAGTAGTCCAGACTTCCGATAATGTCAAACATGTGGGATACAAGTAAGTATTTGTAAGAAAAACAAATAGAGTGAAGTCACATGATATAAAGCGAGACAGATTCCACAATAATTCTCGCAATGAATTGGTATTGACTATCATAGAACATATCCTCTAATGGTGGATATACAATACCATAAGATATCTAATTTATTTTACTGTGTATGAAAAGTTTAATATACATCTTATGGATGCAGTCATACCACATTTAATGAATCTCTTAATAATGATAATCCCTGAAGGATTAAAGGTACCAAAATCATATGATTCAAATATTAGATAATTATATTTATCATAGAGATTCTTATTAAAATCACTCCTGCGAATGTGATATAGTGATCATCTTATTAAAGATTTGTTGAAATAATGCTATAAAAGAACCCCATTTGTCAATATGATATTATAAAGAAATCATAGTCAAAATTTACTATATACGTATATGTTGATGATCTAAATATATAATGGAAACTCCTGAAGAGATTTCAAAGGCAATAAAATTTCTTAAAAAAAAGAAGAAATTGAGATGAAAGTTCCAATAAACAAAGTTTTGCCTTAGCTTGCAAATAAAACATAAAGCGCGCAGATGTAATTACATCAATTTGTACAGAAAAGATCTTATATGAACTAGTTACAACGTGAACACTCTTGTGGTGGTTCATTCACCTGATGTGAAAAGATATACCATTCAATTTCAGAAAGATAATGAAAAATTAAGGTCCTGAAGAACCATAATTTTAGGAAATAAGTGCACTTATATATATTTACTAGTCATACACTACATGTTGTAGTATTGTAGTAATTTTGTTATATAGATACACTATTCCTCTAAAAGAAAGATATTGGAGTAAAGTTAAATATATGTTATATTTTATATGAGAATTAGCTTACATGGATTTATTTTATTATGATAAATCTAAATATGATTTAATTGGTTGTAAAGATGTAGATTATTTATCTAACCCATGCAAGCTAGATCCTAAACAGGTTGCTTAGTACATGGAGAAGCCTTTTTATATTTTATGGTGGCCTATGGAGCAGATCATAACAACAACCACTTTAAATCATATTGAAATCCCGATGATTCATGTTGGCTCCAATAGTGTTCTTACATGAAGACAATAAAGCATAAAATGACAACATCAATATTCAACATATTTCTTCAAAAGATGACTTGGAGGACTTATTGACGAATGTGTTACCTACAACAACATTTGAGAAGTTAAGACACAACATTTGCATGTGACAACCAAGAGTTATCAAGTGATGCTTTCATGAGGGGGAGTTATATGTGCTGCACTCTTTTTCCCTTAACTATGGTTTTATCCCACTGGGTTTTCCTAGTAAGGTTTTTAATGAGGCAGTTGTTAAAATATATGAATAATGTACTCTTTTTTCTTCACTATGTTTTTTATCCCATTGGGTTTTTCCTAGTAAGGTTTTAACGAGACATATATTCTATATAATATGGATATCTAAGGGGGAGTATTATAAATGTAATATTTAGTGTAGATATCCATAACCTACATAAGTTACAAAATCCATAACCTCCCATTGAATTGCATAATGTAACATACACCATTCATGTCCTATAAATAGTGTGGAATGGTGCCTTTGTAAGATACCCCACAATTGAGTTCAATTGTTATCTCTACTTTCTAATTCTCTCTACTTTGTTCTTTTGTTCTTTCTTTGTTCTTCCTTTGTTCTTGTTTTGTTCTTGTTTTGTTCATATTTTATAATACAAATAATTTAATTCACAATTTTTTTAATGCAATCTCAAGAGTTTTGTGAAGAATTATGATTACCCACGGCAAACTAATTGAAGTTATTATTTTCATGTACTTAAATTGTGTATTGTCGGCGACAAAACTCAATATAATATTCAATCCATACATAAAAATCACATAAATTTGCAGCAAAACTTATGGTACATCATAATATAAATTCACAGATGAAATCATGATTGTCGACAGTAGATGATTATTTAGTGCGAAAACATAAAATCGATTAAAACATTAATGGAAAATGACAAGTTCTTAATCAAGGTTATGATAGCATACATAAGTTTTAACTACATGATCATACAACAAAACTCTAATATTGTATAAAATAATAAATGTCAAGATCTTTGAATTAGATGATTTTCATAATAACATTAGTTAGAGTAACATACCTTGTTCCATGATAATAGTCTTTTAAGAGATTGTGTTTCTCTCACTTGGTCTTTTTTTAGAACTTAATTAGGTTTCTTGATGAGGAGTAAAAAACTATTTAATGAGGCAAAGAGAGGATCAATCTCTCCCATTAGGATGTTTAATTAGAGAATTATCTTTTACTTAAGGGAAGATTTTAAAAATAGAAAATTAAGGAAAACTATTTACACAAAATAGCAAAATTTTTAGATAGTTGTGATAGACGCTGATAGAAGTCTATCAGGGTCTATCAGTAATAGAAATGATAGAAGTCTATCACTGATAGATGCTATAGATGTCTATCAATGTCTATCAGTATTTTTTTTGCTATTTTCTGTAAATAGTTTGACATTTTTTCTATTTGTGTAAATTTCTCTTTACTTAATTTAGGAATTATCTTTTATTTAATTGGCCTAATAAAATAATAGGCTTACAAGATAAATTAGTAGATAATACATCTAACCTACATTAATAGTAATATTAAATTTAAAATAAATCTAACAATTGGCTCCTCCCACCAAGGCACCAAGCTCTAATAACATGGGAGAAATTTGTACGGATGGCCCATTTCGGTGGGCCCAAATGAAATTTGGCCTCTTCCAAAAATTCTAATGACATTTGACCTTCTACTGGCGTCAGCATAACGTGAAATGACCACAACGCCCCCATGAATGAGACACAGAGCCACTCCGCGCCTCACCCTCTGGCTTCTCGCTCTCTACGCTCGCATCCCAATCTCGGCTATCGATCTCGGTCCACGTCAGCCACTTCTCTCTCGACATTGTAGCTCTCGCTGCTCTACTCTCGACTCTCGCCTCTCGCTTTCGAACCTCGTAAGCTCGCAATGATTTGCAATTAATGAGTGTCGCACGTCAATCAATCTGACAGTCTACTATTTCTTTCAAATCAATTTTACTATAGATTAAGTAAATCATGTATCAAGTTTCATTCTTTAGGGGTAATTTGTGCACTTTCCCTCCTAAAAAACCAACAAAGCAAAGTAATTTGGTTGCCTTCCCTTCACCAACATCACTATTTTGCGAGAAACCTATACGACCAAAACACTTGAATCCAAGTTTTAGTTAATCAACTTCAAACTTCAAGTAAGTAAACAATAAACTTCACAAATTTTTCCTTATTTTGAATATAGTATTATCATGAAAATGGTTGGCGTGAGATTGCATGATACCAAGCGAGATAACAAACGAGTGTGATATAGAATGATTAACGACTTAGTGCGAGAGACGAGAGCAAGACTCATGGTTAGGGGGGAGAGATAAATGTCGAGAGAGATGATGACCGAGAGCACGTATCGAGAGCATCGAAAGACGAGAGCGAGAGACGAGATAGACTACAAGCGAGATACATGTCAAGAGTATATTTGTATCGAGAAGCGAGAGTTATACCGAGTAGCGAGAGCAAGAGTCACTAACGAGATTTCAACAGAATACAAATTTTTGTGACTGTCTGTTCTTGTTTACTTTTTTTAAGGATGGATGGGAAACAATTGTTTGTTCGATATAGTGGGACATGGGGTGACATCAAACAGAGCTATGATGGAGGTGTTATAAAAGGTACCATGGTGCCGGTCACGTTGACCTACCAAGAATTGAAAGACCGGATATACAGAATTGTGAAGGTTGATTCATCAGTTTCAGGGTCTACAAATCCCATGTTCGCATGCAATTGCAGCCGCTAGAGAGAGGAATATCAACCCATTCGCTCTTTGTAGTCGATTTTATAGTGTTAACTCACTTGTACTTTCATATGCAGAGTCCATATCGCCACTGGGTCATGTGTCATAATGGAAGAAACCGTCGGGATATGTTGAGTTAAGGATACTTCCCCCGATGAGGGTGGTTCGTGTTGGTCGCCATAGGGTACAAAGAATACCCTCATCTGGAGAACAACGTCGGGTCAAGAAATGTGGTCGATGTGGTAGAACTAGCCATAATAGGGCAAAGTGTAATGAACCACTGAATACAATACAAAACACCGCACGTGCACAACCCACATAAAGTTGTAAAAAAAAACAGAACATGTATGAAATTGAATCTGTGAAAATCTCGATTGTGTGTCTCGTTTCTCGATTGTCGCTCTCGATTTGAATTCTCGTATCTCGCTCACGAATCACATTCTCGCATATTATCGCAAGTATATAATAATCTCGAATCTCGACTCTCACTCTCGGCACTCTCGCTCTCTGTTCTTTCGACGCTCTAGGTCTCGGTCCTCTTGACTATCGGTCCAGTAATCTCGACTCTCACTCTCGATCATCTCGACTCTTGATGGACGTTCTCGACTCTCGGATTGCTTGGACATGAGACCGTGAATTGTGCTTGTTGTTATTCACGCTCAATTGTGCTCTCAGTTGTTGCTCTCGCTCTCGCTCTCGGTTGATTGTGTATTGTGTTTTAGTTGATTGTCATGATTGTTGCATCATTCACTGTAATCTAACTCTCGGTTTGAACTCTCGCTCTCAATTGCTTGTGCTGAGTTGACTGTCATGCATCACGATTATTGCCTAACACTCACTCTATCTTATCTCACTCTCGCTATCGGGTGATTATAAGTAATACGACAGTTTGTATAATATGTACAATTCATATAATGTCTAATATAAAAATTGGTTCGACCACAATTCACAGATATACTGAAATCTAAATTCTGACATCCTATCCTGTGTTAGGGAACCTTTGATTGGGGTTCCCGTTACTAAATACTCAAAAAAATTTAGAGCGAAAATACCACAATCCAAAGTCGATTTGCCCTGTATGTTACCGGTGTCTGCGCGGTATAGGCTCCAAGGGGCAGGAGCTAGGGTGACTTCCTGTCCTGTATCCTACAGAAGCTACACAGCGACGGTAGCGTATACGTGAGCTGTAGTAGGGCAAGCGCGATGTCCTTCTGGGAGACATACGACGGGTATGAGTCATACAGTATGATCTCCTCGAGGTTGATGTCGATCACCACAAGGATCCAATGCTCGCGGATGTTGTACATACTGTATATGTAGTCAACATCCACCCACGCCTTGGAATCTGGTACTAGCCCGAACACCAGATCAGTTAACGCATCTTCCTTCGCCCATATAGATGCGACCTCGTCATCCCCCTTTCTGTATATAGCTTTGAACAAGCTATCGACTGTATGGAGGTTCAAATGTCGCTGTATAAATGAAAAATGTGGTCAGATATGCAACTAACATAATATCATTATTAAATTTGCGAGAATAATACATACCATGTATGCTTTTGGAAATATCGTGAACCGATGGATGCACAATTCTGGACGTGCAATGAACTTCCTCTGTAGGAAATGCAGAACAAGTTTATGTTTATACTTAGGCATTAAATGTAAATTTTAATTAAATTCATGTTGTAGGATTTATTTATTTAAGATTTCTAAAGGTTAAAGGAGATTAGTTGCTTGGCTAAAACTAATTAAGCTTGATATCGAGGAAAGTGGTTTACTACCAGCTCACCTTCAAGCCGGCACGCTACCCAAGTTATTATTGTTAAGTTGAATGTATAGGAATGACTTGCCTATGTTTAGCTCATGAATGGATTGCTTTGGGTATGTCGGAAGTCTACAGGCTATGATAATATGACCACGACATGAAACTTTATGACGATAATTTACATGCTTAGCTTAGGCTCCCCCTAAGCTTGAGAATCCCTTCTCAAGATGATAAGAAATAAATCAATAAGATTCAAAGTAAGTCTGAAGATCTACAACAGTACAATCTTCATCTCTCAAAGGTCGTCTTCTCACAAGACAATGACACTTGTACTTCTCATGAAATGACCAACCTCAGAAAACCAACAATGACTCCTTAAATATGCACACGAAAAACCAGAGAGCAATCCTAATTACCATTATGTCGCATTCAGGAAAGGCAACAAATCTACAAGAGACGGTAGATAGGATTTTCCAGATAAGGAAAAAATATTTTGCAGAAACGACAATTTTAAAAACAATAACCATTAGATTGAGACACAGATACAAAAACATCCTAAATAACAAAATACCTTGAACCCTAATAAAAAAACACAATTTGTGACATACAAAATTAGGTTAATTGAATTGAATGATGTTTCAAAGAAAAAGCAATAAAATGTTTAAAGTTATATTATAAATTCAGTTAATTATATTTGTGTATATTTTGTCCTTAAACTTTTAAAAGTGTTTAATATGTCTCTAAAATTTTAATTTTGTGTTTAATTGGCTTTAATTTTCAATTTTGTATCTAATAGATCTCTAACAAATTAAAATTTTTTAAAATTAATTGATATATTAGATATAAATTTAACATATAATTGAAAATTTAACTTTCATTTTTGTGTCCACTTAATCCATAAATTAAAAAAATAAATAAATAATTCAAAAACTAAATTTATTATGGAAAGTTCACAAACAAATGGATCCCAATTTGAAATTTAAAGGGATGAATTTGTAATTTAACAGAAAATATATATAAAGCAAAAAATTATATTTAAAACAAACAAGTAAATAAATATATTTCTAAATTATAGTATGCACCAGTGGTCTAGTGGTAGAATAGTATCCTGCCACGGTACAGACCCGGGTTCAATGGTCTTGCAATGAGGAAATCCCTGTTAAGTGATCAGGGTCGATCAGCACATTTGAGCTTGACATTTTTTTTTTCAAATGAAAGTTTGAACATTTTAATCCTTGCCCATACTATGTTGTAACCAAATTTCTATTCTATAATATAGAAAATTATTTTTTCGAAACATCAAGTTTATCAACGTTTGCAGTTCAATTGTTTCACAATAGTAAAAACATTTTCTTCTCTTGAAGTTAGTGGTTCAAATACCCCACCAATATAACATATTAAATTATAATGTAATTCTTATTAATAATTTTAATCAAAATGTTATTGCAGGTCCTAAAGAAACAATAAACTCTTCAAACAGACCAATCTGAAACTTTACTCGTACTCTCTCCTCATGTGTTCATATGAGAATGTTTAAAAAATGGTTTTTTTTATAAACTCTTTAAAGTCCTTAATTTTCTCTGACTATATTTCAGTCATTTCCACGTTACTCTCACCTTTTGACTTCAACTGAATAAGAGAACCTTCAGTAAAATTCATCAAGAGATTTTCATCTCACTCTAAAATCATTTGTTGCTCTTTTGATGATATTTCATCCTCCTGGCCTGTAATTCCCTTCAAGATCACAATTTTGAGCTGCTCGAATTGAACTTCTCTGTTCATGTTCTTAAAAATGCATCAGTGCTCGAAATGCAGTAACTTTTTGGATTGAACTGCACATAGTCAGTAAAATTTACACAAACTTATAGTGGTTATCAATACATTCATATTCAACTTGAAAAATCATTTCAAACAAGTTCTCATCTGTATATTAAAACTTTCGAGAAATGTTAAATGAAATACCGTAATGAAGAGACGTTCTAAAGCAGGACACAATTTGAGGAAGGCAATCAATGGATTGACATTGAAGTTTTCTTTTGAATCATCAATCCACCATAACTCTTTCAGCTTATAAAATTTGAAGTTCCAAGAAAGAGAAGGAAAGATCAAAGCCTACAAACAACAACAACTTCCACAACTTAAACAAGCCCAACAGATAAAAAAAAATAAACAAAATAAACACCATTTGAAATGCAAAATTTACTAAGCAAATACCTCAAAAGTCCATTTACATAAAGTGAGTGTTTCAACAGAATTGGATCAAACTCATTACTCTTATACATGTATACAAGACCTTGTCTGCAATCAAGCATAACATCTTCCATGTTAAAATGATAATCGAGCCTTATGCGAGGAACTGACCCTCTATATCGAAACGACCGGAGTTTCGAGCATCAAATGTGAAGAAACTCCAACTGGAGACAATCTAAGATAGCCAAGCTTTGAAGCTTTGAACTAGAACTGACTGAAAATGATTGCAATCCATTGCATTCAATGAGTTTCAAGCTTTCAAGAGAAGAAATACTCGAAACCAAAGACAAACCACCTTGGTCGTAAGACGACTGACTGATTTAAGACACAGAGTTTTGACAAAGAAAGCTGAATGAGAAAGTTGGTTGTGATCATAATTCAAACTCAATTTTCAGCCAAACTGGCTTGAAAATTCATGTTTGTGAGAAGAGAAATGTAAGTGAAGTTTTTGATTTGAAACAACAGAGAGAAACAGAGCTTTGCCTTGGCCAAACTGATATTGAAGCTTTTTGAGATGATTCAATGAATTGAATTGATGAATAAGGAATTTTGAAGCTGCATTTAAAAGATCTTCAAGAGCTCCATTTTGGACTGAAATCTCATTCCAAAGATTTCTCCATCTTGTTGAAAGAAAGGTAGTTTGAAGAACTGATTCAAAGGGTAAAAAAGATGAAATTTTGTAAAGAATTTCATCAGGCAAATTGCTTATCAAATCATTCCCATTTGAATCCATCAAAATCCCTATTTCTAAGTATGGAGAGTTTAAGGCTTTTCTGTAAAAATTGGGATTGGGAACATAGCTTTTAAACAGGTTCACAAAATTCATAAAAGTCTTATCCTCTACCAAACGTCGTCGTTTTCAGAGTTCAACAATGTCGATGAGGATTAATTTTTTAAAAAACAACTTTGAAGTGGTTGACCCTTTGACTTCCCAAGAAGATAATAGATGAAGACTTATGAACCAAAAATTTTCTTTTTTTTGTTTACTTCGAGGATTCAAACATTTAATTGAATGAAAACTTATAATATTATTTAGCAATATCAAAAAATTGATCATTGGATAAAATAATACTACACATAAGAAAATTCTTTCCTTTCCTTTATTCTCATTTTTTCCCCATGTGTTCTAATCTTTTGTCTTAATCTTTTATGTTGGGACAAAACTTTTATGATCTAATAATATAAATTTCATATAGTATGATATTATAATATAGGACCTATTTGGAATGAGTATTTAAAAAATATATATTTAATGTCGATGTTGATATCAAAATTTTAATTTTACAGATATATTGATAAAAAAAATATAAAAATCATTTAAATTAATAATTAAGTTAAAGCTAAGTTATATATCTTATTATTAGTGTATATCTACACATTGAGATTAATAGATAATATTTCTTTATGTTTATGGGTATTTATAAAAGATATTGGAGATATTGATTAATTTTTAATATTGATGTTGAAGCTTTTGATTTATAGTTATATCGGCTGATAAATTGACATTTAGATTATAGATATATTTTAATCATTGTATCATGTCTTTAATGAATTAAACATTATTGTTTTCTTTTATAATTTTTTTAATATGTATAAATTTGAACCTACAATTTACTGAGAGAGACGTAATATACCTATGACTACTTCAATTATACTCTAATTCACATAAATATTATTTTCTTTATTTAAAACACATCATATATTATATGGAATTTTTTTAGAAAATATTATATGGATTTTGTTATAAAATACATTTGTCTTCCATGACAATATGTTTGACATATTCATCTCTAATTTGAAATAATTGAAAGTTCAATTTTGCAACATATATATTCTTTTTTTTTTCTATTGTTGATCATTTGAAAATCTATATAGTTTGTAATCATATCTACTCAACTTTAATTGTTACTTGTAATTATGTGTTGATATATTAATAACAATTTTAATTTGTGTTGATATGACACTATAAGATGTGTGAGTTGATATTTATGATTAAATTAAGTAAGATGAAGAAATTCACTTAAATGAGGAAACAATAATGTCAAAAAAAAAAAAATAGATTTTTTGAAATAATGTATGCTTGAATTAATAATAATAATAATAAAAAGATAGAA
The DNA here is from genome assembly GCA_002890555.2 of Lagenaria siceraria. Lineage (NCBI taxonomy): Eukaryota > Viridiplantae > Streptophyta > Magnoliopsida > Cucurbitales > Cucurbitaceae > Lagenaria > Lagenaria siceraria. The sequence goes on along the minus strand of CM016483.1, from coordinate 13,075,878 downwards.
TTAGTTAAGTCTTGCTGTTTAATAAACATTGTAAGTTGAAATATATGCAATAATAAAACTAGTTAAGATGGTATAATTATCTAAATCTACATTTATTTTTGAAACCTAATCTTTGAATATATATTGCTTTTTCTAGGAAGGGGCCGGCTTATCCTATACAAATGAGGCGCGGAGTGGCTCTGTGTCTCGTTCATAGGAGCGTTGTGGTCATTTTACGTTATGCTGACGCCAGCAGAAGGCCAAATGTCATTAGAATTTTGGGAGAAGCAAAATTTCATTTGAGCCCATCAAAATGTTCCGTACAAATTTCCCAATAACATGGTCCACAACCCATACCACAAATTTTCTTGCCCATGTCAACCAAACGTGAGGGAAAAAGGGGAAAAACAGAAGGGAAAGACACGATTTATTATTAAAGTGGCAAGGAGAGGAAAAGAAAAAAAAAATAACCAACACAAAGAAAAATAGGGGATATGCATACAAAAATTAATGGAAAAAAAAAAAAGAAAACTCAAAGACAGACCATTAGAGGAAATGCAAGTAAAGAAAAAAACAGCGAGGGAGATGAACCAGGCGCTTGAAGGTGAGGGAAGAAGTGCGTTTGCAAATGGGAGAGAGATAAAGAGACGTACCACGTGCCTGATAGATATTTGAATAGAACAATGTTTATTTCTTGTTTTGGTTTAGGGCACGTTTGTCACGTAGAATTGAGTTTAGTTAAGTAATAATTATGTGGGGAGTTAGATTGTCTAGAGAGTTAGATTATTTGTGTTTGGAGTACAGAATTGAGTTGAGTTGGATTAGAAAATCTATGTTTATAGTGTTGGGTTGAGTTGGAATATTTGGTGCAGCTTTAGAACAAATTAATTAGATTTTTTTTTTATTTATTTTTTCTTTTTAATCTCGAATTGTATCTCCATTAGAATAAAAAAAAATTCACTAAAAATGGTTAATTTTTTAAAAGTGCAAGAAATTTTAAACATATAAGAAGGAAGATCCAAACACCCAAAAGAAGTCGAAAAAATGTGGATCTAAGCAAAAAATGAAAGCAGATGAGTAACCATATTCAGATCTACAAAAACAACCACTAGATCTAAAGCAAATAACACACCAAAAAAAGAAAAAAAAATCACACAAGTACTAGCAAAGAGAAAGGAGAAAGAAGATGGGATCTGAGGGAAAGAAAGCTGACAGAGAAGATGAACCAGACGAAGAAGAGAGAAGATGGGAGAAGTAACGTGAAGGGACAGGGTCGCACCACGGATGTGAGAGGAATAATGAGGGGAGTTATGGGGAGTGAAATCGATGTGTTAGAGAATAATGGGAGAGATTGCATTTTTCGAGGAAATAATTAGGGGAAGAAATCTGAATCCACCAGTTTAAAATATTGGTGAAATAAACAGTAGGTGAGTTTCTTTACCCAACCCAACTTGGGGAGACAAACGTCCCCTTAGTAATTCTTCTTCAAAATACGAAATTGTAACCAGTCACGAGGAAAAAAAATCAAGTGTAAATGATATAAAAGCTATATAACAGTAATAGATATATACTGTCAGTACACCATTCTTCCGAATAACCTATAAGGCTTAGAAAGTCGTAGGGTTAAAATAATAATATTGTAAAAAAAAAAAAAAACCTCATTGATTATGATGTCTGAAGTTCAGTTTAAAAAATCTTCATTCTCAAATAATAATAAGGAATTCACCAATCCACAAGCATGTGAACAAGATACCGCAAGAGCATCCTACGATAGACACAGAGAACAAAACATTATTTTTAAAACTAGGACATATAAATTAGGTTAATAATCACTTTTAGTCCCTAAATTTTCGTAAAAGTACCAATTTAGCCTCTCTGAACTTTGGTTTGTAACAATTTAGTCATTGACTTTCAATTTTCTAATAAGTTAGCTCCTATTGTAGAAATCAGTCTTAAAATTTAATGAAATTTGTTGCGTAAATAATTCAATAAACTAAATAAAGACTCAATATTTTTATAAAATACAAAGTTTACATCATAAAATAATAAAAGCTGACATCAAATTTTGATAAATCTCTTTACTTTGGGGACCAAATTGTTAGAAATTAAAAATACAAAGACTAAATTGTTATATATCAAAGTTCAAGGACCACATAGTTATAAACTTGAAAGTATATGGATTAAATCGTTACAAATCAAAGTTCAATGACTAAATTGTTACTTCATGGGGACCAAAAATATTTTTTTAATGTATAAATTATTTCCCTATCGGGGCTTGAGCCTATGAAGCTTGTCAGCACCCCAAATAGGGCCAACATCAAGACTTTTAACCTTAATCAAGTTTTATATGCTTCCGAACCATTAGGAATATCAAAATTCACATACTTTTTTTTTAAAAAAAAAGTATACTAGGATCAGGGGTGCACCCGAACATCTCTACCAGGTGACACCTTCTTAGCACCGACATCATCTCCCATTCAAATATATTCAATAAAATCATGGGAGAGTACACAGACATTACAAGGCTAGAGATAAGCCTTTATAGATGTTAGTTGTTACAAAAAGCATTTAGATTTAGAGCAAGAGAAGATGAATTGTAGCCTTTGAAAAGATTGCTCCTTTGTGACTAACATCCGGTTAAAGCACAAGTATCATGCCACATACTTAAACAACAATAACAATACACTTGTATTCCTTCAAACATAAAAAAATGGAAGATGATAAAACTACACAGAAGAAAAAAACTCTTCAAAGTAGAATGAATTACCGCAACTTATTGAACAAGCAAAGTTTGACACAATCTAATTGTAATTTAATTAACAACTCAATATAGAAATCATAAACAAACAATTAATTAAATTATGACTACCATAACTGCACGACAATCATAGCAATGCAACACTTTAGAATAAACTAAAGTTTTAAGAAGAATGTCTTATAAATATTACTTTTTAAAAATCACGCCATGCTAGTAGTCAATTCTCCACTCCCCAAATGTAGCATTTTCCATTTTAATCTTATAGGTCTTTCTCCAAGATAAGCAGCAATCTTACAGCCATAAACAAATAAATCAACAAGATAACGAAACTCAGCAAAATTAAAAAGGTAAAAAAAGTCGTGATCTAATCTCATTGTAAACTGACCTTGATAGGTTAATTTCATACTCGCATAGAGATAGGGTTAATTCCATGTCGGTTCATGTTCGAATAGATTTGAACTTAATTGATTTTTGACCTAACTATTGATCTTGAAGCCAAAAGAAACCACTCTAAAAATTAGTTCAAAACTACAAAACCCACATTAAAGCAGCTCATTCATTACTTGCTAGATTATGTATATTGGGATTTTGTAAGGTTTTTGTCACTAAGCAAGAAAGGAAGGTTTTGTTTGGATTAACTTTTTAAATGTTTAAATAAATATTTATAAGTGTAAAAAAAAAATATTTATAAACACTTAAAAAGTCAATCTAAATGGGCCTGAAATTAATTTGTTAATAACATTTATGGAATTAGTCAACAAGTTTAACTACATTAGATGAATGAGAACTAGAAAAAATGAAATAAATGCTACTTAAAGACGAGATCTCGAGAAAGATATGGAGATTTTTCTTACTTGAATATCTAATAGGAAATTTTGTACGCATAACTTAAAATTTTGGTTCAAAATGTCAAATGACCCAGATTTAAAAAAAAAAATGTCAAATGACCCTTTGCTAACGTCAAGTTCGGATGAAATTACTGAAATGAACTTGCGCACGCGGAAAAACACATTTCACTCTTGCTCTCACTCTCTCGCTCTAGTCTTCTTTTCCTCACTCACAACCACTCTCATCTCTCTCGCTCTCACTCATCGGAGTTTGTCTCGTTGTGCTGAAGAAAGAAGAAGAAGTCGAAGAAGAAGAAGACGATGCAGAAAAAGCAACAACCGAAGAAGAAGAAAAAGAAGTTGCGAAAGAAAAAAAAGAGAGGGAGAAAGACAAGCGCGGGAGAAGAAAGAAAAGAAAAAGAATTCAGGATATGGAGGGCAATAACGTAATTTCACATGATCATGACATTACCAAAAGGTCCTTTGGTACTTTTTTTTTTTTTTTTTTTTTAATGCAATTAAACCTATCTAATATTGTGCCCCGGTCGGCTGTATATCATGTCAAAATTGAGATCATTCATTTCTTGAAGTATCTATGTGCTAGCCTAGTTTAGAAGCTAAATCATTACCGTCGTCGAGTTTAAGTGTAAGCTTTAATGGAATGCAAAGTAAAATCTAAAAGAGAAAAGAAAGTGTACCTCCAAATTCCAATGTAGGATGAAAACAAACTCATTTCACCAATGATGCTAAGTCCCATAAGCTATTCACTATGACCAAGTATGCCCTCTTAAATTTCTCGAACCACTACTCTTGAATTATAAGAGGCTAAATTATAAAAAATACTCTTAAATTTTACATTTTATGTCAAAAATATCTTTGAATTTTTAAAAACATTTCAAAAATATATACTCTTAAACTTTCAAAAAAATTTAAAAGTACCCTTACAGTTAGTTTTGGATGAAAATCATTAATGTTTAATTATGTTTAAAAGATGCTCTTGAACTTTCAAAATTTTGAAAAATACCCTTAAAGTTAAAGAAAAGTTAAAGAATACCCTTATGTTAATATGTGCAAATAAATCATTAAATACCACGTTTTAAAAATATCTCTAAACTTTCAAAAAGTTGCATTACTAACTTTATCTTTTTTAAAAAAGGAAAAAAAGAGTAAAAAATGCTTTTACCGTTTATCTACACCTCATTACCTCTCCCTCTTCCATGTCTTCTATCTCCCTTACTTCAATCTATAACCTAACACTTCTCTATTTTCTCTATTTTTGCCCTCTTAATTCTTTTTCTTAAATATTTGACTTTTGTTTATCTCATAAAAAAGAATTGCCCCATTTAGTTAAAGTATATAAATTATAACGAAAAGGAAGAAAATAATGGAAGCATCAAGGGGACCTTATGACTTAATGTTTTAACAAAGTTGTACGTTCGTAGTTGTGCGTGTTAATATCCAAATACATCATTTTTGTATTTTTGCTATATATCATTTTGGTAAAGTTTAAGGGAGATTCTAGTTTTTGAAATTTTATGAGATTTTATGGGCTTTTTATGCTTTTAACTTGAAGTTTTAGTTTATATTTTGTTATGAGAAAATACATATAAGAACTTGACAAATGTGAGAAAAATGAGAGTATCTATATGAAAAAAAAAATTATATCTATATAATTTGCTATTAAATTGATTCTTTTTTAATTCAAGAAAACTTCAAATAAATTTATTACTATATTCACAGTAAGAATATTTTTAAGCTTTTTTTTGTATGATTAAGAGTATTAATATAACTTTTGAAAGTTTAAGGATATTTTTTAAATAAGAATTAACCGTTTGTGTTCATATATTAACATTATGATATTTAAAAAAAATAATAAAAATTTAAGGGTACTTTTGAAACTTTTGAAAAAGTTCAAGGGTATTTTTGAAACAAAACATTTAACAGTTTCCATCCAAACTAACAGTAAAGGTATTTTTTATTTTTCTTTTAAAGTTTAAGGGTATTTTTAAAATTAAAGTTTAAGGGTATTTCTAACACAAAGTACAAAAGTTTAGGAGTATTTTATATAACTTAGCCATAATAAAAATATGATTCCAAGGTTAGAACTTAGTTCGAAATCTTATTCAAAGACTCAAAAGTATTTGGAATGAGTAATCTTACCCAAAGCAACCTTAAATCTCAATTCAAGTTGCTCAAATCAAGAATAAATTATTTTGAGCCATAAAGAGAATCCATGAGTCAATAACTAATTCACAGCATCTAAATCTAATTCAAAAAGGTCTAAACGAAGTTCTAAAGTCTAAAACTTACCCAAAACAACTAAATCATTGGTGGTGTTGTGGGTGTCCAGCTCACATGTTGCATAAGCAAGGATTTATTTTAAACTTATATTTTGTGAGCCCAAAATGTTGGGTAGGCTAATTTTGGGGTTGACCCATCTTGAAAGTCCTAGATTTTCTTTTCTATGATATGGGTAGGACCTAAGGAGGTAGGGAATGAGAAAAACACACAAAAAAAGGAGAAAAAAAGAGTAGAGAAACAATGCAGTTCAGTTTTTCAGCGACAACTTCCATAAAGTTATTGATTGCTCCCAGGCCAAACCACACAACTCCTTCATCAACCCGCAGCAACAGTCTGGCACGCTCCAACAATCTCTGAAACCAAACATAAAACTAGATAAGGAAGGAAAAAGAGAAAGCCAAATACTTTTAGTAAATTTACACTCCATATCACATGGCTCGAAGATTCTACGGATTTCTTGCAAAATAAACAAAGAGGGTTAGTAACAATTCCTTTTTTGGTAATGTTGCCGAGGGTTGGCAGGGAGTTGGTAAGAGACTTCCATACCAACATTTTAACCCTCGGGGGCACTCTAAGACTCCACACAGATTTCCAAAAGGGTTTATCCTTCAAAAGATCTAAGCTATAGTCACAGGGTGCCGCTTTCAAGTTCACCGCTAAGATGTGTGTACTCTTAATAGAGAAACAGCCTTTGGGGTCAAGGCCCTAAACAATCTCGTTCACTCCCCCGATTCCCTGCCGGGGAACACTAAGTATAGACATTACATCGTTGGGGAGGAAAATGCTATGAATTAGATCAGTATTCCAATTTCTGTCACTGATAATAATATCCCAAACCCTCATCGAGCTCAGAGACCCATTCATGCAGATAGAAGTCATATTACCCTTAAACGGGAGCCACAAATCATTAAAAATACGAACACAATCCCCGTTTCCAATCATGCATCGGTAACCTTTGAGAAACAAATCCCTACCCTACACAATACCCTCCAGGTGAGGGAGGGACTGCTATCCAAAGCCGCATTACGAAACTCACCATCCTTAAAGTATCGACCTTTGAGCACGTGCGCCAGCAAACTATTAGGGTTTTTACTAATTCTCCAGCTTTGTTTAGCAAGCATAGCTTGGTTAAAAAGCTGAAGATCTCGAAACCCAAGCCCCCCAGCATCCTTGCTCACACAGAGATTTTTCCAGCTCATCTAATGCGCTTTCTTTTTATCCCCAAAAGAACCCCACTTGAACTAGGCACAGGCCCTATTTAGATCGTCACATAAAGCGCGGGGAAGTTGAAGCAACTCATCATATGAATAGGACTTTCTTGGGCAATATCCTTGATGAGGGTCTCTTTGCCACTAAGAGAGATAAGATTCTCTTTCCATCCTTTCAAAGCCTTCCAGACTCTTTCCTTCAACCTATTGAACAACCGAGCTTTAATTGCAACTTAATTTTAAAAGTAGTAGAAGGTTAGTTAGGCTTGTAATTTGTTGTCAATAACAAACAACATTAGTTTATCAACCTTGAGAAGAATCACTTTAAATGTTTAATGCATCGTTTTCTGATTGGATGTTCAAATAGCACACCAATTTTATAATCGTTTACTTCTTCAAGTCAATCCCTCAACGATACTTGTGGTTGAGTGCAGTTGGCTCCTCCCACCAAGCTCCAATAACATCTTCCACAATAACCCCTACAAAAAATTTCCACTACAGGAAAAAAGGCCTAAGATAGGTTTGAAAAAAACGTTATAATAGGTCTTTCATAGCGTTTTATGCAAAGTCGTGACAACCTACACTATAAAAAGAATGTATGGGCCTTTTTGTAGTTTTTTTAAAATGGAATAAAAAGTCCAACTTTTTTATAGCATATATTTATACGCTATAAAAATTCTTCTTTTATAGCACTTGGTAAAGGCTATGAAATGCTCAACTTTTTTATAGCATTTTGTAAAAGCTATAAAGGCAAACTTTTAACAACACGTTTCATATTTGCAAAATGTTAGATAACATTTTTAAAAAGCTATAAAATTATTTTTATAGCCAAAATATGTGGTTGTTATTTGTCTTTTATAGCATTTATTTGCATATCGAGTCTTAAATAGTGTATCTCTCTCACTTTCTCTCTATAGTCTTAATTTCTCTCATAAAGCATCCCCTTCCTCTTATTATCTTGTTCGCACACTCTACTCTTAGTTTTATTCATTCGTTAGTCATCGTCTTCCTCTTACTCTCTCACTTCCCTCTTTGTAAAACTTCTTTCACTTCACTCAGATTCTACACTCAACCCACACTTAAGGGCAGATCTATGAAAGGGCCTGGGGGGCATTCTCCCCTCGACTGATGACGTGTTGCATATATATATTAATTTTTTTTATTAAATATTTAAACTTTGTAGCTACATTTAGAATATATAGATTATTAGTTGAAAAGTAAAACAATAGCTTTGAGTTGCTCTAGTGGTGTTTGAGGGGTACGAATTTTGGCTGTTATACCTAAATTTTGAAATTTTTTACTAATAAATTTTGAAATTTTTAATTTTGACTATAGTCTCTACAAATGTCTAATAAATCTATAAATTACATTTTTATATCTTACAGATTTAAGAAAAAATGTCTAATAAATTACAATTTTATATCTTATAGATCTAAGAAATATTAAAAATTAACGATTTTATAAGATAAGAAAAAACAGCTTGTGTCTAATTAAACTTTAAGTTTTAAATTTTATTAATAGATAAATTAATTTAAAAAAATGTCTAATAATACCTATTAAATACAAAGTTAATTTTAATGTCTAAAATAGCATTTTCAAATATGTAAGGAACTTATTGGAGGCATAATTGATATTTTAGGAATCTATTAAATACAAAATCGAGAATTCATGGACCTATTAAACAATTTTTAAAGGTTAGAAACTATATATAAACACAAATCTATAAATGTATGGGCTAAAGTTCTAACTTTATATATACTTGTGTCTCCCTAACAAAAAATTCTGGATCCGCCACTACTTACACCAAATGATTTTAAACCCTAAATCGAAAACCACAACCACCGTGAACACGAAATCCACAAATTACTCCGAAACCCAAAATCACAAAGGAAATAGATGATTGATATTCAGATGAATTCAAACAATGGTTTCGACAGAGGGATGGTGAAATTAGTTGAATGATTAAGGGCGTAGGTAACTTAGTTTCTGTTTTATGTTTTCAGATTTACTGAGTTCAGCAAATATGCGTTTAGTGGGCAATCTAGATATTATTTTTGAAAACTGTTTTGAGATTCTATGATCCAATAGTGCAAATTTTGAGAACAACTTTTCTACGTTTTCAGTGTACCCAAATTTTGAATTTAAAATTTTAAAATACATAATTATATTAAAAAGGAAAAAAACAATAACAAGTATAGTATTTCATGTTATAAACTCAATTATTTTTGTTAAATTAAAATATGTAATATATAATATATTATATATTATGTGATATTACAAAATAATAGTTATATAAAAATTTAAACCTAAACAAGTTCATAAATTAAACTGTAATAGTTTATATTCTATCTAGTATTTAATTAATTTTATAATTTATAAATATATTTTGAAAATTTATTTAGATTGGAATTTAATTTTTAAATTTATTATCAAATATATATATATGAAAACATGAAATTGAATTTTTTTTATTTGAGTCGTTTGCTCATAAAATTCTATTTATAGATCGCCTACCAAACAAACTCTATTCCAATCTTAATAGAATTGAACCGAATTGAACCGGTTCGGTTCGGGTTTTTACGCTCAATAGTTATCCGTACAATTCCCCCAAGATTTTTAGGTTTTCATTTCTAGTTTTCCCTTGGAGTTCCACCAGCCTTGCGACAGCGTATCTTTATTCTCCCTATTCCCTTGTGTCAACCTTCTCATCTCCCTCACCTCGCCGTCCGCTACTTTGCCTCCTCGCCGTCGATCTCCCTCACGGCGGTTCTCTCATCACAGTCCATCGATTTCCAGTGGCAGTGAGTCCAAACTCCAAAGGTAAGTCTTCACTCTTCCGTCTCTCTTGTCTCCCTCACCGTCTTTCTATTTTTTTTTTTGGTTTCTTAAATCTCAGATCTCGATTTCAGAATTCTCCTCAGAGCCTCTCAACCATGGCTTCCCATTCCCCTAACCTCGAATGTCGGATGTACGAAGCAAAGTACCCCGAGGTCGACATGGCCGTCATGATCCAGGTCAAGAACATCGCCGACATGGGCGCTTACGTCTCCCTTCTTGAGTACAACAACATCGAGGGTATGATTCTATTCTCCGAGCTCTCTCGCCGTCGAATTCGTAGTGTCAGCAGTTTAATTAAGGTTGGCCGAATCGAGCCCGTCATGGTCCTCAGGGTCGATAAGGAGAAGGGTTATATTGATTTGAGTAAGAGAAGGGTGTCTGAGGAGGATATTCAGGCCTGTGAGGAGAGGTATAACAAGAGCAAGCTTGTTCACTCTATAATGCGCCATGTCGCTGAGACTATGAACATTGATTTGGAGGTATCCTGTTTATTTTTTCTAACTTTTTTCTTTTGCTTTGTGTGGCTTCTCTGAGAATTATCATGGCTGTTTTAGGCCTTTTTTTTGAAGTTGTTTCCTGGTTGGTGTTTGAAGTTGTTTTCGTGTATTCTCTTGGTCTAAGTTATCTGGTGTTATATGTATAACCTTGAATTGGCCTAGTGATTATTGGGATGGGGAAAGGGAAAGAGGTGAAGCACTTTTAGGGTGTGGTTCAAACCTATGCTGGCCACCTTTGGGTTTAATAATTCGATGAGTTTCTTGATAACAACCAAATATTGGAGGTTCATGTTGTTTGATCAGTTAGGTAGATGGGTGTGTGTAAGTTAGGTAGAAAAAGGTTCCTAAATGTTCATAGGTGTTTTTCCCTTTTCTTTGTTGCAAATTGGTTTACTTAGTTGGATTCTGTGCCCTTGGAGTGACAATATTGAGAATGTTTGGATGGATCAAAGGGGCTGGTATTAACAATTGGTGAAGGGGGCTAAAGCTAGCCAAGGTTGTGTTACTTAATATTGTTGTGATGACCTCAAGTACATGGA